>OW240920.1:128128186-128143125 GCA_933207985.1 Pelobates cultripes
GGTGTACTGGTAATGAAAAGGTTTAGCACCATGTAAACCAGGGTTCGAAACCCAGCAGAGTCAGTTCCTCACACTCACATTTTTCCAGTTTAATGTATAGGTGGTGGGTACGAAGGCGCTCAAGAACAATGCAGACCTGTTTTCTGTGATTTTCAAGATTATCAGAAAATATCAGGATATCATCCAAATATGCCACAACAAACTGATCCAGGAGATCCCGTAGTACAGCATTGATTAGATGCTGAAAAGTTGCAGGGGCATTACAAAGCCCAAATGGCATTACTAGATATTCGTAATGTCCGTACCTGGTTCTGAAAGCTGTTTTCCATTCATCATTTGGTCTTATGCGAAACAGATTATATGCCCCCCGTAGATCAAGCTTCGTAAATATTTTAGCTGAACGAAGTCTCTCCAGAAGTTCAGGAATGAGAGGCAAGGGATAACGGTTTTTAACAGTGATTTTATTAATGTCTCTGTAATCGACACATGGCCGTAAACTGCCATCTTTCTTTTCTACAAAGAATATAGGAGCTCCTGCTGGAGAAGTGGATGGTCGAATAAAGCCTTTGGCAAGATTTTCTTGTATGTATTCACGAAGTGCTTTCAATTCAGGCTCAGAAAGGGAGTATATACGGCCAAATGGGATAGCAGCTCCAGGTGGCAGCTCTATGGGGCAATCATAAGGCCTGTGAGGTGGAAGCTGATCAGCATTCTTCTTATCACAGACATCTGCAAAATCCTGATATTGTAGCGGAAGCTTGGTTAAGTTTGTAGCAACCATTTCATTAATTGTTGTGGTAACAGGTGTCGCCTTAGAGGGTTGACAATTCATTAAGCAGTGTTCTGAAGGAAAGGACAAAGTTCTAGTCTTCCAATCAATCTGTGGGTTATGCAGAGCAAGCCAGGGTATACCCAAAATCACTGGAAACTGTGTTGAGGAAATTAGGTGGAAAGATATAGACTCATGGTGATTCAATTCCAGAATCAATTTTAAGGGCACAGTCTCGTGTGTAACCGGGCCTGACGTAAGTGGAGAACCGTCTACTGTTTCCATTAACACAGGTGAAGATTTAGGGATAGACTGAATTTTATTTCCTGCTGCAAATTTAATGTCCATAAAGTTTCCACCTGCTCCGGAATCTATCATAGCTGTAGTTGAAATTTTATTATCACCATATTGCAAAGTGATAGGCACCACCAAATGAGGATGTTGAGTCATCATACCTTCTTCACCCTGAGCCAGAGAAAACAAGGGTTGTGTGACAGAATCCAGTTGGTCTGAAATCTGGGATTGGTGTTGAATCTGTGCACCCTCAGCAGTCATAGCTATTGTTCTTTTAGACTTGTTAGGGCAATTGATGGCATAATGCCCTGCACTACCACAATACAGGCATAAGTTGTGAGTGCGTCGCCACTGTTTTTCTTCATTGGATAATGGCCCTCTTATTAGATCTACCTGCATAGCCTCAGGTTCAGAGTCTGTAGGTGTTTGTGGGGTCGGAATAAAAATTCTTGAATAGAAAGTAGGAGTAGCACTTGGTTTAAAAGAGCCCTGTCTTTCCAATCTTCTTTCTGAAAGTCTCCGATCAATACGGATAGCCAACCGCACAAATGCATCAAACTCAACAGGAAGATCAACACGAGCTAGCTCATCTTTTATAGCTTCTGAGAGACCCCTTCTGAAGTGGAACCTCTGGGCTGATTGGTTCCAAGTAGTATCAGTAACCCACTGTCTGAATTCAGCAGCATATTCAGCCACAGAGCGCCTCCCTTGATGTAAATGAAGGAGAGTGGCTTCTGCTGTAGCACAGCGATTGGGATCATCAAAAACTAGGCACATGGCCTCAAGAAAGTCTTTTAAATTTCCCAAGATTGGACTGTCCTGTTCCAGAAAGGGGGAGCCCCAGGCCAGGGCTTCATCTTTGAAGAGGGAAAAAATAAATCCCACCTTCTCTCTTTCAGATGGAAAACGGTTAGGTAACATCATGAAATGCAAGCGGCATTGATTTAGGAAACCCCTGAATTTTTTGCGGTCTCCTCCAAATTTTTCTGGTAGAGGCAAGCGGGCATCTTGTGCAGGTGTAACAGTAGTAGTAGCAGCAGCCGCAACATCATGTGCCCTGTAGCTGGTAAGCTCACTATGCATTGATCGAACTTCATTTTGCAGTTCAGCTACCTGATCCTGCAGCACTTGAATGGTCTGTGCCTGGGTCTGCATAGTTCTTGCATTAAAAGCAACCTGCTGGGCCAATGCAGAATCTGATCCGACGGTCTCCATGAATGGGCCAGATTATTCTGTAATGATATTGATGTTACAAAGTTTTGGAGTCCAGTAGCCAGATCAGCAATGTTTTCTGCCAGAGGTAGCCACTCGTTACCCAGGTGGTTGAGCCCCTGAGCCTTGAGTGGCCTTCTGGTCTTAAGCAGAGATGGGAGACTGGAACAGAAAGATGATAATCGTAGTGAGGCAAGCCGAGGTCAGTGGGAAGGAGAAGCAGCAAAGTCAAAAACAGTCCAAATTCAGCAACAGGAAGGAGAAACAGGAACACGCTGGATTAGAGAGTACAGGAACCACAATAATCTGGCAAAGGTACAGAGACAGGAAGTGGCTTTTATAGGCCAAGAACCAGACACCTGACCAGACACAGCTGAAGTGAGTTGTCACTGATAACCTTGACTCTACAAGCAATAGTATCAGATCTCAGGTAAATTTGCAAAAGGCAGGCTGGTGTACTGGTAAGGAAAAGGTTTAGCACCATGTAAACCAGGGTTCGAAACCCAGCAGAGTCAGTTCCTCACACACTCATGGCAAACTTGCTGGGGAGTTGTGGAGGGCATTCATAGCAAGCTTGCTGGTCATCAGTGGAGAACACTCATGGCAAGCTTGCTGGGGAGTTGTGGAGGGCATTAATAGCAAGCTTACTGGTCATCAGTGGAGAACACTCATGGCAAGCTTGCTGGGGAGTTGTGGAGGGCATTAATAGCAAGCTTGCTGGCCATCAGTGGAAGGGCACTCATGGCAAGCTTGCTGTTGGTCATGGAGGGCACTCATGGCAAGCTTGCTGTGGAGTTGTGGAGGACATTCATAACAAGCTTGCTGGTCATCAGTGGAAGGGCACTCATGGCAAGCTTGCTGTTGGTCGTGGAGGGCACTTGTGGTAGGCTAAAGGGCACAGGAAAAGCACTTCAAAATATTCTGTAGAATCAGTACCATGATGGAGCACAAACAGCAATCTTCACTCAGTGGTTGTAGATCACAAAACTTCTTGCTATAGTGTGTAGAAGGCTGGTCAGATAGATCTCTTGATCCTTACCTGAAGGTGCAGCAACTGCACATCCCCTCGTCAGGATCGTGACAGGGATCCAATACGCAGAGTGCGGACAGGAGGAGGTACATATACCGGACCTTAGAATGGCCGGACTAACGTATAGACAAGACAAGAATGGTCAAAAGGTAAGCCGAGGTCGAGGGAGCCGGAGGAAAGGTAAGCGAGGAACAAGCCGGGTCTAAGGAGAGGAGAGAGAAGCAGGACAAAAGTACAAGCCAGGTCAAAACTGAAAAACACAAAGAGAGAAACGCGCTGAGTGACTAGCAAGCTAGAACCACGACAGGGCAATGAGCAGTAGTAAAAGCTTCCCTTAAATACCCTGTCACCTTAATTATGACCACGCCCCCAAAAGGTCCGGAATTGCGGTTCCCGGCGGTTCACGTTGATCATGACGTCGACGATTGGCCGTCGCGTCATAAAAGGGGGAGGAGCTAGCGCGGCCGGCGCGAAAACGGCCGAAAATGCCGAAATGCTTGGGCATAGGAGCCCCTTTGGAAGAGAGACTGACCTCCTCAGAGGTTGAAATTACAGGTAACATGACACTTCTAGTCTAGTGAATGCTTAATTCGCCTTATGGTAATGCTAGCCCTGCCTTGCAAAGATTTCTTTTTACATTTCATAAAATTATATATATATTTTATATATATATATATATATATATATATATATAAAAAATGTGTGTGTGTGTGTGTCTGAATATTGATTTGATGCACTCCATTCAGACATGTGCTAAGTATTTATATTTACAAATATGTAGAGGTATGTGTACATAATAGAATGTGTATATGAACGTGTGTATGCTTTTCTATTCAATGCCTTACACACAAAAGAGGGTTTCATATGCGGACTAACATTTAATAAAATGTTGTACAATTCTGCCTTTTCGATTCCAAATAAACTAGCTTTGCATCTGGTCTAACAGCAAATAGCTCACATGTACCTCACCCCTCAAAATGCAATCAAAGAAACCAATGTAAATAGAATTTGTATATCATTCACTTCCACGTATATTATAGGAAGCAATTTATCAAAATCTCCAGAGTGTAGAGTTAAGGGATAAAATATATTTATTTATAGAGTAAACAGGAGGGTAATTATATCTTCAGATCAATGGACATAAGGGCGATACAACCACAATGAAAAGAACATCTAGTGTTCTCTGCAAAGTGTTCTCACCCAATCAAGGTGGATTTATAGGTGATAACAGTGAGGGGAGCTCTGATCCTTATTCCCTGGTAGTGCAAGGGATCCAGTTTCCCGTGTGGTCCTGTGGGCTGCCAGCTGAATCTGCCTCCTTCCCATCTCTCGCCAGCAGAGAACATTTGCCCAGCATTCTCTTAGCCAGAGGGAAGCCTGCAGAGCGAGTTAGCTCTTGAATGGAAACGCTGACTCTGCTATCTGTAAAATCATTGCAAACTAAATTTGTTTGCAATAAACTAATTTAATTTACTATGATTCTAATTGTGTTTACACGGTTGTGGGGTATGGGTGCAGACCCTGGCAATCGTGTATAAATGATTAACGACGTGAAGTGCTTAAAGACATTTATTGTTAACAATTCTGCCCAATATATTTGCTTTTTAAGTTTCCTCATATTTATTCCATGATTTCACTATATTTTTTATAAGGCTGCTTGTGTCTTGAACCAGGTATGTCACTTGATACTCAATGAAAGGTTATGGATGTGTGATATTTATTAATGATACTGGTCTCTATGCATGAGCCCATTTGCAATGTGTATCCGGTAAATGTATTATTAACACTGAAAGGAATACTATAAGCACCATAACCACTACAGCAGGCTATAGTATTTTAAGTACCAGGAGCTCCCCTAAGGTATCTCTCATACCATTTAAAATGCTTTGACAACTTACCTGTACTTGGGTGGGTCACACAGGCACCTACACCACCTACACCATATCTGGGGCAAATAGTCCAGATTTCTATAATTTAAAAGCCAAAACGCAAGGATAATATATCGACTGAATGAGCATCCTACCGGGTGCATTTAGTCCTGATTGGTCAAATTTGAGTGGGATGAAAACATTTTGACTGGATTTAGCTTTAGGAGCAAATAAAAAAAAAGAGAAAAAGAAAAAAAAACATTGTGTATACCAAACTGAATTAAAATTTGACTTTTTTTAGTATTCATATAACAGATGTCTCTAGATAGAGATCAAACAGAAATAAGTATAAAAACAATAAAAAAAACTAGGTCGTTTTCTTAGTAATAATTGGTGGCAATACAAAGTGGAAATAAAGTATCAAGCTCTCAACTACTGGTGTAGACTGATACAAATTGACCATTTCTGTCGATCGAGCTGGTGGGATACCATGGTGGGAAAGGCTTCTAGTGTGTAGTATTTTCCTTAGATAAGGTAGATCTAAACAATCATGTTAAATCTATTGTGCCTTTCGAGGGGACCCCTTAACATTTTTTTTAATTCTGAGCCACCCAGGATACACGCACCGCGATTGGTTGAACAGAAAATAAATAAACGAGAGAGCTTGATACTAACATCTCAATAAGTGTTTAACTCCATCTAAAATGGTCTTAAAACCTATTAATGATCTAAGATAAGTGTTGAACATCTCAATAAGTGTTTAACTCTATCTAAAATGGTCTTAAAACCTATTAATGATCTAAGATAAGTGTTGAACATCTCAATAAGTGTTTAACTCCATCTAAAATGGTCTTAAAACCTATTAATGATCTAAGATAAGTGTTGAACATCTCAATAAGTGTTTAACTCTATCTAAAATGGTCTTAAAACCTATTAATGATCTAAGATAAGTGTTGAACATCTCAATAAGTGTTTAACTCCATCTAAAATGGTCTTAAAACCTATTAATGATCTAAGATAAGTGTTTAATATCTCAATAAGTGTTTGACTCCATCTAAAATGGTCTTAAAACCTATTAATGATCTATGATCATTAATAGGTTTTAGGACCATTTTAGATGGAGTCAAACACTTATTGAGATGTTAGTATCAAGCTCTCTCGTTTATTTATTTTCATTGATCTGTAGAACAGTTAAGAGTCCCAGAAAGTAAGGAAAATACTACACACTAGCAGCCTTTCCCACCATGGTATCCCACCAGCTCGATCGACAGAAATGGTCAGTTTGTATCAGTCTACACCAGTAGTTGAGAGCTTGATACTTTGCTTCCATTTTGTATTGCCACCAATTACTAGGAAAACTACCTAGCCTTTTTATTGTTTTTATACTTATTTCTGTTTAATCTCTATCTAGAGACAGCTCTTATATGAATACTAATAAAGGTTAAATTTGAATTTAGTTAGGTATGCACAAAGTTTTTTCTTTTCTTTTCTTTCTTTTTTTGTATTTGCTCCTATTTATTCACTATTTAGGGGTTATCCCCCGTTTTTTCCTGTGTGTACTGGATTAAATTTGCTTGTCCTCCTCCTCATTGGATTTGGCTTTAGTAAATATGGTCAGAATCCAGACACTTTCACAGAATTTTGGATATCCAAACGAAATTCTGTGTTTAGTAAGTAATTCTGCATTTGCCATTTGTAGAGGTCTGGAGTGTCGTTTGTTGTAATGCGAATAAATATACCACTAGAGTATGAAAAATTATTTGATGTACATTTGCCAGTAATAGATCAATGAATTACAGCTCATATCTCATTCAACATCTACCTTTTTTCTCTCTTTAAAGAAGTGCAAACTTTGGAAAACTGTGCTTCGTTGACAATACTCAGAGGATGTCCAGGTAGCCCAGGAGCTCCAGGTCTGAAAGGAGATTCTGGACCACCAGGAAAGAATGGTGAGTTAATCATCAAAAACTATAACATGGCTTGATTGCCTAGTTGGCAGGTTGTTAGGTTTTGGACTACCTGTAGATATGTGGAAAGCAGGAGAGTACATATTTCTGAACATAGCTACCAGAATACATGTGGAGTATGTAGACACATGAAGAAAACCATTAAAACTTCCATCAATATGGTACAAAACAATACACACTTGACAAACCGCACTAACAGGCCCCGGGGGCTAAACTACATCACAACCACATGGCCCGGGAGGGCCTGATTTACCAGTGGGGGACTTCTTGGATTGTCAGGCAGTTCCTCCCCCGAAGCGGATCGTTGGGTAAGGTAAGTACTCTGGCGCTAAAAGCCATTACGGCATTCTATGCCGCCACAAGGGCTTTTACATCGAGTTTTTTAAATTTTCTGATTTTTGATAAAAAAATTACTATATTTATTTATATGGTATTTGACAATAACCATACATTTTTTTTTGTTTAAGTATTGTGCTATGTTTTTCAGGCCAGGACGGACTCCCAGGAAAGGCTGGGCCTCCAGGAGAAAAAGGTGATTAAAACATTACGTGTGTGAAAACCCACAATAACTTTCAAACTCTCCATAAATATACATAATTTGCATTAAAATTACAGTCATATTTTTTAGACAGCTATCTGGGTGTGGAAGCCTAAAATTTTTTTTACTTTTTTAAAATTAGCTTTTTCTTTTGCTCAACTTTATAACCTAGTTTACATAACACTTTATTATCTTATAATAAACCCTGACTGCTAGCTGTGTGACTCAGATCCAGCAGGAAGATTCACCTGATTCAGTGTCTCGGTCTGGGATATCTGGGCCAATCAGCGAAAAACCAAACTCTGAGCCGTCACATGAACTAATCCTGAAATAACCAAAACGCCCAATGGTCAGTTGCTTCAAGATTAGGGGTTAAGAATTTGCCCACTAGTGGCACTTGTAGTCAGCCGGCAAATAATTAAACACTGCCTGTGGGGTCACTGTGACCCCCACATTAGTACAAGGGAGGCTCTATACCTCTCCTGTGCCCCAACTCCCCATGCCAAGAGTGGTAAACAAAAGACATGGGCTTCCATGTTAAGAATGGGGGCTGGACAGATTACTTTCCCAATAAAATTATGAAGCAGTGGGGACATAGTGTCCCCCTAGTGGGTCTCCAATTAAATAATGTGGGAAGACATTGTGTCCATCCCACGTCCTCACCCGAGGCTAGTAGGTGAGGGCTATAAACTTAAATGAGCAGGAGGAATTTTATGTACCCACACTCCCCATGGGTCAGAGCTGGGGGAGAAACTATATCGCAACAATTTTCAGTGGGTGCGGGCTCTAAAATTGATAATGGGGTACCACGCTGCCCCCATTCATGGGCGGTAAGAGGGGGATTTTTAAAAATGATAAAAAGGAGGGATAGGCATGCCATTGTCCACCCCTAACGGTGCGTAATTTGTCTATGTAATCTAGCTCTCCTCTCTATCTTCAGGTCTCCTGCAAATCGGTTCTATATTGTTACTAAAGAAATTTATACATAGAAGGATTGTTCTAATTCATGCACTTATTTTTTCACAGGGGAACCTGGAGCTAATGGACAAAAGGGCAAGTCCCTTGTAAATTGCACAACAATGTAAATAGATTAATATATTTATTTAAATACAGGCTATAGGCTGATGTGTATAGACTCCGTACTGTGGGCAGTTTGTTCAGTGACATAAGTGACTATAACATACACATAGCTAGACACTGGTACAGAGGGATAGTGGGTCTGCTTTTGCAAGCTTGTAGTCTAGGAGGAGGTAGGTGTGAGAGAATGAATGTAAGTAGTTTGCTTGGGATAGAAGTTCTGTCTGTGAGTGGCGCAATACACCATTGGAAGTCATAGCTAACGTGGGTATTAAATAAAAAACTTATTAGTATAGTAAGTCTATAGTAGCCCTCTCTGAACAGGTAGACCAGTGTTTCCCAACCCAGTCCTCAAGCCACACCTACCAGTCCAGGATTTAGGGATTACCCAGTTGTGTCTAAGGTGTTTTTACAAAGAAGAAAAAAAACACCTTAGACACAACTGGGTAATCCCTAAATCCTGGACTGGTAGGTGTGCCTTGAGGACTGGGTTGGGAAACACTGAGGTAGACGTATAACAGAAGACATATAAAGATGTGGGAGCTAAAGTAAAGTCTTGCAGAGTGAGACGCGGAATTCCAGACAACAGAAGAAGAGAAGAAGCACTGGTGAAGTATTGGAGACAGACATGGGAGAAAGTAACAAAAGTATAAAGAAGGCACAAGCCCTTGGTGGAAGGAGACAGGAGAGCGAGGATTTGGAGACTGGAACAATGATATAGGGTGTTTATTCTAGAACTGATAGGGAGTCTGACAGTCTGGGGACAAGGGCACTATAGAGATAGGAATACAAATTTGTAATGCTACATTGCTCTTCTAACAGCTGTGAAGACGCTGTGTAGAGCCGCATTTTCAAAAATGTTAAAGGACCACTATAGTCACCCAGACCCCTTCAGCTCAATGAAGTGGTCTGGGTTCCAGGTCCCCAGGTTTTCAGAGAAACTGCTATGTTTACACTGCAGGGTTAATCCAGCCTCTAGTGGCTGTCTCACTGTCTCCTGTCTCCGCAACTAGAGGCCGCTTCAGCGATTTACACTGAGTAAATCACACTTATTTGACGCTGGGTGTCCTCACGGAGTCCTGCGTCAAAAAAGATCACGATAGGAAAGCATTGAGTAATGCTTTACTATGTGCGGGTTTGAATGCGCTCGCGTATCTGGCCGCACATGTGCATCCGGCTCCACTCGGGAGCTCGGCACTGGATTAATGTAAGTGGCACCGAGGGAGGGGGGTCCTGAAGGAGGGGGGCACTCCAAGAGCCTATAGTGCCAGGAAAACGGGTTTAATCAGATCGTCACCAAATTTTCTTTTAAATTATTTATTTTAAATTAAAACACATCCAGATTTGTTGTTTTATAGACCAGGATTGCTTTACAACATAAAAAACAGTTTTGGTTATTGTAATACCGCTCAAATAAAAAAGATACAACATATTTTCTTGCAGGTCTATAACCCTTCTATTTTATCCACTAGGAGAGAAAGGGGATCCTGGCTCATCTGAAATCATATATGGTGAGTTATAGAGTTTCCCATGATTTAATGTGAGATGTAAATCCATATTGATGTTACTTTAATTTTTTGTTAATCTTTCTTTTATTGAGGCATACATATGTTTGAAATGATACAGAATAAAGAAGGGGAGACGATCAAGAAACATACAATGTAGGGATGTAACATCACGGTTTAACATCTCCTAGAAACAACAGCCTCTTTTTATATTAATTAAACTAGTAACATTCTGAGCCTTTGTGTCAGGGCTTTGTATAAACGTAGTTAGGTGAATGCATGCGATAAGAAGGTGAAGCAACGTTGGCCTGTGTGTCTGGGCTATCTGTTTCTGTAGTTTGCGAGGTCATCTGTCATACAAGTCAAACTGGGCTTAACAAGTCATAAGGTATTATAAAGCTAAACGATTAACAGGTGGTACAATGCAGTTTACACAATATAAGTTAAATGACCGGATAGGCTATGTGCTTGTATGCTCTGTGTACTGAAGAATATTAGTATGATGCATTTAGTCAATGCATTTAGTCAATCTATGTATGCAAGATTGGATGCCAGGCAAGGCTGTGAATCCCTTTCTCTTTAGTGCTTTTCATTCCACAATTGGAACTTCCTCAGAGACCATAAAATCAAAACAAGTTACAAGTAATTGTAAAAATAAAAGCCTAAAAGGTATATGTATAAAATGGAAAAAAATATAAGATATAAAGAAAAATACATAGGTAGGTAGTACTTACACCATAAACACAACAAGTCTGTTTTAGCTCCATTGCTTAGCCATTATGTTGTGTTTTTTCTCTTCCCTCTCTCAGCTGCCAAAAACTGTAAGGAGCTACTGAATAATGGCTTTGTTCTCAGCGACTGGTACACTATATACCCAGATGGTAAAACCCCACTGAAGGTGCTGTGTGACATGCACACTGATGGAGGCGGCTGGATAGTAAGTTATCAACATTCTACTGTATGAAAAGATATCTGTTCTAACTTGCTCCTCCAAAAAAACGAATATTTCTAGCAAGTACGCTGTAAATTAATAGTCAACATTTTTCCTTTCTGTTCATACGTATTTATAAGGGAGAACATGGTGCAAAGTTTGGATAGAAATGAGTTTCCAATGTTATGCATAATCAGTAAAGACTACAGTGTATATAATATATTGCATGATTTTAGATTCAATGTCCAATAAGTCGATGTTTATGGACATTGCACTGTACATTGTTTGCAGAGGGAAGTGCACTTTGTACAATGATGACTGTATCAGAATAACTAATTCCTGTGTATCTCCCTACCTTCCATGCCAGTAATGGGAAATCCCAGGTTGCAGTGGGCGCATAGCCTGTGTGACGAAAGCAATTTCGCCGCTGGTTTTTGGAGAGGACTAATGGCCAGCCTTTTGCCCAAAGGCTATAGGCCCTGCAAAAAGACATGCTAAAAAGTGACTTCCATGGGAAAATGTGCCTCTTCCCCTCCCCTTTTTCCTGTCCTATTGTTTCTCCAGCAGGGTGTTGTCCCAGGGACACTGCCAGACCAGTTTAAACTGGCTGCCTTGTCCCTCCTCACTCTCTCATCAGCCAATGCTATTGTTTAACCCCATGGCAATCCAACTGTATTCGTGAGATCTGAGCACTTTTCGGACATATTGAGCGCTTAGATCCAAGCTATATGTTGGACATATAGGTTAAACATTGTATTATATGAGTTATGTATTTTTATGTGGTTTTTGTAACAGTTTTTGACTTAGAGATATTTCCTGTACCTGGAGATAATTAAGTTACCACAGCCACTTAAGCCAATTATCTCCTGGATAGAGGAGAATATAGACCGGCCACAAAGCCTAAATCTGTGGAACTATTTTGGGCATGAAAGCCATGCTTGCGGTCGGTCAAAAGAGACTTCCAGAAAACTTTTGAACCCCTGCTCTGACCTGGGTGATTGTTGGATATCTTGTTCACCCAGATCATGGCTATCCAGCGATGTATAATTTGTTGTGAAATGTGGTGTTTTGGGGTGTTTTCTGTGTTTTGTGAAAAATTTGTGTTTTCTGCCTGTGGGTAATTGAGTTAGTCCATTGTGTTTGTTAATTGTAGCAACCGCTGCGGCAGTCCCGGTCAAAGGAGGGAGAAGAAAAAAATATAAGAGAGTATACTTGACCATTTTGTTGCTATTTGTAATACGATATGGACTAATCAGGAAACAAACAAAATGGACAAAGGGCTTTACATCCTCTTGGGCTTTGACCTCACCTGTAGCTTGTTGGTGGTGCTGGTTGTCTGGCTGAATATCTTACTTGCTGTCCTTTATGCCTCTGCTAGGGCAGATGCAATGGGTGCTCCTCTACAGGATTTGAGTTGAGGCGTGTCCTAGTGGGGTCTGAGAAGTTTGGTTTGTCCCTCAGTGCCTTCACCCTAGTTCCTTAAGCTTTTTATCTATTTTACAGCCATTCCGTTTCAATGGTTTTTCTGGATGCCATGTTAATGACAAATAAAAGTGACCAGTCGTGGCTTTGACCATCCAGCCTAATGTCATGTTGGAGGGAGGGGGATTGGCCAGGAATGGTGGCTAGGTATTGTTCTTGGGCGAGGGGGGTATGGAATGCAGAGACATAGGAGGTAACCCCATATGGGTGTACATTAGTTATTGTCAGGATTCTAAAAAAACTGCACGGATTATGTTTTACCACTAGTGGCCTCCCTTGTCTCTAATTCTGGACACTCACCTTATCATTCTCACCTGCCTGGACTGAGTTCCTACAAAAGGTAACACCACACTCACCTCATTGCCTTTGCATTGAAGTTGTTGGTCTGCCTGAAACACTTCATATCCTGGCTCCTGTGACCTTATCTTATTTGCTTCAGAACCACTTGCTTCCAACCCTGCTTAATACCACCTGAACTACTTCCTTCCAAACCTGCTCAATACCAGCCTGAATTACTCTGCATTCCTGCTTGACTTCTAGCCTGCAAAATACCAACCTGAACTTAACAACTATTCAGCTTTATCCAACCATCCTGATTTTTACCTACTCAAATCCAAGATAAATGGAAAGTATGTACAGTGATTCTCAACAAGAGAAGAAAAAGTGAAAATCACTGTATCATCTGGATATGAAAGTAGTCGTGTTCGTAATAAGTAATAATATGAGGAGTACTGCAGGTAGATAAAAGTCTTGACTTAAAGTAGTATACACCAAAAAAGCTAATAAACAACAACCTAGTAAGGTATGCTCCTAAGTCTACAAAATATGTAGCAACTCAAGATAACTGTATCCAGGCAGAGTTATTATTATATTATTATTTATATAGCGCCAACAAATTCCGCAGTGCTTTACAATGGGTGGACTAACAGACATGTAGTTGTAACCAGACAAGTTGGACGTACAGGAACAGAGGGGTTGTGGGCCCTGCTCAATGAGCTTACATGCTAGAAGGAGTGGGGTAAAGTTACACAAAAGATAAGGATAGTATTAGACTAGTGACAGTTGCAAGAGAGGAATCAGTCAGGAGCTATTAACAGTTTAATTGATACGCTATTATGAAGAAGTGGGGTTTTGAATGATTTTTTGAAGGAGTGGAGACTGGGTGAGCATCTAACGGAGGAGGGAAGCAAGTTCCACAGGAACGGTGCAACCCTCGAGAAATCTTGAAGGCGAGCATCAGAGGTGGGAGTACGGACAGAAGATAGACGTAAGTCTTTAGCAGAGTATAAGGGCCTAGATGGGACATAATTGTGTATTAGGGAGGATAGATAGATGGGAGCAGCATTATGTAGCGATTTGAAAGCAAGAACCAGAATTTTAAATTGAGCCCCTTATCTTACAAGAAGCCAATATAGGGACTGACAGGAGGGTGAGGCGTGGGCGGTGCGGGCGGACAGGAAGATGAGCCTGGCCGCCGCATTCATTATGGACTGTAATGGCACAAGCTGGGAGCACGTAAGACCACTGAGAAGCGGATTACAGTAGTAAATGCGAGAGAGGACAATGGAATGGACCAGCACCATAGTCGCATCTGGTGTTAAGTAGGGTTGGATGCGCGCAATGTTTTTGAGATGGAAACAGCAGGATTTGGCGATAAACTGAACATGAGGCATGAAGGAGAGGTCAGAATCAAAGAGAACACCTAGGCAGCATGCCTGCATGGTAGAGCTGATGGTAGCACCGTCTACTTGGATGGAGACAGACACAGGAGTAGCAACACATGGGGGAGGAAGGACCAGAATTTCAGTTTTGGTCAAGTTTAGTTTAAGGAAGTGGGCAGCCATCCAGTTAGAAATAGCAGAGAGGCAGTCAGAGACACTAGTGAAGAGGGACGGTGAGAGATCATGAGAGGACAGATAGATTTGTGTGTCATCCACATAGAAATGATATTGGAAGCCAAAGGAGCTAATGAGTTTACCAAGGGAGGCAGTATAGATGGAGAACAGTAGGGGGCCAAGGACTGAACCTTGTGGGACACCAACAGAGAGGAGTTGGGGAGAAGAAGCAAGAGAAAGAAATACTGAAAGAGCGCCAGGAGTGGTAGGAGGAGCACCAGTAGAAAGCAATATCTTGTAGACTGATATCATGGAGGATGAGAAGAAGCTGTTGATGATCAACAGTTTCAAAAGCCGCAGACCGGTCAAGAAGAATTAGGATAGAGTAGCGACCACAAGATTTTGCAGCAAGTAGATCATTTAATAATTTG
>OW240920.1:128145936-128190249 GCA_933207985.1 Pelobates cultripes
GTGAGATATTGGCCAGGTATAGGGATGACTTGCCTCTGGGATCTGGTCATTGAAGGATGTATTTTCCAGGATATAAGAGGGTCCTAAAACGTTCCATTGGTTTGGAGCGCTAGCTGGCCTTTTATCTTGTTTTTCCAGTTGAGACACATGTCCAGTAAATTCCCATTATAAAAGATTGAAGAATTGTCCTTCTTAGCATTTTCCTTTCTTATGAAGCATCCATACTTGATTCCATTCTTTGCCCTCTTCAGTCTAATGTGTTGTATATTTAGCAGGAACCTATTACAATGGAATGCTCATTGCATCAGAGAGGGAATTTGATTTATCACAGAACACTCAAAAGTGATGATTATTCGACTTTACCCCTTTACTTTTAAAATCGAATATAAGTGTTTTTACACCCATGTGCTTTGCTAAACGAATTTTAGTTCATAACGTCTCACTATCTAGGAATGATTACCAACTTGGAGCAAATTTCCCTGCCAGAGGGAGCATTAATTACTGATGTAATGCCTGTGAGAGTGCTAAAAATGTCAGCTCACCCTCGCCTTCAAAACTGTAATGGAAGTTTCAATGGGTCCTAACTTTCCTACCGTCAAGGAGAAGGGAGGAGTGACATGAGCTGTCCTATTTCACTGTAACATTTCATTAATATTCCAGAAATTTCTAAAGATTTTTCAAATATCTTTATATTAAAAATGCACGATTTCAATGTATTTACTGTATGCAGTCATTATGCTCAAATGAAGACATTCTTTGTTCATTCTGTTGCCACCTTTAGCAAGCTGCATTGCTATTCATGTATATTTGACCATTTTTATTTATCTACTTATGTGATACTTACTTTATTTGAGAAAAATAGCATTTTCACTTTTATACTACCATTTCTGAATTTTTGTTTTAAATATTACAAGATAAATGACACTGTATACTGTCTAAAACTTTTCATTTCAATTGAGGGGATGTGCCAGAAAAACATACCTGCCTACTTTGTCTACCGCAACGCGAGAGAGACAGAGACAGGCCGGAGAGTCCTTTTAATAAACAGCTGGTAATCACCCATGTCTATACTTGTATAATGTTTTGACTTGTTGTATATTTGTATAATGTTACGTCTCATAGTGTATTTTGTATAATGTTATGTCTTGTGTATATTTGTATAACGTTACATCTTATTGTGTATATTTGTATAATGTTACGTCTCACAGTGTATATTTGTATAATGTTACGTATCATTGTGTATATTTATAGAATGTTACGTCTCATTGTGTATATTTGTAAAATGTTACGTCTCATTGTGTATATTTATAGAATGTTACATCTCATTAAGCAAAAAGATGGATGCTTAGCACATATGACTTTTTTTTACTAGACTGTGCATTCATGAGGCTCTGTCCCTGGGTTCAGGGCCTGCCTTAGGGGTGTGCGAGCTGTGCGACCGCACAGGGCGCCATGGAACAGGGGGCGCCCTGTGGCCGACACAGCTCACTCATGGCCGGAGTGCAGGGGAGCTAAAAGAGGTACCTGGCTGGAGGATTAATTATTCTCCACCCGGGTCTATTTAAAAAAAAAAAAAATAAAAAAATCGCGGCAGAGGGGGCGGGGTTTACCGAGCGGCGGAGGCGGGGCTTATCGAGAGGCGGAGACGGGGCTAATACCTCCCGAAGCCCCTGCTGTACAGGAAGAGGGAAAGATGCTTCCCCATCAGCCAACTGCATCCACTGGAAAGAGTGTAAGTGTGTGTGTGTGACTGTTTGCCTGTTTGTGTGACTGTCTGTCTGTGTGTGTGTGTGTATGTGACTGTCTGTGTGACTGCCTGTCCTTGTGTGTGTGTGTGTGTGTGACTGTCTGTCTCTGTGTGTGTGTGTGACTGTCTCTGTGTGTGACTGCCTGCCTGTGTGTGACTGTCTGTGTGTGTGACTGTCTGTCTGTGTGACTGCCCATGTATGTGACTGCCTGTGTGTGTGACTGTCTGTCTGTGTGACTGTCTGTCTGTGTGACTGCCTGTGTGTGTGAGACTGTCTGTCTGTGTGACTGTCTGTGTGTGTGACTGTCTGTCTGTGTGTGTGACTGCCTGTGTGTGTGACTGCCTGTATGTGACTGCCTGCCTGCCTGTGTGTGTCTGTCTGTAACTATCTGTCTGTGTGTGACTGCCTGCCTGTGTGTGTGACTTTCTATCTGTGTGACTGCCTGCCTGTGTGTGTATAACTGTCTATGTGTGTGTTACTGTGTGTCTGTCTGTGTGTGTGACTGCCTATGTGACTGTCTGTCTGTGTGTGTCGCTGTAGCTGTGCCATTGTTTGTGCCTGTGCCTGTGCCTGTATGTGTGACTGCCTTTAACTGAGTGTGTGTGTACATGCCTGTAACCGAGTTTAAATTTCCCCCACCCCTTCCTGTCAAGGCCGCACTTTGACTGACAGACGCTCACTCACTGACAGACGCACACTCACTGACGACACATACACACTCACTGACGACACGTACACACTCACTGACTGACACATACACACTCACTGACTGACACATATACACTCACTGACCAACGCACACATTCACTCACAGACACACACACATTCACTTACAGACACACACAATTACACACTTACAGACACACACAATTACACACTTACAGACACACACACACACACACACACATTCACTTCAAAATAAACACTCACAGACACACACACAGACATTTCCACTAACACTCACAAACTAATATTTTTTACATTTATTTTAAATCCACCCAGCCTCCCTGGGAAAGCTGGAGTGGATTTCTTACCAGCAGTCCAGTGTGGCTGCTGGGCAGGCAGGCAGGGGGCGCACAGGCTGAGTAAGCAGCGCTTAGTGATGCCGGGAGCCGGACTGACGTCATATTCTGGCTCCCGGCTTCATTAAGCGGCGCAGAGGAAGCTGAGCAGGAAGAGCTCAGGTGAGTATGCTCCTTCGCTGCCCGCTGCCAGCCTTGGGGGGGCTCAAAAGTGGCCAGCCGGTCAGCTCTTGAGCCCCCCAGGATGCGAGGCAAGCAAGGGATCTGCCTGGGGGTTTGGAGGGATGCTTTTTTTTGCCGCCCCCTGCAAAGTGGCGCCCAAGGCAGATGCCTTGTTTGCCTCGTGATACACACGTCCCCGGTGCCTGTGTGTGTTACTGTATTCAGGCAACTTGGTGGGAGGTGGGGGGGGCGCCGTGAAGACTTTTTGCACAGGGCGCCTAATTGCCTAAGGCCGGCCCTGCCTGGGTTAGTATAATATTGTATGTCACAATATGTCTTGTGCACTCTCTAAGCCTCTGACATAATAAATACAAAGGGAACTGTCAATATCCATGTTTTTACATATTATTTGTTATTTAGCCCTACTGTAAAAAAACAACAATGTATTTGTGAGGTGTAAAAATAAAACTAAATGTGGAAATCTGCACTATTTTATCCTGCAAATGGATGCCTCCATTTTGACTCCCTGTCAATCATTGTTACACGTTCTGCCCTCTGCACCTGGCAGTCAGTATAGAGAGAGCATCCAGAGAAGGGGAGAAATGGAACAAAAACAAGGTTTCTATATCTATTCTTATAAAGCAATGTTTGCCTTTGCTTAGTCGTCTCTTAACTAAATATTGGCAGTATTAGTTAAAGCTCTGAAATAAATTTAAAAGAAAACAAATGTATTGTTCAAAAGAGTGTGCAAACATTTGCTCCCCCACTGCCAACAAGAGTACAAAAGAACAGAATGCCCACTATAAATCTTAAGTGCATTGATCATATAAAAATGAAGGAGACATTTTGGCCCCTTAAGGCCTTTATCAAACCTAATGTATCTGTCAGAGTAATGTCAGAATAAATAGACTCTTAATTGAACTACTGGGGAGTATTGTTTTGCATGCAAAAAAAAGAAAAGGGCATTGTTTTGGATGAGAATTTCATTCTTTTGAACCATGTGGCATTAATAAAGATTTTATTTATTTTACTTTCTGTAGCAAATTTTTGTTCAGTTTTACGTAGTTATATTTATGTATCTGCTTTCATATTGCACAGTTATCGATGCCAGTTTATGGTCTCCAAAATATACCACACGCATAGCCAAAATCTGAATTATCTTAATACTATGGGATTATTTACATGTTGTTATTTCTCTTACACAATTCACATAAATGGACAAATATACACTTGATACACGTGTAAACATATACACTCTGATACACGCACATACACACACAAACACACTGACATACAGAGGCTAACAATGGCACATACACACAAATACATACATTGACAGATACAGTCGTGCAATCACAGCATGTTTCCGGCTGTGTGTTGGTACATACACACTTTCCTCTGAAAAGGCAGTGTTTACATGAAAATGCCTGCAGGTAATGATTATACTCACCAGAACAACTACGTTAAGCTACATTAATTGTTTCCCATACTGGGACTATTAGTAATCAATCCCATGAAATACAAAATAGAGGATCTTCACCAAGGCCACATCTCCAACAACTATTATAATTAGCATGTGGAAGAGAAGTCGAGGGAATAAAATGTTTTAAAATGTGTCTGTGTTTTAAAACCCTGAGATTTGTTGATTCAACCAGATGAAGAATGTAGGGAGTTTAATGATTAATGCAAGGAGATTTTGGTAATTTTAGTTCAAATGTAGTTAACATCTCAACATTTTAGGAGCTTGGCTCGATACTAAAGAGAAAAAATAATAATTTGAAGATTTAGAAGAACAGACAAATTTTTTTTTTTTAAATATGATGGCAAAACAGTATTGATACAAAATATGCTATGGCATGCAAGAATCCATATTATTAACACAATATAATGTTGCCATCATGTAGTGGCTGGCAAGGGGGCAGAAGGGCAATTGTCCCCCGGGCCACTAGCATGGGAGGATAAGCATGGGAGGACTAGCATGGGAGGATAAGCATGGAAGGATAAGCATGGGAGGACTGGCATGGGAGGACTGGCATGGGAGGACTAGCATGGGAGGACAAGCATAGGAGGACTAGCATGGGAGGACTGGCATGGGAGCACATGCATGGGAGGACTGGCATGGGATGACTGGCATGGGATGACTGGCATTGGAGGACTAGCAAGGGAGTTAGCTTTGAATTCTTACTTTAGTAAACAATCCTGAAAATCTTTAATTCAGGGGCCATCTCCAAGAAGAACTTTGGAGGAAATATTATCGCTTGTGTTGGCAGAAAGTGAAAGGATTTCAAAATATCTTTGTTCTCTGCATTTAGATCTCCTCCAAGTCCTCAGAACATTAAACATAGCACCCATAGTCACATACTAGCCGTCTTAACCAAGTTTATTTTAAGGAAGGACAGAATCAATTTTAAACTTCACTTGCCCCTTTTAATCTTTGGAGGCATTTGCCCTGCTGAGTGTCTTATTGCTTTACATGCTGTGGCTATTCCGCTATCTGTTCTCTAGAAGAAAAGTGACAACCTTTCTGAGCAATAAAACCACTTGTAAATCCACAGTAAATCGATGTATCTGCTGTGCCTCTTGCTCAGTACCCAAAATGCCCCATATGAAAATTCCAAGCTTGTTCTCCATGTTTCTCGCAAAATAAAATAATGGCTATGAAACCCAAATTCATGGCCAAAGCAAAGGCCCTAATTTTTTTCCTGGAAGAATAAACGACAGTAAGTACTACTTTCAGGCATATTCCTATTCTTTATATCCGGGAAGAAGATCTTTGTAAACGAAGACATACAGGTACTCCTGCCCCACACCAACATTTTCTAGACCAGTTCAGAATCTATAGAAATATTTAAAATATCACAGTTGTCCTTGTCTTATCATGGGTCTACCCTGATTCTTTTTGCTGCAAATATTGTATTTCTCAGCATATCTCTTCCTGATTGGACATTCTTTTTCTATCTGCATGGTAGACACTTCTTATTAATGTTTTATTATTATAATTTATTTTTGAAGTGCCAAGACGTTCCACAGCACTGTACATGGGTACAGTTGGTGCAAGTAAAATGACAATACACAAATGTGATACATTCAAAAGGAGCTGAGAGTCCTATTCCTATGGGAACTTACAATCTAGGTGGATAGCGGGTTTGAGTTGCGTTCATTCATTCTGACAGCAAAAATGGCTGAACAGAAACATCATCCAGTTAAACTTAGTCATTCATGTTCAATAAAAAAACAATAATACTAAGAGACACTGATACATTTAATACAGTACACAAATCCCTAAGGTATATAATATTTCCTACCAATCATGCATGTGTAGGTGTCTGTGGATTTATATATCTTTATATATCGCCATATTTATTCTATTATTTTTCTTATCTGGTTTAAATGTCACTTGCATAATATGAACTGTTTTCCAGAACAAAAAAAAACATATTTCAGTAACAAACATGTAAAAATTCAATATTTTATTATAAATGAAAAAAATGTGCTCTGTTGATTATGGAACCTTTTCTACAAGCAGTAAGAAATGATCATAATTTTATTGGAATTGAGTCAGCTTTTTCAGATTCGTATTTATCTATAAAGTAAAGCCTTTACTTAATGCAAGATATATAGCTGATAAACTCCCTATAAAAAATAGATCATCTCCAATTAAATCAGGACCTAATAAGTACAACCACAAACCTCTGGTACTTGCCCCGATAGAATATCCTCTAGTACAAGCATGTAAAACTCAAAGTCTAGCATGGGCCACATAAACAAGGTTTAAGTTTATGTGGGCCGCAAAAAAAAAAAACCCTTATATTTTCATAGAAACATAGGTTTATTTTGAAAATACAGTATTAAAAAACTCCCAGCATCCCCCTCTACTAAACAACACTACCCCCTCTACTAAATCCCAGCACCCCCATCTAGCCAACAAACAGATTCCCCTCACATTGCCGCTGCCTGTATGCATACCCCAAATGGCGCCGTCCGCACCCTGTGCCAAATCTGATCCTCCCGCTACTTCTTGAAACCCTGTGAAGGTGGAGCACGTTGATGTCATATCGGAATGTGACATGGCGTTGCGTGCCTCCATGCACCTCCAGGTACTCCACTGTCCAGTCGCAGCCAATGCAACACTGACCCACACACACAATGACAGACACACACACACTGACAGACACACACACACTCACTGACAGACACAGACACACTCACTGACAGACACAGACACACACTCACTAACAGACACACACACAATGACAGACACACACTGACAGACAGACACACACACATTGACAGACACACTGACAGGAACACTGAGCTCCCTCGCTGGCCCTCCTCCCCAGCCGGGTAAGTTTTAGCAGAGTAGGCACCTGCAATGTGGGGAAAGCAGGTGCCTACTCTTCTATAACACCAGCATGTACTTGCGGCTCGCCGGGCAACAAAGATGGTCCTTGTGGGCCGCGAGTTTGACATGCTTCCTCTAGTATATCAAGATATTGTTGATGTCAGACAGAAACAGGAATTTTAGCACATATTTAGTGCGCTTGTTCAAAGATTGAAAGAACTAGAAAAACACGTTGAATAACATTGTAGATATTACTAAAATGACAATTCCATTTTATCCAAATGTTATCCTTTCCCATGAACGTTGTGGTATCATTAGACATCTTATATACATACTATAAGTAAGTAAGAAATGAAAAATAAGAAGTAGAATCCCACATCTACAGTGAACTAAACTCACAATGCAGTTCTAATATAATCACCTAAAAATATATATCATTATGTTTCATTAAATGTGATAAACTTAAATAACAAAAAACAAGAAGGACAGATTTGATAACAGTTGTCCACTAATTTTAACAAATATTGCACATGTCAATTATAAATGTGGTACTGAGATACATATTAAAACGTGGTTTAAATACATACAATTAAATACATACACATAAACCGTAAAGTATAGACACTTATCAAGCATTTTTAAACAAGCTGTGCTTACAACAGTCCTTCTGACACCATGTAATAGATATGAAAAATGATCAGGCACTCACAAACTCCAACAATGAAGATGGCTGTTTTCTGCTAAAATTAAGTTGACGACCACTTCTTACTCCTCTCGGTGGTTATACACATTCATTCAGTAAAAACAAACAATAAAACAAGTGACAAAATAAATAGAATAAGACTCCCTTATATTGCCCAACCCTATGCATTTCATTCAGTATCCATCCGAAATTCCTTAGGGGTAAAAGTAAAAAGTACCATTGATGAAGTTCGGACAGATACCAAACGAAACGCGTAGGTTTGTCGTCCACTTAATTTTAGCAGAGAGCAGCCATCTTCATTCATTTGGGATTACATCTGTATGATTTGATTAGCCTATTACTTCTTAAAATACTGTAAGTAGCACTTAAATTAATATAACAATTTTGCACAATTTTGTGTGTTTTTCTCTCTCACCTGCCTGTCTATTCTGCTGAAGACATCTAATTTTGACTATGATACACTTACAATCTAATGAATGTTTGCAGCATTAATGTGCATAAATGACCATTTTTACATTTATGGTGTATGAGTATTACTACTCTATGAGTTTTATTTTTATTTTTCTGTAGATATTTTGTATTTTTGTAAATGTTTTGAGGATCTGGAGGAGTCCTATTATCCATCTACAGCGTTTGGAATAAGAAGGGGAAAATTAAATTTTTACCCTTTCACTCTGTGCTTTCCACATTTATAAAAAGAGGGTGGTGTGACGAGACCAATCTCGCCACATTGCATTGGAGAAGCCTGGTTGCTCGCCTGCTGCCTTTGGACTATGGCCCCCTTTTAAAAGACTTTATTTTTGCCTGCAGAAAAGCTGTATTCGTGCTTTTCTGCCTGGGGTTCAGTAGATTTGTTTGAATTTGTTATACCCCAGATAGGAATCCCATGGAGCCCATTCATATGAAACTGACTGTAAAGACTTTGGCTCCATGGTGATTAAACTGTATTTGTGTGGTCTGAGCGCCATTCACTTAATAATGTGCGCTCAGACCTGAGCTATCTGGGGATATGTTACATGTCTGTGTTTTATGTAATGAATGTGACTTTATGTATTTTAAAGTGCTTTGTGTCTTTTTGCAACCATGTGCTTAATGGAGTCTGTGTCTGTCCTGGGAGATAATTCAATTACTTATCTCCAGGATAGAAGACTCTGAAACTGGTTTGGGCCAGAAAGCCATGCTTCATTTAGTCACAAAGGACTTTTTACTAACTGTTGAACCCCTTGTCTGATTTGTGCCATTTTTGAATATGTTGTTCCCCTGAATGGATTGATTGAGAATATGTAATTTTATGTGAATGTGATGTATGGTTTTGGAGTTATGAAAGTTGGGTAGAAAGTATGTTTTAACTGTTTGTATAATTGAGTTTCCTCTCAGGATAAGGGGAGGGAATATGTGGGATGTAACTTTGATATGATTGGTTGTTTTATCCCTCCCTGTGGGTGGTCCTGTATTTGAAACACTGTAATAAAAACCAGGCTGGGTGTGCCAGCACCTCAGACCACTGCTTGACCCTCAACACGGAGCCTTGTCTCGTTCTTGGGGGGATTCACTGTATGCTGTTAGAGACTGATTGCCAGGAGTGTAAGCTGTTCGTCTGCTTTTCCTGTTCGTCTGCTAGCAGCTATTTGGGAGGTTCCAGTTCGGGAGTTGGAGTGCTATTTTGTATCCAGTTCGTGAGTTTTGGTGTTCTGCAGTAGCTGTGCCTGGATCTCTGGAAAGGGGGCCGATCGCCTAAACGGTTTTTACCCCTTGTGTGCAAAACGGTCCGTTACAGGTGGGTTTTTTTTTCTGTTCTTTCATCAGTGAGGTGACCCTGATTCCCTTCTAAGTACACTGAGCAAGGGTTCCATGTCTGGATTAGCCTTTTCACATTCTTTTACAAAATTATATTACAAAAAAAAATCCAGTTGTATTAGAAAAAGAGTATTGTGGAAAAGAAAAGTTAAATGTAAGAATAAAAAGTGATGTGTGTTCTCTATTTGCACTTTGAAGGAATATTAAGAAAGTGGTGGTGGAGAACTGTGCATATGCAATGGGGTAGTTTCCAAGGTGAATTTAGGTTTGCAATCCTGGTAAATGCAGTAAACAAACATTAACAAACACAAATACACTACAGATGTAAGACAAAGCTGAAGTTGGAGGATTCCCGTAGAAAGAGACAGAACAGTGAATTATAGGTTGGAAAAATAACACCATCTTTACTTTCTGTAGACTTTCATTAAAAAAAACTCGACCATTAGTTTATAATACCTTCAGACTATTTAGAAGTGTAATTTTCCAATAATATATGTTTTATCATCATGTATTTATTCTCTCTCTTCCACTTTGGTGCAAAGACAAGAGATCGTAAGGTGGGTTTCGGTAGTCTTAACCCGGCCTGGTACATTCATCAGAACTACTTTCCAATTTTATTATCTCAATTTCATTTCAACAAATTTGAAGGAGTAATTCAAGCCTTTGGCAGATCTCCAGCTTATCCCATGTTTTGTTGTCTCGTGTTGCCCCGACAGGTACAGGCCATTTGGATTTGAATGGTAACAATCACGATACCACCAGCCTGCATTCAAAATTTCAGCGCAGTTTCCTGGAAGTACATCATTATCTTGTTCTTTGGTTGAGAACTTCATATTATTATGATATGTCAGAGAATCTCCTGTGAAAACACAAAAGAAAAAATAATATTTGTTGCAGTTATCAAAACCTATTCCTGCGCTATAATGTAGACTTCATGTTTTATACAATGTTCCTTCAGTCAGCACATGCCCAAGACTTTTTAATGATTCTTTGTCATATTGATTTAATCAAGAGATAGTCCTGGGAATTGTGTCCGCCTCACTATATGATACATTACATACCTGGCAAATTATATTTACTGAGTGTTGGTATTGTATATAAAAGTAAAAAAATCTAAATATTTGTAAACATTTTCTTTTTGCCAAGGGGAAACTTAAAACATGCAGATGGTGTGGTAGGCGCTACTCTAAACTATTGTTATATAGAAGGGGGAGACATATTGTATTTAAAGTTTCCAAAATGTGAATGTATATTAGATTCAGGGCAAAATTCTAAATTATCCGGCGAATTCATACAGTCGAATTAAAACTGGTGAGTTCAAACATGTGAATACGCACAGACAGATTTATTCCAGCGAATTCACACAGGCAAATTTTGTTCATGAAAGAGGGCTTACCAAAGAATAGACTTAACATGTAACATTAAAATTGAAATACCAGCAATGTTACTATGGTATATGACAATAAACAGCTTCCAGGTTTTAAAAGTTGAGGTGCACATTAGATTTAAGTAAATATGGGATTTAAGTAAAACATTATAGCCAGTGATCTGTGTGTGCGTGTGTGTATATTTGTGTCTGTGGGAAAAGTGTAATGTAAAAACAATTCTATACGTACATGAAATATATAAAAAAAAAATCTAGGTTAGAACACTGTGAAACAAAGACTGTATGGACATAAAAAGGAAAGATGTAAAAAGATAAATGTGGCATGTGAAAAAATAAATATGATATAAAATTAAAATATAAGAGCAGTTAAAAAATAGACAAGAAATCTCTATAAATATTAGCAGTGTTGACTAATAGACTGTAAGTTCGTTTGAGCAGGGTCCTCTTCAACCTATTGTTCCTGTAAGTTTTCTTGTAATTGTCATATTTATTGTTACATCCCCCTCTCATAATATTGTAAAGTGCTACAGAATCTGTTGGCGCTTTATAAATGGCAATAATAATGATAATAATAATAATAATATAATACACAGTTCCTTAGTGTATAAACACTTTCTTGTTCTAGAGAGAATGTGGAAGCAATTCCTCTTCCCAACTCCCACCAAATGCTTATGTATGTGTGTAGGAAGTGTGTCTAACTCCATGTGGGAGGAAGGGATTGTGAGAATATGCTGGTGGTCTGGGATCTCAAGCAATTAGTTTACTGTGAGTATTGCTACTAAGGATTCCTCTTTAAAGGGACACTATAGTCACTAGAACTACTGCAGCTTAATGTAGTGGTTATGTTGTCTACAGCTTGACTCTGCAGGTTTTGTTGTAATGTAAACAATGTTAACATTGCTGGTTAGTTACACCTCCAGTGCCAGTCACTCAGACTGCCACTAGAGGTGCTTCCTGTGTCAGTAGTGCACAGTGTGCCTCATCTTCATTCAGTGTCTCCACACACTGTATGGAGATGCTGAACATCCCCCAAAGAGTTCCACATGATCTCAAAGCCAGCCACAGTGAGTTTAAACACCTTTTTAAATGGATGCAAGGGTTGCAGAGGAACCTAAACAGTGTGTTTAACACTATTGTGTCAGAAATGTTTGTGTTCCTAACACTATAGTGTTCCTTTTAGGACCAGTTCTCTCTTTTTCCAACTTTGAGTCCCTTCTTTCTAAGAGCTCAGAATTATTGCCATATAGAAGAACATAACAGAGTTTCACAGCAATAAATTCACATGCATTTAAAATATAATAAAGGTGCTTGAATTAGTTGGTTTGTATAAAAATATTTTTTCATCACAATTATTTTTACATAACATAAAACGTGGAAAGCAGTAGGAGTGAAGACACTCGTATCATCTAGAATATAATTCCCTCCTAATTGCACCTACAACCATACCTTCCTCCACCATAAATATGTGAGTGTGTAAGGGCCCATGGTTCAGTGTCACACGATGCCAAGGTATGAAATGGCAACACAGGGTCCTACGTCATGGCTAATGTCCACAACCTCTGTAAGCATGGACTTCACAGCTCCCTTCTGCTAGGCCACCAGAAAGAGAAGTTCAAGGGATGCAGAACAGCCATTTAATTTTGGTATCTGGGCCCAATCATAATTGTTGTTTTATTATATAACTACCAAGTTGTGCCATTTCTCACCTGCATTACCGTTAACGAAACCTCCAAGCAATAACGTGTAATTCTGAGACTCTTCCAGAATTTTAAAAGATGAGTATTTGGCATAATATTTGGTGCTCTCAAAGTCCAGCAGATCAATACGCAGCTCCCTTGCCACTGATGAGTACAGAATGACATTTAGGTAAAGGAAACATACATTTAAACATAAGGAAAATAATTAACTTTGAAGATAAGGAAATGTCAGTAAATGATCATTTAAAAAAAAAAAGTATTTTTCAAACAGTAAAGTGACCTATGACATTAGAACAAAAACTGAAAGTTTTCTTAATATTAATTTATGAATTCTGGGAAATATCATAAATAGAAACTCCTGCTATTACCGCAGCACTTCATTTCAAAAATATATATTCCGCAAACATCTGGAACTGTGGGAAGAGTGATAGATTCTTTAAGGAAAGTTGTTGAAAATAAAAGATCAAGATAAATACATGGAGCAAAGGGAAACATAAGGAAAGCTTGAGAAAACAAGGAAAGTTTGAGAAAGCTGAGCTAATCAGTCAGTGGAAAAGGAAGGTCAAGCATGAATGAACATGGGGAAACGGGAAACAGGAAACATTGACAGCATGGAATTAAAAACAAGAGAAAGAAGCACATGCAGGGAACTTGCAAGAGAGCAAAAGAGGAGAAATATAATGGAAAAGTTGAAAATAGTATGGAAGGAATGAGAGGGGTAAGGAGAGCAATAGGTAATTAGGAGAGAGAGAATGGAAAATATATAGAAAACATTGGAAAGAAGAAGAGAGAGCAGAGAAAAAAAATTGTGAAAAAGAGGGGGGGGTGGCAATTGGCACTAAAGAACAACTTAGATTCACATAATATCATATAACGTAAGGTTTCCCAACTGTCCCTATTTCGGCAATAGTCCATATTTTAGGGCTCCTGTCCCACTGTCCTGATGGTTCCTTGGTGTTCCAAAAAGTAGAACACTAAGAAAGCATATTGTGAGTGCACAATTAGAGACACTCGCTCTTTGCTCAAGACACTAGGACCTTGCAGAGAGCGTTGAAATAGTGCTTTCTGCCTTCAGTGGGCAAGCCTGGATAATCAGTAGGCAGTCTGGTGTCCATTCAATACCAGGCTTACATACCAATTCTTCGGGTTGGAGTCGTCCCCTTTCTAGGTAGGCCTGCCCCCTTTTGGCAGCACTATTGACATAATTTTCATCACTGCCCCACCGCGTTTTGCACATTCCCCAACATTCCGCTTCATTAGTTTATAAATTACTGTTATTGTGATCATTTCCTCCGCCATGTTTTAGGAGATGTTTGTAACCGATTACCTGCTGAGGTTAACATGTGAATATTATCGTTCCCCAACCAGAACTCATTCAGGCGGCTTCCAAACCCATTCTTGTAGGATTTCCAGTCACGGGAAAAATCCACTGATCCATCCCATCGTCTCTGGAAAACCTGCGTTAACCAGAGGAGTGATTAGAACAATACATCTGTTTTTTTTTTATGCTGCACATAATATTAACATGTCATTGACATGACAGACTCTAACAGAGTTATTTACTAAAGTGAGTATTCTCAGTTTAGTAAATAACCCGCTACTTTACAAAAATATTTAATTATGAGCAGGAAATGAGCAGGAAATAAAAAATACAAAAAAAGCAATAAAGGTTAGGCTCCCCAAATAAATCAATGGGACATGCTATGGCTTAAAGGACCACTATAGTGCCAGGAAAACATACTCGTTTTCCTGGCACTATAGTGCCCCGAGGGTGCCCCCACCCTCAGGGACCCCCTCCCGCCGGGCTGGATGCAGAGGAAGGGGTTAAACTTACCTCTTTCTCCAGTGCCGGGCCGGGAGCTCTCCTCCTCCTCTCCGCCTCTTCTCCTCCTCTTCGGCTGAATGCGCATGCGCGGTTTTGCACTGTGATTTTCACAGTGAGAGCACGCAAGCGCCTCTCTGAAACTACTATGTTTATTAAAAAAGGGTTAATCCTAGATGGACCTGGCACCCAGACCACTTTATTAAGCTGAAGTGGTCTGGGTGCCTATAGTGGTCCTTTAAGATGTGAAAAATGCCAGGGATTTTTTTCAGATAATTCCTAAAACCAGAGACGGCCCAGTGATTGACAAATCCCTAAAAGAATAATCAAATATGGGGTTTTCATTGACCCCATTAAAAAGGGGGCTGGATGAATAGTCCTCTCTTCTCCTCTCCCCATGTGCTAATTACCTATACACCTTCCTCCACACTCTCTGGCCTCTGTGATAGAAGGTAATACATAAAAAGTGGTTATAGAACCAGAAAAGTCTCCTGGTCCCAATAATGAGGATCAGAGTGGTCTGGCCTTAATTAGTCTAACTCAACCCCCCAATCTAATTGGAGACTGTAACGGACCGTTTTGCACACAAGGGGTAAAAACCGTTTAGGCGATCGGCCCCCTTTCCAGAGATCCAGGCACAGCTACTGCAGAACACCAAAACTCACGAACTGGATACAAAATAACACTCCAACTCCCGAACTGGAACCTCCCAAATAGCTGCTAGCAGACGAACAGGAAAAGCAGACGAACAGCTTACACTCCTGGCAATCAGTCTCTAACAGCATACAGTGAATCCCCCAAGAACGAGACAAGGCTCCGTGTTGAGGGTCAAGCAGTGGTCTGAGGTGCTGGCACACCCAGCCTGGTTTTTATTACAGTCTTGCAAATACAGGACCGCCCACAGGGAGGTATAAAACAACCAATCACATCACAGTTACATCCCACATATTCCCTCCCCTTATCCTGAGGAAACTCAATTATACATACAGTTAAAACATACTTTCTACCCAACTTTCATAACTCTAAAACCATACATCACATTCACATAAAATTACATATTCACAATCAATCCATTCAGGGGAACAACATATTAAAAATGGCACGAATCAGACCAGGGGTTCAAAAGTTAAGGGAAAGTCCTTTGTGACTAAATGAAGCATGGCTTTCTGGCCCAAACCAGTTTCAGAGTCTTCTATCCTGGAGAGTAATTCAATTATCTCCCAGGACAGACACAAGACTCCATTAAGCACATGGTTGCAAAAAGACACAAAACACTTTAAAATACATAAAGTCACATTTATTACATAAAACACAGACATGTAACATATCCTCAGATAGCTCAGGTCCGAGCGCACATTATTAAGCGAATGGCGCTCAGACCACACGAATACAGTTTAATCGCCATGGAGCCAAAGTCTTTACAGTCAGTTTCATACGAATGGGCTCCATGGGATTCCTATCTGGGGTGTAACACATTCAAACAAATCTACCAAACCCCAGGCAGAAAAGCACGAATGAAGCTTTTCTGCAGGTAAAAAAAGATGTCTTTTAACAGGGGGCCATAGTCCAAAGGCAGCAGGCGAGCAACCAGGCTTCTCCAATGCAATGTGGCGAGATTGGTCTTGTCACATCTCTCCCCTTTTCCAAACAGACTAACAGGGTATCTGACCTCCTGCCGGGCAGTGCCCTTGTTAGTCCAGCAGCCCACCCACAAGACATAATCAACAGCACAGCCCACCCACAATAAATGGTTACTGCACCTGGGTAGAGGAGAAGCTTGTCCATGTCCAGGTGCCTCACCACGGCTGTGCTGGGTACGGGTACGCTGACTTGGTGGGGTGCTGTGTGGGCAGAGACCAGCGTCACTCTGCCCTGTTGCCAGCGCTACTGGGAGGGTAGCCTGGTTGAAGCCTGGTTGTTGGAGAGGGAGACCGACTGTCTCCCTTTTAGATACACAGTCCTGCTGCTGGAGACCGACTGTCTCCCCTTTGGTTACACAGCTCTGCTGCTGGAGACCGACTGTCTCCCCTTTGGTTACACAGCTCTGCTGCTGGAGACCGACTGTCTCCCCTTTGGCTAAACAGCCCTGTCGCTGGGGGGCAGAACCGACCGTCCCTACCCCCTGTGCTGGCAGTGCAGAGACCACGGTCCCATCTGCATAGTTGTGGGGTCTCCCCCTGGTACATTAAGCTGCCGCTGGGGAGAGGGGGTAACAAGCTCCTCTCCCATATATACTTCCATCCGCGGGGGAGGGAGACCAACTGTCTCTGCTCCCAATACAGAGTCCTGCTGCTGGGGAAAGGAGACTGGGCTCTCTATTCCCGGTAGGACACTCTGCCGCTGGGCATTGGAGACTGGGCTCCCACTTCCCTGTTTTATCTCCCACTGGGGAATGGAGACGGGGCTCCCAATTCCTAATAATCTGTGCTGCCGCTGGGGAATGGAGACTGGGCTCCCAATTCCCAAAAAAATCATACTGCCGCTGGGGAATGGAGACTGGGCTCCCAATTCCCAAAACATCATACTGCCCCTAGGGATCTGAGCCGACTGCCCAGCATACCTGTAGCTCACCCTGCCACTGGGGAGGGAGGACGCTTCTCTCCTCTCCCTGCAAGGAACACTGCCGCTGGGGGACAGGACCACTTGTCTCTGCCCCCTGTAACTCAGCCTGCCGCTGGGGAATGGAGCTCTGGGTCCCAATTCCCTGCAATTCACTCTGCTGCTGGGGGACAGAAGCAACTATCGCTGTCCCTTGTAACTCAGCCTACTGGGGAATGGAGCTTGGGCTCCCGATTCCCTGCAATATCTCCTGCTGGGGAATGGAGCTCAGGCTCCCAATTCCCTGCAATACCGGTGGAGAGACCTCGGTCCCATCTCCAACCGCCACCTGGGGTTCTTCCCAGTAAATCTCAATAATGTCTTCCCAGCTGAATGGGTCTGGAACTGGATCTGTCACCTTGCTGTCCTGCTGAGCTTTCTCAATGGAGTGGAAGAGATCTCGGTAGTCCTGCTCCAGTTCCCACTTGCTCAATGTCTTGAGTGTCGTCCCAGTCATACCTGCTCTCCCTCCACTCCAAGAGATCACTGAACCGGGCTTGTGTAGGGCTCCCAAATTCAGGCTCTGAAAAAGCCTCCCATAACAAGCCAGGACCATCAAACTCCCCTCCCTCTGGCTTGTCATGCTCGGCTGTCCAGGGCAGGTACTGTGCCCCATACCACCAGAGCGCCTGGTAGGCATCTTCCAGCCAAATCTCCTGCCATACCCGGTGCTCCAATTCCTTCACCCATTCATCCAGGGGCTGCTCTCCCAGGAAGGGCATCCGCAGGGCCACTTGCTTCTGCAACCTCTGCTCTTCACTGGGGAGACTCTCACCCCGCTGGTACTGTACATTATCCAGGGCCTGGTACCAGATGCCTTTCCTTAATGCATCCCGGCCATCCAGGTCCTCCTCCTCGTATGACACTGCTGGTTCCATTCTGTTGCTGTCAGGGTCGCTGTACTCAGACATGCGTTGCCCTCAAATTGTAAATCCACTGAATGGTGTTGCCTGTAGCTGTCCTGTAGTCTGTGGGAACGATCCCGCCGCTTGCCACCAATTGTAACGGACCGTTTTGCACAAAAGGGAAAAAAACGCTTAGACGATAATCCCCTTTCAGAGACAGGCACAGCTACTGTAGAATCACCAAAACTCACGAACTGAATACAAGTGAATGCTCCAAACTCCCGAACGGCATACAAGGGAATAAGGTAGCACTCCAAATACACGAACAGGAACCATACTAATTGCTGCTACCAGACGAACAGGAAAAGCTCCCAAGCGGCTTACACTCCTGGCAATCAGTCCTTAGCAGCATACAGTAAATCCCCCCAAAGACGAGACAAGGCTCCGTGTTGAGGGTCAAGCAGTGGTCTGAGGTGCTGGCACACCCAGCCTGGTTTTTATTACAGTGTTTTCAAATACAGGACCGCCCACAGGGAGGTATAAAGCAACCAATCACATATCAGTTACATCCCACAAATTCCCTCCCCTTATCCTGAGAGGAAACTCAATTACACATACAGTTAAAACATACTTTCTACCCAACTTTCATAACTCTAAAACCATACATCACATTCACATAAAATTACATATTTGGAATCAATCCATTCAGGGGAGCAACATATTAAAAAATGGCATAAATCAGACAAGGGGTTCAAAAGTTAGTAAAAAGTCCTTTGTGACTAAATGAAGCATGGCTTTCTGGCCCAAACCAGTTTCAGAGTCTTCTATCCTGGAGAGTAATTCAATTATCTCCCAGGACAGACACAAGACTCCAAAAGACACAAAACACTTTAAAATACATAAAGTCACATTTATTACATAAAACACAGACATGTAACATATCCCCATATAGCTCAGGTCCGAGCGCACATTATTAAGTGAATGGCGCTCAGACCACACGAATACAGTTTAATCGCCATGGAGCCAAAGTCTTTACAGTCAGTTTCATACGAATGGGCTCCATGGGATTCCTATCTGGGGTATAACACATTCAAACAAATCTACCGAACCCCAGGCAGAAAAGCACGAATGAAGCTTTTCTGCAGGTAAAAAAGATGTCTTTTAACAGGGGCCATAGTCCAAAGGCAGCAGGCGAGCAACCAGGCTTCTCCAATGCAATGTGGCGAGATTGGTCTCGTCACAGAGACCAGAGGATGCATCAAAGGTTTGGGGTTTTGATTTATTCGATGTAGATATATTACTGGAGACTAAGAATATTTCTGCAGACCAGGTATTGCTTATAACTTACTATCCAGCCTCCGCCATCTGTGTGCATGTCACACAACACTTTCAGAGGACTTTCGCCATCTGGGTAGATCGTGTACCAGTCACTGAGAAAGAACCCCTGATCCAACAGCTCCTTGCAGTTCCTGGCAGCTGAGAGAGAGAATAACATGAAATGGAAATTTAAAAAACGAAAACTGCAGGAGAACATATCTTAAGAAATGTCTATTTTCTTGTTGACTTTCTTCCTACATTGGTTAAGTGCACATTATAAGTTAATGTTCAATCACGTTGAGAGAGTCTATTTGATTGTCCATGTTGTCTCAACATTTATTTATAAAATATTTTACCAGGAAAGATACATTGAGATTTATCTCGTTTTCAAGTATGTCCTGGGTCCACAAAACATTGCATTGATACATTATGGTAGAATAAAATCCAAGTAGTATTGCAATGAACCAATGTGTCATGTTTGAATGTTTAAAGTGTTAAGTAAAAGATTTAGGTCATTTTAATTCATTAATATCTTATTGTCACTGCAATGGCACCCATAGCCCTTGATATTAATGGGCAAAAACATCAGCAACTTTCTGTAGCACAATATCTTTAAAAAAAAGAAAACCTTTTTGCAAATAAGTTTATTGACATTTTACAAGTAAAGCCTAAGACCATATGAAAGCAAAAAAAAAAAAAAATACAAATCTTTGGTCTTTGGTATGAGAGAATGACTAATTAACAGGCCCTGACTGGCCATCGGGCATACCGGGCAAATGCCTGGTGGGCCGTGATGGCCATAGGCCGAGGCCGGCAGGGGAGATTCTGGCTGGGGAGGGAGAGGAGGACTCGGTGGAGCTCTAGGAACTGAAGGGTAGAGTTCACCACCAAGAGCACCAGGGACTGCAGCACAGCCCCCCTCCATGGCAGCACGGCTAACCCCCCCCCTCCCAGGCTAAAGGTAAGGGGGGGGGGCGATTTTAATAAAAAACATTTAATATATTTACATCTCTCCCCCCCCACACACACACAATCCCTCCAGACACACAGCACACTCACACTAACAGCACCCTCACACACACCCTAACAGCACACTAACACTAACAGCACACACGCATCACACTCACACATACAGTACCCTCAGACACACACAGCACCATCAGACACACTCACAGCATACTAACAGCACACTCACAGCACCCTCAGACACACACAGCACCCTCACACACACACACAGCACACCTACACACACAGCACACTCACACACACAGCAACCTCACACACACAGCGCACCCTCAGACACACACAGCACCCTCACACACACAGCATTATCACACACAGCATTATCACACACAGCAACCTCACACTAACATCACACTTACCCAGACAGCACCCTCAAACACACAGCACTTTCCCACACACACAGAGCACAATCAGACACACACACACACACACACACATGTAATATATATAAAATAACCCTCAGTGAGTTAACAGACAAAGAAAATGAGAAACATAGAATGTGATGGCAGATGAGAACACCCTCACACACAAAGCACCCCCCTTACACACACACATGCTGCACCCTTCACACAATACACACAGCAGTCCCAACACACTGCGCCCCTCACACATACAATACGTTCAAACATATATATGTACATATATACTACAGCACCCCTCACACTGCAGCACTACACACATTACGCTCCAGATACACGCTAGATCCCTTACCCAACTCTGGATCATCTAATCTACACACATGCACATACACACACTAGATCCCTATATACACTCTGAATCCTACACACACACACACACACACACACAATCTCCTATACACACTCTGAGTCCTTTACACACTAGATCCCCTACACACATGCACACACTGCACCACCTACAGACACTACATTCCTGACATACAAACTCTGGGTCCCCTGTGCACTTAACTACATTCCTTGTAAGCAAACACATATTACATTCTCTAAACACACATTTTCTACAACCCCTACACACACACTACAGCCCGTATGCACACACTCGCTACATCCCCAATAAATACTATGCCCCCTATACACACACACACACACACTCTCTACAGCCCCTAGCCACACATATTACACCATACACACAAATGAAACCGACCTATTTACACAATACCACACCACAATCAGCTCACTCTACACGCACGCAATCCCACAAGCAGGCTCCAAACACATGCATAATACGCTTTCCTGGCCCTTTTGTCCTCTGGTATCCCACTTGTGGAGACACCAGAGTCAAGTTAAAAGCAAACACAGTGCAAGCATGTTATTAAATTTGCTTGCGCTGCGCAGAACAAACACAGGGCCTTTTTCTCATGCTAGAGCTCTTCAGCGGGGCTCTGCGCATTGAACCAACATGCTCAGTTTGAGAGGGGGTGTGCTTGTCATTAGTGATGACAAAACACACCATCTCTCACCCCACCCCCTTCTGAGGGGGCCGCTGTGATTGAAAAATGCCCGGGCCGAATTGTGTTCACAGTCCGGCCCTGCTAATTAACCATAACACATTGTGAGAGTAGGAGCTAAGGCTGGGTGGAAGAAGTAAAAAAAAGTCTTAAAGAAAAACAGACAGGGAAAAAGCTGAGAGGAAAGAGAAAAATGAAAAGCAGTGAGAGGAAAAGAAAAACAGAAACAAAACAAAATAAAACATAGAAAGCAGAAGAGCATGACCTCCCCAGGTGTCCTTCCAATGGGAGCCTCTCATAACCTTTGGGTAATACCAGTTAAAGGAGTAATATTGAAGGGTCAGAGGGAACCCTCTTGGGATGAAAGAAACTACTCTGGCAGCATCGCAGGTTCGAGTATTTTTGTGAAGTGTTCTGCCACATGCTCAGCACAGGTACCCCCAGCCCCTTCAGGAATCTTGGGGCAACAGATGTGTGCTTGTGGATAGTTCCTTGGCGGATCACAAACAAGGTTCACTGTGTCCCCCACCAATAGGCCAGTCCAGAATCAGGCAGGTTGCTGGTCACCGACCGCAGGGATCTTCTCCTTTGGAGCGTTGACCTGGTAAAGTCATGGAAAAATGCGAGGTGAGAGTCTCAAACTTGAGTGGCGTCTTATTGTGAACAGCGGTTATGATATATCCCTTGTACTGGAGGGAGTTGCAGCAGATTATAACTTCCCGTGTGACATTTGGCGGAGCTGTCTGAGGCTTTGGCAGCCGGTATGTCCCATCTAGAGTCAGCTTTCTGGCCTGGTATCGGGGTAATATGGTGGCCATGAGGCACTTCAGGAACTGTGGCAATTCCTCAAGAGGGATCTCTTCTGGGACACCACTGACCTTTATATTATGTCGCCTGTATCGGTCCTCAATTGCAGATAGATGCGCCTGCATGTCTTGGTGGGAAGATTTGACTCTCTTAATGGAGTACTGCATGCTGGTTAGGCTTCCTTGTATGTCTATGATGTCTTCTTCTGCTACTCTGTCAGTAACTGCTTTGACCTCCTCCTTGACCACCGCCATGTCAGCCTCTAGCGTGCTCTTATATCTAGAATCTCTGGATATCCTGCTTGGTAGCCCCTCACGGAGTGTTCGGGGGTTGGTAACTCAGTTGAGGGAGGGTGCTACAGAAATGGTGCAGTATGCTCCAAGGGGCCTGGGAGGGTAGGGGGCCCTGTGCCTTTCACGGCCACCATCTTGGCCTGTGGAGGACGTTGGAGAAGGGTTGCAATATCACTTGCCTCATCTTCTGTGCTTGTCAGCTATTTTTTGGATTGGTGTCCCATTGTCAGACTTACTTCCGACTGTGCAGGGCATGCTGTCTCAACTTCTTGGAAGTCCGTCTCCAATAGTTTGTTGGTTTGGCAAGAAAATAACCCAGCAAGTGCGGGTGACAAGTAGGCCGCAGACCTGCATTTCATTTTTTTTTACCTTCGGGGTGTGAAAGAATGGCATCTGGCTGTGTAGGTAGATATTACGAGATGAGATCAGGGTCCTGTACCCCAGATGGGTAATAGAACCGAGGATATATAGAATGATTGCCACTCATTGTGTCCCTTTAACAAATGAGTTGATGTGCTTGGGAATCTTCACATCAAAATATGTAACATGGTACGAGATGGTGCTATCTTCAGTCATTCTAACGGTAATAATAAAAAATTACACTAAGCTTTCTAACTCACCATAGATTGTCTCCACTGTCCCAAATTCTCCCTTCTCTCCTATTGGTTACAAAAACAACACATGGAAATATTATTAAGTGTTATATAACTGACAATATCTGATTTATGATTTACTAATAATACAATCTCAAAACTAAGCACTTGCTATTTAAAAATAATTTTTTTTTTTAAGCTTTCCACCTGTACAATATGTGTAATAATGTCTAAATGGTGTCTTAATGCGAAGTCAGAATGCATCATTGAATTGAATTATCACTTTTCTTTGCTTCTGTTTTGACTCACAGTTGTTTTCCCTTTATTTTAAAATAGTGCAATTTCTCTACATGCCAATTTTTCAACACGTAAGCTGCTGAACGCTTGTTAATGCTGTCATGGCATTGCAAGCTTGTCTGTAATTAGCTGCCCTGCAAAAATAAAGATTGTAAAAAAATGTCTAAATAGGCTATATACATAAAACCAAACAGGGATTTTTTTTTCGCTGTTCAAATATTGCCAAATATGATGGTGGGGAAGTGTATATCAATAAAGTGATGTAAAAAATGTAATGAAGTTAATTGTATCTATTTTTATATAAAATCTGTCACAAGGTAAAAAAAACTAGACAATTTTGGCACATTGAGATGTACTACTGGTTGGTTTACACGCTAACACGCCTCTAGCGAGTCATAATTTTATTTTAATATTGTTAAAATTTATTTAGTTTCATTAGGGTTAATTACTGAAATGAGAATTGTCTGGAAGAAAAAGTGAAATCAAAGTAATATTTCATTTTTTTTTTCATATTTTTTTAAGTTTCAAATTTAAGGCCAGAGTAGCTGAATTTGAAAAAAAAAAAATTTTTTGCAGTTCAGCTACTTTGACTTTAAATTTGAAATGTACTTAGACACGCTGATAATTATCACTTTAGTAAATAACCTGATGATATCTTCACATAACTCACCTTTTATCCCTTGTGTGCCTTTAGCCCCAGGTTCACCTGTCAAAAGAGAATGTTTGTGAACATGTACATTGTTGTGAAGATGTACATTGTTGACCCATGAGAATAATGATATAACAGATTAGTGGTCCCCAACTCAATCCTCCTGTCTCGCCCTGATGGTGGATTCCAATCCTCATGTCCCACCAACAATCCAGTATTTATTTCCCTGTTTTATTTTAATGGAGATACTGACAAAACCTGGACTGTTGGTGGGCCTTGAGGACTGGATTGGGGAACACTGTAATAGATCACAGATATGTTGCAGGTTTTTGGAATGTAAGAAGAATCATATCTTACGGTGTTCTATTCTTTTGGCTCAATCTATCTGTATTATCCAATATTTATCTTTTGTCTCATTACACATTTGTTTTTGGTTTTTAGACAGTACAATAGCTAAGGTAAGTAATTCTGTAAATCCGTAAATACAGAGAATTGACAAGAAAATCACAAGTTTTACCATAAATGATTGGACAAGATAATCTCTAACGTAAGTGTATCTGTTTACAGTTTCCTTGTGAATTCTCTACACTTCCCAGTTTAATGAATAAACCTTTTCGTGAAATATGGTTTAAGCGGCTCTGTTACGTCTGAGTAATAAATAAAGATTTAATTATTCTGAAATACTATGCTTTGAGATTTAATTTAAATTTCCATGCAATCCAAAGATACCATAAGATAAAGTATGGACTACTTATGGCAAAGCCTGAGGATGACAAAAGCTGGAGCTCTGCTGTCAATCTTTATCCAATCCCAGAAGCTGTGGTCTCGCTTGACCGATGGAGGCTTCTGCGGTCTCATGGATGTCTATGTTGCATGACGTGGCACATGGCAGGTAAAGTTCCAGGAGCTGAAGATTGTTCCCCGGAACAAGAAGGCAGCAGCAATGATGGACAATTTCAGGAAAGTACATGACACGTGCACAGTCGTTATTCGGCATGTGCTTAACCTTTACTTAAATAACACTCGGACACCAATTTATTCTTATGGAGTATAAAGTCCACGGGTTTATAAATTATTAAATATTTAAATTAACAATTTAGGGTCATTGTCAACAGTAATAACTTTGTTCCGCTCTAGCTCGCAAAATACCCTTGACAATGACCCTACCAAAGAACAATACTAAACATTATTAATAATACATAACGTATAACACACGACCTACCAAAGAGGCCCCACATCCATTTGTCTAACTGCAGGGGTGTACCCAGACACCCCTACACCCCTTGGTTCGTAGCCACCGACGGGCTCGAACCTACCAAACATTTTAACTCTGGCCTACTCCAGCCTAGACCTTGGCCTAACAGTTTCATAACCCACCAAAATTCCTGTTTAACCAAGCCCTTTTTCCCGCCGCTGTGACCAAACGGGAACTACAACCAACTCATAGGGTGGGTGGGAGGGACAACTCACAGGTAAGAGCAGCTCAAATTAAAATGGACCTTAACTAAGATGGCTACTATTTGACATCCTTTTTACCCCCCTCCCCTTTCATTAACTTAAGTCAACTCCTTGACCTACAATTCACCTGCCAACTCTCCCTGCGTTGCTCCGTGGGCTTCACTTACCTTGCATTGCACCTTGTGGCCACTGAACACCAATTGGAGATATCACCTTCAGGGTTGTTTGCAAAATATGAAAGACCCCAGAAAGTAACAGATCCACTTTAAACATTTGACAGACTTGTGTTCAGTGACACGTGAGACAATAGTGCATCTCTAAATTCTTTCCTGTCTCATACTTCCCAAAATTTAAATGGTGTTAGGTGGTGTGTGGCCTGGGACTTTGGCTGTTCATGGACAATTTAGAATAATTACTAATAACAATTAAAGCAACTAAAATATAATTTAGAAGAATAACTATGTATCTTATTTACACAGACTGCTTTCTAAACACATTTATTGTAGTTTAAAGACACATTACTGGGAGTATTATTGCTGTGGGTGTCTATTATTATGAAACTGCTACAAAAACAGGGATTTTAGGACAGAAAATGGATGTGGGCCCAATGAGGGACTGTCATTTGTAAATAGGGACACTTGGGATATTATCCTTCTCTTTACAAGGAAAACATAACCAGTAAGGTTTTGCTAAATAAGGGGAGCAATTTAATTTGAAAAAATTACTTATTTGATTCTATTTATTAGTTCATGTTTGTAAGTAAAATTGATTTTTTTCCTAGTTTCCTACAATGCCATGGGTTATAGTTACTGAGATACTGTGATACTGAGATAAACATATACATCAAATTCCCAAATCATTCTTGTGTGTTGTTATCCCTAATTCACTACCATTTAGGGTGTAAGTTGCTTGTGCATTCTTGACTCCGAAGGGCATAACTGCATTTCTCTACATTAAATTTCATCTGCCATTTTAGTGCCCAGTCCCCCAATATATCTAAATCCCTCTGCAGCAAAGCAATATCCTGCTCACATTTTATTACTTTACAAAGTTTTGTGTCATCTGCAAACACTAAAACATGACTTTCAATGCCTATTGCAAGATCATTTATAAATATGTTAAAAAGAAACAGTCCCAAAACAGAACCCTGAGGGACACCACTTACCACTTTTGTCCAGCTTGAACATTTACCATTAATGACAACTCATTGTGCTCTATCCTTAAGCCAATGTTCTACCCAATAACAAGAACAACAATATTCATCTAGGCCAATTTTATTTTGAAGACTAACCTATTGTGAGGAACCATATCAAATGCCTTGGCAAAATCCAAGTAGATGACATCCACTGCAACATACTGATCTATACTTCTACTTACTTCTTCGTAGAATGCAATTAGGTTAGTCTCACATGACCTATGTTTCATAAAACCATGCTGATTATTGCTAATAACAAAGTTCTTCCCAATGAATTCCTGAATATTATCCCTTAAAACCCCTTCAAATATTTTTACAGTCACAGAAGTTAAGCTTACAGGTCTATAATTTCCAGGAAAGAAATTTGAACCCTTTTTAAATACAGGAATGACATCTGCCTTCCTCCAATCCTCCGGTACAATATCTGAAACAAATCATCTTGAAAGATTAAATAAAGAGGTCCACTTATTTCCCCATTTAGCTCCTTAAGTACTCGTGGGTGAATACCGTCAGGCCCCGGAGCTTTATTTACATTAATTTTCTGTAACTGCTGTATATTGTATAACTTTTTTAAAAATAATTCGTGCACAAATAAAACTTTTTTTGCCAGTTAGTTTTTATTGTCTCAGTGAATACGTATTCCCATGTTTAAGGCTCTTTTAAAATCTCATCAGCAAATAGCTGTATCGATGATTACATTTTTCTGTCATTAAACAGACACATCTTGCTAACAGTGACAGGCACAACAATAACTAGTAACTGCTGGTTGTAAATAGTAGCTTCAAGGTTGTAAATGAGCCCTTAGTTTATTGAAAGTTACATGCTATTGTTTGCATTGCATTTATCTGTTCTATGTTGATCATTCTTTTAATGATTCCATGTGATTTCTCTGATACAAAGTGAACACCATTCACCTTTCTCTCCTGGTGGTCCAACATCTCCTTTCAGACCATGAGATCCTGGGATACCTGGACAACCTCTGAGTATAGTCAACTTGTCTGAGTCTCCGATTCCAACAACTTTAACTTCTGAGAAAGAAAGAATTGAAATACAGTCTCGTAAAATCTGTATGTTCTCAAGAGACTCTTTGAACTTATCTCAAGGTGCATCGATTTAGATACAACATTCAAGGGTTTCTCTAGTCCCCTAAAGCACTTCAGTTCGCTAGAGCACTTTATGTATAAAGAGTTTATCCTCATTTTGTATTTTACAAAAAATGTGCAGATTTCAATAGAAGGTTTTTTTTAAATTAACCTTGTTATACCGTCCTGGCTGTCAGACAACTGGTCCTGCCACTTCCTGATTGTTTAGTTTAGTGGTAAACTAAAGAGGCAGGAATTGCCAAATATCATTTGAGATATTTTTTTATTAATTTTTTTGGACAGTGGACACTTTCCCTTAAATTAGGAAAATGTATGTCCAAGTTAAATTAATGCAGGGATAAAACAGACAAACAAACATTCACACTTAGGTTACATACAGGAAAGTGACTCATGTTTCTGAAATAGTAAATACGTTTCTGAGAGAACTTTAGCACTTTAGTTCCCACATTCCTTTAATAGCTAGGCATTCTACAGCTAGATCATTGAACATATCTGAAACATGTTCCCATATCTTGGTTTAACACATTGATAGTACAATATATATTCAGTCAAAGTGAAGACATTTTTTTTTTTTTTGCCTCACATATGGAGAAATTGGATCTTAGTTGACTCAAAATAATATCAACAGTCAATAATGAATCTATTTTTTTTTTGTTAGACTAGCACAGTGTTTCCACTTTGGGACTGGGATCAAAATTCAAATTATTCAATTCAAAAGTGCGATCTGGAACACTGTAGTTGGCTGGACATTTATAATTCCTGTTGAAATACTCTTTATAAATATCTTCAAAACACTGGCAAATAAGAAAATGATCAACAAAAATAATTCCATTTGAAAAGCCCAACCAATGAAAATATAAATGAAATGAAAAGTAGAAGTTGGGTCACTGAAACAGAAAATATAATGGGTTTATTCACTGAATCCCAAATTGTAGTGAATTGTAAACATTATTCAAACATTTAGACTAAATTCCATATCGGCCATTTCAACCTATATTTTGGAATTTGTTTTTTAATTAACTACAATTTGACACTTAGTGAGTAAATCCCTGATTATCTAATTAAGTAGTTACCAAATCCTCATTGATCTGTGATTGATTGTTAGAAACCTACCTGGACATGAATCTTCGGCATTGCTCAGCTTGATCAGGAGCCAAAACACAATGAATGTAGAGGACGACATAGAGGCTGTGAGATACCGTCTCTGTTTATACCTTTTATTCCCTCAACTCTCTCTTTCTTTAGTTTGTTTTGAGTAGAGAATAAAGGAACTTTATAGGAAATGTTAGTAACTCCCACCTTATCCAAACACCTCCCATTTCTTTTACTCCAATTGATTATGTTAGCTTAATGACACAAATGAATCTTTGAACATTCTATGTGTGGGATTACAACCCAGCCCTACTCTCTAGAGAAAATACATATGTTTAGCTCATCCCTGTGCAATCCATTGTGATTGTATAAAAGATGCTCGCATTTGATACAGCTGTATAAACTAGAAAAGAAAGAAGATGATCTGCAATATTTTTGTACATGGTCAATTTATTATGCTACAGAAGTCCAGAGTATTGTGGACTTTTGATTTTGAAATAGATTTTGGTCAATTTATCATACTACAGAAGTTCAGAGTAATTTTAATATTTTGTTATAACAAGAAAACAAGTCAGAAAAATATTAAAAAATACATGGCTTCTTCGGGCTGCTATATCTATTTACCTTTAATATCAAAGGTAATACCCCAGACCTGAACGATTTTGCATATGTGTTCAAATATAGTTTCCCGTTTCCCTATTTAGGAAATCTGTTACAAACTACCGGTTGGTTTGTTTGGAGAAGAACTCACTTGCAGCGGAACAGGTGTGGGTGCCATTAATTACAAAAAAAGTGAAGAATCCAAAAAGGGAGCAGTAAGGAGGCCAAGTCAGATGGTCTAGTGGTCAGGGATAGCAGCCTGGGGGTGTAGTCAGAATCAAAGCCAAAGGTCAAAAACTGGGAAAATCACAAGTAGGAACTGGAAAGCCAAAGGTCAAGGGTTGGAGGCTAGGGAGCATAGTCAGAATCCAGGCCAGGAAATCATCAAACAGGAACTGGAATAATAGGAACGTGGAACCAATGCACAAGGACGCCAGCTAACTGAAGCAAAGCACCAGAACAACCGAACACTGACCAAGAGCAGTGCTTGGGTATTTATAGGCAGACTCAGTCACGTAAACAGTCCCCACCCCCTGCAGGTGGATCCTCCAGTGGCTATAAAGGAATTGTGATGCGGAGCCCAGCGCTGACAGCAGACAAAAGAGTTAGCTGATAGGGTGAGTCGCAGGCGCAGCAGGTACCACAACCTCTAAGGATCGCATCCAGGACGCCGTGGATACACTCGGACAAGTAAGTAATGTCGGGCAACGTGACATCACCATTACATAGTAGATATTTTGTTTTAAAATACATCTATCTATATATAACCAAAAACATGCCAAGGAAGTAGACAGAGGACTTCTTTATTAAAAAATAAATAAAAAACCTTTATTAATGCAAGATTCAGACCCAATCTAGATCCTTTCTCGAGAACTTGAGAACGGATCAGTATTAGGTCCGAAATGTTGACTATGCATTAATAAAAAAAAAATATTTTATTTTTTTTTAACTAAAGAAGCCCTCTGAGTGCCCACTTCCTTAGCATTTTTTGGTTATATGTTTGTTCCATTGTGGTTAAGCACCAAGGCATTTGAATATTTATGGCACTAGTTGCAATTTGGATAGAAGGTACACTTTTTTTCTTTGGTATATAAACTGTATATGTTATATTATATATATAATTTCCTGACCATATTCACAGCAGCACCACAAAACAATAGCTCCCACACCTTCAGTTTAAAAAATGCTGAACTCAAAATGTTAATAAACCCTACTTCCCTTTTACCTAAGTTATATTTTTTAAGGTTTACCATCGTTTGGCCTTCTGTTCTCCTGCCCTAAGACAGTTTGTATGTGTGAGATATTGGCCAGGTATAGGGATGACTTGCCTCTGGGATCTGGTCATTGAAGGATGTATTTTCCAGGATATAAGAGGGTCCTAAAACGTTCCATTGGTTTGGAGCGCTAGCTGGCCTTTTATCTTGTTTTTCCAGTTGAGACACATGTCCAGTAAATTCCCATTATAAAAGATTGAAGAATTGTCCTTCTTAGCATTTTCCTTTTTTTTATCCTTTCCTTTCTTATGGAGCATCCATACTCAGGTCTGGACTGGGGATTCCAAAGCAGCCCTGGAAAAAAAATCGATGCCAGCCCCATAAGTCATTGCGCCATATATTGTCGCATGTAATATGTAAGGCTATGTCTTGCCACCCTAGATGATTGAGATTTATATATATATCTTTTTCCGATATAAAATATTGGTCCTTTCAGAGTAAAATTTTTAATTATACAGTAAGCATACTCACATGCAGACACAGACAATCTCACTGACACAAGCTGATTGATACACAGCCTCATAGACAAACAAACAATCTCACTGATATACATAAGGTCACTAAAATAAAAACACAAGTAGCAGTAGCAGGCACACACACACACACACACACACAAGCAAGCCCACTCACTAGCAGGCGTGCACACACACACAGCTTAATGTAGTGGCTCTGGTGTCTATAGCCTGTCCCTGCAGGCTTTTCAATGTAAACACTGACTTTTTAGAGAAAAGGCAGTGTTTACATTGCTTCCTAGTGGCAGACACTCAGACGGTCACTAGAGGTGCTTCCTGTGTCAGTGCGGATTGGCTGAGATCATCAAGCTTGATGATCTCAGCCGTAGAGGCAGGGCCAGTCGAGGGGAGACCAGCACGACGTGGGAAAAAAAAAAGCTGAGTAAAAACACACACACACACATACCATGACAGACACACACCGTGACACAGACAGAAACACAGACACACCATGACAGACAGACACACCATGACACAGACAGACACACACACACCATGACAGAGACAGACACATACCATGACAGACACACCTTAAAAAAGACACACACACCTTGACACACACACCATAACACAGACCGTGACACAGACACACACACGACACAGACAGACACACCATGACACACAGACACACACCATGACACAGAGAGATCGTGACACAGACACACACACACCGTGACACAAACACACACCATGACAAACACACACACACCATGACACAGACAGACCGTGACACAGACAGACGCACACACCATGACAGTCAGAGACAACACACACACCATGACACAGACACACATTGCATGACACAGACATACACACACACACCATGACACAGACGCACACACCATGACAGACAGAGACACACAGACACACACCATGACACAGATGCACACACCATGACAGACATAGACACACAGAGACAAATAATGACACAGACAGACACACCATGACACAGACAGACACACACACTCACCATGACACAGACAGACACACACACATATGACACAGACACACACACACACACACATACACTCACACTGACACACACAATGTCTACCTGGGGCTGATGGCGGCCGCATGGGGGAGCTGGCTGTTCTGGCGGCTGCAGAGGGAGCTCCCTTGGCGGCCGCAGGGGGAGCTGGCTGTTCTGTCTCTGCTCCCCCTCCCCAGCGCGCCGCTTACTGAGACAGGGGCCGGAATATGATGTCATATTCCGGCCCCGGTCTCTTTCTAGCGCGCTTTCCCAGTATCCCAGTGGGCCAGTCCGGCCCTGTCCATACTTGATTCCATTCTTTGCCCTCTTCAGCCTAATGTGTTGTATATTTAGCAGGAACCTATTACAATGGAATGCTCCCATTGCATCAGAGAGGAAATTTGATTTATCACAGAACACTCAAAAGTGATGATTATTCGACTTTACCCCTTTACTTTTAAAATCGAATATAAGTGTTTTTACACCCATGTGCTTTGCTAAACGAATTTTAGTTCATAACGTCTCACTATCTAGGAATGATTAACAACTTGGAGCAAATTTCCCTGCCAGAGGGAGCATTAGTTACTGATATAATGACTGTGAGAGTGCTAAAAATGTCAGCTCACCCTCGCCTTCAAAACTGTAACGGAAGTTTCAATGGGTCCTAACTTTCCTACCGTCAAGGAGAGGGGAGGAGTGACATGAGCTTTCCTATTTCACTGTTAACATTTCATTAATATTCCAGAAATTGATAAAGATTTTTCAAATATCTTTATATTAGAAATGCACGATTTCAATGTATTTACTGTATGCAGTCATTATGCTCAAATGAAGACATTCTTTGTTCATTCTGTTGCCACCTTTAGCAAGCTGCATTGCTATTCATGTATATTTGACCATTTTTATTTATCTACTTATGTGATACTTACTTTATATGAGAAAAATAGCATTTTCACTTTTATATTACCATTCCCGGATTTTTTTTTAAATATTATAAGATAAATGACACTGTATACTGTCTAAAACTTTTCGTTTCAATTGAGGGGATGTGCCAGAAAAACATAGCTGCCTACTTTGTCTACCGCAACGCAAGACAGACAGAGACAGGCCGGAGAGTCCTTTCAATAAACAGCTGGTAGTCACCCATGTCTATACCTGTATAATGTTTTGACTTGTTGTATATTTGTATAATGTTACGTCTCATAGTGTATTTTGTATAATGTTATGTCTCGTGTATATTTGTATAACGTTACATCTTATTGTGTATATTTGTATAATGTTACGTCTCACAGTGTATATTTGTAAAATGTTACGTCTCACAGTGTATATTTATAGAATGTTACGTCTCATTGTGTATATTTGTAGAATGTTACGTCTCATTGTGTATATTTATAGAATGTTACATCTCATTAAGCAAAAAGATGGATGCTTAGCACATATGACTTTTTTTTTACTAGACTGTGCATTCATGAGACTCTGTCCCTGGGTTAGTATAATATTGTATGTCACAATATGTCTTGTGCACTCTCTAAGCCTCTGACATAATAAACACACAGTGAACTGTCAATATCCATGTTTTTACATATTATTTGTTATTTAGGCCTACTGTAAAAAACAATGTATTTGTGAGGTGTAAAAATAAAACTAAATGTGGAAATCTGCACTATTTTATCTTGCAAATGGATGCCTCCATTTTGGCTCCCTGTCAATCATTGTTACACGTTCTGCCCTCTGCACCTGGCAGTCAGTATAGAGAGAGCATACAGAAAAGGGGAGAAATGGAACAAAAACAAGGTTCTATATCTATTCTTATAAAGCAATGTTTGCCTTTGCTTTGTCTTCTCTTAACTAAATATTGGCAGTATTTGTTAAAGCTCTGAAATAAATTTAAAAGAAAACAAATGTTTTGTTCAAAAGAGAGTGTGCAAACGTTTGCTCCGTCCACTGCCAACAAGAGTACAAAAGAACGGAATGCCCACTATAAATCCTAAGTGTGTTGATCATATAAAAATTAAGGAGACATTTTGGCCCCTTAAGGCCTTTATCAAACCTAATGTATCTGTCAGAGTAATGTCAGAATAAATAGACTCTTAATTGAACTACTGGGGAGTATTGTTTTGCATGCGAAAAAAAGAAAAGGGTATTGTTTTGGATGAGATAATTTCATTCTTTTGAACCATGTGGCATTAATAAAGATTTTATTTATTTTACTTTCTGTAGCACATTTTTGTTCAGTTTTACGTAGTTATATTTATGTATCTGCTTTCATATTGCACAGTTATTGGTGGCAGTTTATGGGCTCTAAAATATACCACACGCATAGCCAAAATCTGAATTATCTTAATACTATGGGATTATTTACATGTTGTTATTTCTCTTACACAATTCACATAAATGGACAAATATACACTTGATACATGCGTAAACATATACACTCTGATACATGCACATACACACACAAACACACTGACGTACAGAGGCTAACAATGGCACAAACACACACATACATACATTGACAGATACAGTCATACAATCACAGCATGTTTCTGGCTTTGTGTGTTGATACATACACACTTTCCTCTGAAAAGGCAGTGTTTACATGAAAATGCCTGCAGGTAATGATTATACTCACCAGAACAACTACGTTAAGCTACATTAATTGTTTCCCATACTGGGACTATTAGTAATCAATCCCATGAAATACAAAATAGAGGATCTTCACCAAGGCCACATCTCCAACAACTATTATAATCAGCATGTGGAAGAGCAGTCGAGGGAAAAAGGGTTTTAAAATGTGTCTATGTGTTTTAAAACCCTGAGATTTGTTGATTCAGCCAGATGAAGAATGTAGGGAGTTTAATGATTAATGCAAGGAGATTTTGGTAATTTTAGTTCAAATTTAGTTAACATCTCAACATTTTAGGAGCTTGGCTCAATATTAAAGAGAAAAAATAATAATTTGAAGATTTAGAAGAACAGACAAAAAAATTCTTTTTTAAAAAATATGATGGAAACACACTATGGATACAAAATATGCTATGGCAGGCAAGAACCCATATTATTAACACAATATAATGTTGCCATCATGTAGTGGCTGGCAAGGGGGCAGAAGGGCAATTGTCCCCCGGGCCACTAGCATGGGAGGACTAACATGTGAGGACTAGCATGGGAGGACTGGCATAGGAGGACTAGCATGGGAGGATAAGCATGGGAGGACTAGCATGGGAGGACTGGCATGGGATGACTGGCATGGGAGGACTGGCATGGGAGGACTAGCATGGGAAGATAAGCATGGGAGGACTAGCATGGGAGGATAAGCATGGGAGGATAAGCATGGGAGGACTGGCATGGGAGGACTGGCATGGGAGGACTAGCATGGGAGGACTAGCATGGGAGGACTGGCATGGGAGCACATGCATGGGAGGACTGGCATGGGATGACTGGCATGGGAGGACTAGCAAGGGAGTTAGCTTTGAATTCTTACTTTAGTAAACAATCCTGAAAATCTTTCATTCAGGGGCCATCTCCAAGAAGAACTTTGGAGGAAATATTATCGCTTGTGTTGGCAGAAAGTAAAAGGATTCCAAAAGATCTTTGCTCTCGGCATTTAGATCTCCTCCAAGTCTTCAGAACATTAAATATAGCCACCATAGTCACATACTAGCCGTCTTAACCAAGTTTATTTTAAGGAAGGACAGAATCAATTTTAAACTTCACTTGCCCCTTTTAATCTTTGGAGGCATTTGCCCTGCTGAGTGTCTTATTGCTTTACATGCTGTGGCTATTCCGCTATCTGTTCTCTAGAAGAAAAGTGACAACCTTTCTGAGCAATAAAACCACTTGTAAATCCACAGTAAATCGATGTATCTGCTGTGCCTCTTGCTCAGTACCCAAAATGCCCCGTATGAAAATTCCAAAATTGTTCTCCATGTTTCTCGAAAAATAAAATAATGGCTATGAAACCCAAATTCATGGCCAAAGCAGAGGCCCTAATTTTTTTCCTGGAAGAATAAACGACAGTAAGTACTACTTTCAGGCATATTCCTATTCTTTATATCCGGGAAGAAGATCTTTGTAAACAAAGACATACAGGTACTCCTGCCCCACACCAACATTTTCTAGACCAGTTCAGAATCTATAGAAATAGTTAAAATATCACAGTTGTCCTTGTCTTATCATGGGTCTACCCTGATTCTTTTTGCTGCAAATATTGTATTTCTCAGCATATCTCTTCCTGATTGGACATTCTTTTTCTATCTGCATGGTAGACACTTCTTATTAATGTTTTATTATTATAATTTATTTTTGAAGTGCCAAGACGTTCCACAGCACTGTACATGGGTACAGTTGGTGCAAGTAAAATGACAATACACAAATGTGATACATTCAAAAGGAGCTGAGAGTCCTATTCCTATGGGAACTTACAATCTAGGTGGATAGCGGGTTTGAGTTGCGTTCATTCATTCTGACAGCAAAAATGGCTGAACAGAAACATCATCCAGTTAAACTTAGTCAGTCATGTTCAATAAAAAAAACAATAATACTAAGAGACAGTGATACATTTAATACAGTACACAAATCCCTAAGGTATATAATATTTCCTACCAATCATGCACGTGTAGGTGTCTGTGGATTTATATATCTTTATATATCGCCATATTTATTCTATTATTTTTCTTATCTGGTTTAAATGTCACTTGCATAATATGAACTGTTTTCCAGAACAAAAAAAAAAACATTTCAGTAACAAACATGTAAAAATTCAATATTTTATTATAAATGAAAAGCATGTGCTCCGTTGATTATGGAACCTTTTCTACAAGCAGTAAGAAATGATCATAATATTATTGGAATTGAGTCAGCTTTTTCAGATTCTCATTTATCTATAAAGTAAAGCCTTCACTTAATGCAAGATATATAGCTGATAAACTCCCTATAAAAAATAGATCATCTCCAATTAAATCAGGACTTAGTAAGTACAACCACAAACCTCTGATACTTGCCCCGATAGAATATCCCCTAGTACAAGCATTTAAAACTCAAAGTCTAGCACAGGCCACATAAACAAGGTTTAAGTTTATGTGGGCCGCAAAAAAACAAAACCCTTATATTTTCATAGAAACGTAGGTTTATTTTGAAAATGCAGTATTAAAAAAAAACCAGCATCCCCCTCTACTAAACAACACCACCCCCTCTACTAAATCCCAGCACCCCCATCTAGCCAACAAACAGACTCCCCTCACATTGCCGCTGCCTGTATGCATACCCCAAATGGCGCCGTCCGCACCCTGTGCCAAATCTGATCCTCCCGCTACTTCTTGAAACCCTGTGAAGGTGGAGCACGTTGATGTCATATCGGAATGTGACATGGCGTTGCGTGCCTCCATGCACCTCCAGGTACTCCACTGTCCAGTCGCAGCCAATGCAACACTGACCCACACACACAATGACAGACACACACACACTGACAGACACACACACACTCACTGACAGACACAGACACACTCACTGACAGACACAGACACACACTCACTAACAGCCACACACACAATGACAGACACACACTGACAGACAGACACACACACACTGACAGACACACTGACAGGAACACTGAGCTCCCTTGCTGGCCCTCCTCCCCAGCCGGGTTAGTTTTAGCAGAGTAAGCACCTGCAATGTGGGGAAAGCAGGTGCCCACTCTTCTATAACACCAGCATGTACTTGCGGCTCGCCGGGCCACAAAGATGGTCTTTGTGAGCCGCGAGTTTGACATGCTTCCTCTAGTATATCAAGATATTGTTGATGTCAGACGGAAACAGGAATTTTAGCACATATTTAGTGCGCTTGTTCAAAGATTGAAAGAACTCGAAAAACACGTTGAGTAACATTGTAGATATTACTAAAATGACAATTCCATTTTATCCAAATGTTATCCTTTCCCATGAACGTTGTGGTATCATTAGACATCTTATATACATACTATAAGTAAGTAAGAAATGAAAAATAAGAAGTAGAATCCCACATCTACAGTGAACTAAACTCACAATGCAGTTCTAAAATAATCACCTAAAAACACCCATAATAATTTTGCACTATTTTGTATTTATTTTTTCTCTCACATGCATATCTATTCTGTTGGAGACATCTAATTTCTACTTTGTTATGCCTACAATCAAATGATTGTTTGCAGCATTAATGTGCATTAATTAAAATTTTTATATTTATGGTGTAACGTTCACTAGGGAACCCTAACACGCAGACAGGACAGAGTAGAGAGAATTGCAATACAGATCCTTAGAATGATTGGGTTATGCAAAAAAGGATAGTCAGAATACAAGCCGAGGTTACGGGAAACAGAGAGACTGAATAACGAGAGACAAAGCCAAATATCAGAAACAAGGAAATCCAAATAACAAGTGCAACGCTTAATGGAAAATCAAAGACCACAACAGGGCACTGAGGCGAGGGAGAGGTTAGCGTATATACACACAGGGTGTGTCTGATTGGCTAACCTCCAATTAGTGTTAACCACAACACGTGGGAGGAGTTTCTTGTGGTCTCTGAGGTCATCACTGTGTGCCGGGTCCCATGACCGGGTGCAGCACACATATAAGGAAGCTGCTCTGGAGCGTGCAACATCAGACACACTGCCAGTCTGGACACAGGGACCAGATGACGTGCTCGCTGTGATGAGGTAAGTAAGTTCACTGCGAGCGGCGCGGGGGCAGAGGACCTGCCATATGGTGGATGAATATTACTACTCTATAAGTTCTATTTTGATTTTTATTTTCCTGTAGATATTTTGTATTTTTGTAAATGTTTTGAGGACCTGGAGGAGTCCTATTATCTATCTACAGCGTTTGGAAGGATAAGGGGAAAATTAAATTTTTACCCTTTCACTGTGTGCTTTCCACAATTATACAGTTGAACTTTCAGTCAGAGGGTGTTTTTTTTCATCAGTGACGTGTCGTGTGTATGATTCCCTTCTAAGTACACTGAGCAAGGGTTCCATGTCTGGATTAGCTTTTTAACATACTTTTACAAAATTATATTACAATAAAATCCAGTTGTATTAGAGTTGTAAAGAGTCATGTATTGTGGTAAAGAAAAGTTAAATGTCAGAATAAAAAGTGGTGTGTGTTTTGGCACTTTGAAGGAATATTTAAGAAAGTGGTGGTGGAGAACTGTGCATATGTAATGGGGTGGTTTTTAAGGTGAATTTAGGTTTGCAATCCTGATAAATGCAGTGAACAAACATTAACAAACACGAATACACTACAGATGTAAGACAAAGCTGAAGCTGGAGGACTCCCGTAGAAAGATACAAAACAGTGAAGTATAGGTTGGAAAAATAACACAATCTTTGTTTTCTATAGACTTTCATAAAACAACTCAACCATTAGTTTATAATACCTTCAGACTATTTAGAAGTGTTAAAGGGACACTATAGTCACCAGAACAACTACAGCTTATTGAATTTGTTCTGGTGAGTAGAATCATTACATTCAGGCTTTTTGCTGTAAACACTGTCTTTTCAGAGAAAATGCAGTGTTTACATTACAGCCTAGTGATAACTTCACTGGCCACTCCTCAGATGGCTGTTAGAGATCCTTCCTGGGTCATGTCTGCCTAAAATGCACCCAAACATTCAGTATCTCCTCCCTCTGCATGCAGACACTGAACTTTCCTCATAGAGATTCACTGATTCAATTCATCTCTATGAGGAGATACTGATTGGCCAGGGCTGTGTTTGAATCATGCTGGTTCTGCCCCTGATCTGCCTCCTTGTCAGTCTCAGTCAATCCTATAGGGAAGCATTGTGATTGGATCAGGCTACCACTTCTGCCGATGTCAGCAGGCAGTGGGCAGGTCTAAAGTAAACAGAGCTAGAGCTAGCAGCTCTAGACTTGAATACAAGTAAGATTTTGCCATTTTAGGGTGGCTCGAGGGGACCAGGGGGCTAGATGGTGGTTCTAACCCTATAGGGTCAGGAATACATGTTTGTGTTCCTGACCCTATGGTGTTCCTTTAATTTCCAATAATATCTGTTTTTTCATCATGTATTTATTCTCTCTTTCCCACTTTGGTGCAAAGACAAAAGATCGTAAGGAGGGTTTCGGTAGTCTTAACCCGGCCTGGTACATTCATCAGAACTACTTTCCAATTTTATTATCTCAATTTCATTTCAACAAATTTGAAGGAGTAATTCAAGCCTTTGGCAGATTTCCAGCTTATCCCATGTTTCGTTGTCTCGTGTTGCCCCAACAGGTACAGGCCATTTGGATTTGAATGGTAACAATCACGATACCACCAGCCTGCATTCAAAATTTCAGCACAGTTTCCTGGAAGCAGATCATTATCTTGGTCTTTGGTTGAGAACTTCATATTATTATGATATGTCAGAGAATCTCCTGTGAAAACACAAAAGAAAAAAGAATATTTGTTGCAGTTATCAAAACCTATTCCTATGATATAATCTAGACTTCATGTTTTATACAATGTTCCTTCAGTCAACACAGGCCCAAGACTTTTTAATGATTCTTTGTCATATTGATTTAATCAAGAGATAGTCCTGGGAATTGTGTCCACCTCACTATATGATACATTACATACCTGGCAAATTATATTTATTGAATGTTGGTATTGTATATAAAAGTAGAAAATCAAAATATTTTTTTTAAAAAGTTATTTTTGCCAAGGGGAAACTTAAAACATGGAGATGGTGTGGTAAGTGCTACTCTAAACTATTGTTGTGTAGAAGGGGTAGACATATTGTATTTACCTTTTTGGGGAAAAAAAGTATACGGCGAATTCACACAGGCAAATTTTGTGATGTAATTAAATAAAATGAAATGAAAGAGGGCTCAGGAAAGAATAGACTTCATATGTGACACTAAAATTGAAATACCAGCAATATTACTATGGTATATATGGCAATAAACATTTTCATTGTAACACATAAACATTTTCCAGCTTCCAGGTTTAAAAAAATGAGGTGCGCATTAGATTCGATGGTGCATACGATTTGAGTAAATACGGGTCCAAATCCATCAGATTGGCAATATCCAATTATAGCCAGTCGTGCGTGCGTGCGTGCGTGCGTGCATGTATATATTTGTGTCTGTGTGAAAAATGTAATGTGAAAAATATTCTATACATACATGAAATATATAAAAAGATTTAGGTTAGAACACTGTGAAACAATGGCATGTGAAAAAATAAATATGATAGATATTTAAGGGATAGTGAGGAATTGCCGGTAGTCTGGGATCTCAATTATTCATTTACTGAGAGTATTGCTACCAAGGATTCCTCTTTTAAGGGACACTATAGTCACCAGAACTACTGCAGCTTAATGTAGTGGTTATGGTGTCTACAGCCTGCCCCTGCAGGTTTTTTAATGTAAACACTGTTAACATTGCTGGTTAATTACACCTCTAGTAGCAGTCACTCTGCCTGCCCCTAGAGGTGCTTCCTGTGTCAGTGCTGCACAGTGTGCATCATCTACATTCAGTGTCTCCCCACTCTGTATGGAGATGCTGAAAATCCCCCAAAGATTTGCACTTGTGCAATAGCCTCCAAATGCTTTTCAATGGGAAAGCATTGGGTTTGCTTATATCTTTAAGATCTCGAAACCAGCCACAGTGAGTTTAAACACCTTTTTAAAGCGATGCAAGGGTTGCCGAGGAACCTAAACAGTAGGTTTAACACTATAGTGTCAGGAATGTTTGTGTTCCTAACACTATAGTGTTCCCCTTAGGACCAGTTCTCTCTTTTTTCAACTTTGAGTACCTCCTTTCTAAGAGCTCAGAATTATTGCCATATAGAAGAACATGACCGTGTTTTACAGCAATAAATTCACGACAGTATGCATTTAAAATATAATAAAGGTGCTTGAATTAGTTGGTTTGTATAAAATAATTTGTTCTTCAAAATTATTTTTACGTAACAAAAAAAGTGGAAAGCAGTAGGAGAGAGGACACTCATATCTTCTAGAATATAGTTCCCTCCTAATTGCACCTACAACCTCTGCTTTTTCCACCATAAATATCCCTTTTAACAGTTTTGTGAAGTGAGTGTGTGGGGCCCATGGCTGACAGTGCCACACGATGCCAAGGTATGAAATGGCAACTCAGGGCCTACATCATGGCTTATGACCACAACCTCTATAATCATGGACTTCACAGCTCCCTTCTGCTAGGCCACCAGAAAGAGAAGTTCAAGGGATGCAGAACAGACATTTAATTTTGGTATCTGGGCCCAATCATAATTGTTGTTTTATTATATAACTACCAAGTTGTGACAGAGACTCTGTGCCATTTCTCACCTGCATTACCGTTAACGAAACCTCCAAGCAATAACGTGTAATTCTGAGACTCTTCCAGAATTTTAAAGGATGAGTATTTGGCATAATATTTGGTGCTCTCAAAGTCCAGCAGATCAATACGCAGCTCCCTTGCCACTGCTGAGTACAGAATGACATTTAGGTAAAGGAAACATACATTTAAAAATAAGGAAAATAAGGAAAATAAGTGGGGAGGGAGGGGAATTCTCACTGTGGAAAAAAAAGGAAATCTCAGTTAATGATAGCATGAAAGAAAGAACAAGAGAAACAGGCACATGCAGAGAACTTGCGAGAGAGCAAAAGAGGGGAATTATAATGGAAAAGATGACATAAGTATGGAAAGAATGAGCGGGGTAAGGAGAGCAATAGGTAATTATGAGAGAGAGAATGGAAAATATATAGAAAACAATGGAAAGAGGAAGAGAAAGCAGAGAAAAAAAAAGTAAAACAGAGGGGGTGGTGGCAACACGAGTGACTTTATTTGCATCACTGCCCCACTGCGTTTTGCCCATCCCCTGGCATTCAGCTTCAATAATTTATAAACTACAGTCATTTAAACCATTTCCTCCACCAGATTTTAGGAGATGTCTGTTGTAACGAACCCTCATGTGGTAGCTATCAGTTCGTTTGTTTCCACCCAAACTGCTATGAGCATGAGTGATTATAGCTCACAGTTCCGTTCGTCTCTTTCTCCCAATCAGATACAGCTTTCCCAGCAGTGAACAGGTACCCAAACATCAACCGAAACTTGATGAAGGGTGTAACAAGACTGAAGGTTTATTGGTGCCACACTGGCTTTTATACAATTCCCCATGCAAGGGGTACTCCCACAGTGGACCTTATGGAGAACTCCAACACAAAATATAACAACCAATGATCTTACAATACAGTTAAAGACACTCCCTTTTACATTAGCAGTTCCCCCTCTCTGCCCTGGAGATAATTTGGTTAGATACTGTAATAACTCAATTATCCCCAGGCAGAAAAAACATCATATTTTAAGATACCCCAAAACATGCAGAAAAACATATCTCAGATACATAAAAATTATATTTCCTGATCTGGGTGACCAACATATTCGAAAATCACCCAGATCAGTTTAGGGGTACGAAAGTTTCCTGGAGGGTCTATTTTGACCGACCGCACACAAGGCTATTACCCCACAAAGAGTTCCACGAAATGAGGCTGTGCGGTCAGTCTAGTTCGCCAAAACATAAAAATAAAACATGAATGGACCCC
>OW240920.1:128190349-128331607 GCA_933207985.1 Pelobates cultripes
TAAACACATTTCATTCCAGACACACACTAGATCCTCTACCCAACTCTGGATCATCTACACACATACACACACTAGATCCCTATATACACTCTGAATCCATTATATACGCACGCTCACTAGATCTCCTATACATATTCTGGGTCCTTCAAACACAGACACACTCTGGATCCCCTATACGCACACTAGATTCCTTGTAAGCAAACACATACTACATTTCCTGAACACACACTCTCTACAAACACTACATCACCACACTTGCTACATCCCCTAAACACACATTCTCTAAAGCCCCTAGCCACATATGCATTACATTACACCACAAGCACAACACGACTAAAACTGACCTTATTACACAATACCACACCACGACCAGCTCACTCTGCACACACGCAATACCCCAAGCTGGCTCCAAACACATACACAATACTCTTTCCTGGCCCTTTTGTCTCCTGGTATCCATTTATAGAGACACCAGAGACAAGTTGCAAGGAAACACAGTGCAAGCATGTTATTAAATTTGCTTGCACTGCGCATAACAAATACAGGGCTTTTTTCTCATGCTAGAGCTCTTCAGCAGAGCTCTGTGCATGGTCTGCCCTGGAAGAGCATTGAACCAACATGCTCACTTTGAGAGGGAGCGTGTTTGTCATGAGTGATGACAAAACACACCCTCTCTGCCCCGCCCCCTTCTTAGTGGGCCGCTGTGATAAAAAAATGCCCGGGCCGAATTTTTTTCCCAGTCCGGCCCTGCATCCAGGCATCCATACATGCAACAAGATGTGCATTGAGTCAAACCAGCAATCTTGCTAACACTCATTTCCCCTTGAAACAGACAAAAAAACAATTACCTTGTTAGTTTTAACTCCTGGTTTTCTAACTCCTACTTGAAAGAGTCTACTTAATAGAGGCTGCTTTCAAATAATGTGAGCAAGCTCAGTGAGTTAGGGGTGTGCCTTTATGGGGATACAAATCCCACACAGGTGCAATTAATGAACACTCCCCCAATCAATCAAGCAGCAGCACAAAAAAGGGGGGGAAACCAGAACACAGAAAAAAAAAAAGAAAATTTAAAAAACAAACACTTTTTTATTTTTTAAACCTTACCAATTTTAAAGATTAAACAAAAATAAAATACAAACCACTCTCCACAGTATACAAACCACTCCAAGTAACTCCTGGTTTTCTAACTCCTACTTGAAAGAGTCTACTTAATAGAGGCTGCTTTCAAATAATGTGAACAGTTATCTTTGATATATCTAACCAAGACCCATTCACACTCCACAAATCCTTTATGTATGTATAAACTCTGTTTTTGGTGTGAATAGAGAGGTAATCACACAGGTGTTTTAGAGTGTGGTGGTGTCTACTTGTGTTACACACTTGGACTTTGTATATATTGTTCAAATTAGAAAATAAAGCTTGCACTGAACGTCTGGATAAAGTGATCACAAATAATATTGTATAAACCGAGAACTTAAAAATAAATAATAATATTACAAAGCGTGCAACAAGTTTTAACCTTGACCTGTTTCTCACTATTCTTGCCTTCTGTAGGCATTTCACTATTCTATTATTTACCATAAGGCTAACCACCCATAAGGAATGGTTATACGCTACTGTTCTCTATTACTTAGCTAAGCTGATCTGGGTTTGTGTGTTTTACCAGTATGATGGGTAGTGCTTTCCACCTCTGGATGGTTTGGGAAAGAAACGGATTCAGCTTCTTAACCTGCCATCCATTTTGTAAATTAACCAGTGAGCAAGTATTTGTGACAATTGTTATAGATGCAAAGCAATTTTCTCAAACCTAAAACTTAACAAGAAAATAAATCTGCCGTACCAATGTTTACAAAGCAATATAAAGGAAAATGAAAGGGTGATGCTTATCCCTTTGTTAATTTAGGTTTTCCAGAGACGTTTGGATGGATCAATGGATTTTTCGCATGACTGGAAATCTTATAAGACTGGATTTGGCAGTCGCCTGAATGAGTTTTGGTTGGGAAACGAGAATCTTCACATGTTAACCTCATCAGGTAATTGGTTACAGATGTAAGAAAACCCAGCATTTCCGAGACTTTTTTGTTCAATATTTAGTATGTTTTAACCCAATTTAGTTTGTTTGTTTGGTAGTTTCAAAACTACCAAACAAACAGACCACCTGCAAGTGGAGTGTGCAGCCTGTTAACCTCCCGGAAGCTTTATTGACGAACTGCTGGGTGGTCGTCATTCGTATAGTCTAACACGTGGCGGCCATCTTGTTCGCATGAATGGAGGCAGCGGTAGTTGGTCTTTGTGTGTCTAGAACTAAAATCAGACACTCAACGCACCAACCACCGGTCAACCTGTCGAATGCCTGCTTCCTTTTGTCGAACAGCCAGGAAGGCGCTGTTCAGTAGGTTTGTTCCCACAAACAGAGGGAACAAACGCTGCCTAAGAGCCAGGGGGTCCATTCATGTTTTATTTTTATGTTTTGGCGAACTAGACTGACCGCACAGCCTCATTTCGTGGAACTCTTTGTGGGGTAATAGCCTTGTGTGCGGTCGGTCAAAATAGACCCTCCAGGAAACTTTCGTACCCCTAAACTGATCTGGGTGATTTTCGAATATGTTGGTCACCCAGATCAGGAAATATAATTTTTATGTATCTGAGATATGTTTTTCTGCATGTTTTGGGGTATCTTAAAATATGATGTTTTTTCTGCCTGGGGATAATTGAGTTATTACAGTATCTAACCAAATTATCTCCAGGGCAGAGAGGGGGAACTGCTAATGTAAAAGGGAGTGTCTTTAACTGTATTGTAAGATCATTGGTTGTTATATTTTGTGTTGGAGTTCTCCATAAGGTCCACTGTGGGAGTACCCCTTGCATGGGGAATTGTATAAAAGCCAGTGTGGCACCAATAAACCTTCAGTCTTGTTACACCCTTCATCAAGTTTCGGTTGATGTTTGGGTACCTGTTCACTGCTGGGAAAGCTGTATCTGATTGGGAGAAAGAGACGAACGGAACTGTGAGCTATAATCACTCATGCTCATAGCAGTTTGGGTGGAAACAAACGAACTGATAGCTACCACATCAGGGTTCGTTACAACAGACATCTCCTAAAATCTGGTGGAGGAAATGGTTTAAATGACTGTAGTTTATAAATTATTGAAGCTGAATGCCAGGGGATGGGCAAAACGCAGTGGGGCAGTGATGCAAATAAAGTCACTCGTGTTGCCACCACCCCCTCTGTTTTACTTTTTTTTTCTCTGCTTTCTCTTCCTCTTTCCATTGTTTTCTATATGTTTTCCATTCTCTCTCTCATAATTACCTATTGCTCTCCTTACCCCGCTCATTCTTTCCATACTTATGTCATCTTTTCCATTATAATTCCCCTCTTTTGCTCTCTCGCAAGTTCTCTGCATGTGCCTGTTTCTCTTGTTCTTTCTTTCATGCTATCATTAACTGAGATTTCCTTTTTTTTCCACAGTGAGAATTCCCCTCCCTCCCCACTTATTTTCCTTATTTTCCTTATTTTTAAATGTATGTTTCCTTTACCTAAATGTCATTCTGTACTCAGCAGTGGCAAGGGAGCTGCGTATTGATCTGCTGGACTTTGAGAGCACCAAATATTATGCCAAATACTCATCCTTTAAAATTCTGGAAGAGTCTCAGAATTACACGTTATTGCTTGGAGGTTTCGTTAACGGTAATGCAGGTGAGAAATGGCACAGAGTCTCTGTCACAACTTGGTAGTTATATAATAAAACAACAATTATGATTGGGCCCAGATACCAAAATTAAATGTCTGTTCTGCATCCCTTGAACTTCTCTTTCTGGTGGCCTAGCAGAAGGGAGCTGTGAAGTCCATGATTATAGAGGTTGTGGTCATAAGCCATGATGTAGGCCCTGAGTTGCCATTTCATACCTTGGCATCGTGTGGCACTGTCAGCCATGGGCCCCACACACTCACTTCACAAAACTGTTAAAAGGGATATTTATGGTGGAAAAAGCAGAGGTTGTAGGTGCAATTAGGAGGGAACTATATTCTAGAAGATATGAGTGTCCTCTCTCCTACTGCTTTCCACTTTTTTTGTTACGTAAAAATAATTTTGAAGAACAAATTATTTTATACAAACCAACTAATTCAAGCACCTTTATTATATTTTAAATGCATACTGTCGTGAATTTATTGCTGTAAAACACGGTCATGTTCTTCTATATGGCAATAATTCTGAGCTCTTAGAAAGGAGGTACTCAAAGTTGAAAAAAGAGAGAACTGGTCCTAAGGGGAACACTATAGTGTTAGGAACACAAACATTCCTGACACTATAGTGTTAAACCTACTGTTTAGGTTCCTCGGCAACCCTTGCATCGCTTTAAAAAGGTGTTTAAACTCACTGTGGCTGGTTTCGAGATCTTAAAGATATAAGCAAACCCAATGCTTTCCCATTGAAAAGCATTTGGAGGCTATTGCACAAGTGCAAATCTTTGGGGGATTTTCAGCATCTCCATACAGAGTGGGGAGACACTGAATGTAGATGATGCACACTGTGCAGCACTGACACAGGAAGCACCTCTAGGGGCAGGCAGAGTGACTGCTACTAGAGGTGTAATTAACCAGCAATGTTAACAGTGTTTACATTAAAAAACCTGCAGGAGCAGGCTGTAGACACCATAACCACTACATTAAGCTGCAGTAGTTCTGGTGACTATAGTGTCCCTTAAAAGAGGAATCCTTAGTAGCAATACTCTCAGTAAATGAATAATTGAGATCCCAGACTACCGGCAATTCCTCACTATCCCTTAAATATCTATCATATTTATTTTTTCACATGCCATTGTTTCACAGTGTTCTAACCTAAATCTTTTTATATATTTCATGTATGTATAGAATATTTTTCACATTACATTTTTCACACAGACACAAATATATACATTCACGCACGCACGCACGCACGCACGCACGCACGCACGCACGACTGGCTATAATTGGATATTGCCAATCTGATGGATTTGGACCCGTATTTACTCAAATCTTATGCACCATCGAATCTAATGCGCACCTCATTTTTTTAAACCTGGAAGCTGGAAAATGTTTATGTGTTACAATGAAAATGTTTATTGCCATATATACCATAGTAATATTGCTGGTATTTCAATTTTAGTGTCACATATGAAGTCTATTCTTTCCTGAGCCCTCTTTCATTTCATTTTATTTAATTTCATCACAAAATTTGCCTGTGAGAATTCACCGTATACTTTTTTTCCCCAAAAAAGCTAAATACAATATGTCTACCCCTTCTACACAACAATAGTTTAGAGTAGCACCTACCACACCATCTCCATGTTTTAAGTTTCCCCTTGGCAAAAATAACTTTTTTTTAAAAAATATTTTGATTTTCTACTTTTATATACAATACCAACACTCAGTAAATATAATTTGCCAGGTATGTAATGTATCATATAGTGAGGTGGACACAATTTCCAGGACTATCTCTTGATTAAATCAATATGACAAAGAATCATTAACAAGTCTTGGGGATGTTTTGACTGAAGGAACATCGTATAAAACATGAAGTCTACATTATATCATAGGAATAGGTTTTGATAATTGCAACAAATATTCTTTTTTCTTTTGTGTTTTCACAGGAGATTCTCTGACATATCATAATAATATGAAGTTCTCAACCAAAGACCAAGATAATGATGTACTTCCAGGAAACTGTGCTGAAATTTTGAATGCAGGCTGGTGGTATCGTGATTGTTACCATTCAAATCCAAATGGCCTGTACCTGTCGGGGCAACACGAGACAACGAAACATGGGATAAGCTGGAAATCTGCCAAAGGCTTGAATTACTCCTTCAAATTTGTTGAAATGAAATTGAGATAATAAAATTGGAAAGTAGTTCTGATGAATGTACCAGGCCGGGTTAAGACTACCGAAACCCTCCTTACGATCTTTTGTCTTTGCACCAAAGTGGGAAAGAGAGAATAAATACATGATGATAAAACAGATATTATTGGAAATTCAAGGAACACTATAGGGTCAGGAACACAAACATGTATTCCTGATCCTATAGGGTTAGAACCACCATCTAGCCCCCCTGTTCCCCTCGAGCCACCCTAAAAATGGCAAAATCTTACTTGTATTCAAGTCTAGAGCTGCTAGCTCTGGCTCTGTTTCCTTTAGACCTGCCCACTGCCTGCTGACATCGGCAGAAGTGGTAGCCTGATCCAATCACAATGCTTCCCTATAGGATTGACTGAGACTGACAAGGAGGCAGATCAGGGGCAAAACCAGCATGATTCAAACACAGCCCTGGCCAATCAGTATCTCCTCATAGAGATGAATTGAATCAGTGAATCTCTATGAGGAAAGTTCAGTGTCTGCATGCAGAGGGAGGAGACACGGAATGTTTGGATACATTTTAGGCAGCCATGACCCAGGAAGGATCTCTAACAGCCATCTGAGGAGTGGCCAGTGAAGTTATCACTAGGCTGTAATGTAAACACTGCATTTTCTCTGAAAAGACAGGCCTTACAGCAAAAAGCCTGAATGTAATGATTCTACTCACCAGAACAAATTCAATAAGCTGTAGTTGTTCTGGTGACTATAGTGTCCCTTTAACACTTCTAAATAGTCTGAAGGTATTATAAACTAATGGTTGAGTTGTTTTATGAAAGTCTATAGAAAACAAAGATTACGTTATTTTTCCAACCTATACCTCACTGTTCTGTCTCTTTCTACGGGAGTCCTCCAGCTTCAGCTTTGTCTTACGTCTGTAGTGTATTCGTGTTTGTTAATGTTTGTTCACTGCATTTACCAGGATTGCAAACCTAAATTCACCTTAAAAACCACCCCATTACATATGCACAGTTCTCCACCACCACTTTCTTAAATATTCCTTCAAAGTGCCAAAACACACACCACTTTTTATTCTGACATTTAACTTTTCTTTACCACAATACATGACTCTTTACAACTCTAATACAACTGGATTTTATTGTAATATAATTTTGTAAAAGTATGTTAAAAAGCTAATCCAGACATGGAACCCTTGCTCAGTGTACTTAGAAGGGAATCATACACACGACACGTCACTGATGAAAAAAACACCCTCTGACTGAAATTTCAACTGTATAATTGTGGAAAGCACACAGTGAAAGGGTAAAAAATTAATTTTCCCCTTATCATTCCAAACGCTGTAGAGAGATAATAGGACTCCTCCAGGTCCTCAAAACATTTACAAAAATACAAAATATCTACAGGAAAATAAAAATCAAAATAGAACTTATAGAGTAGTAATATTCATCCACCATATGGCAGGTCCTCTGCCCCCGCGCCGCTCGCAGTGAACTTACTTACCTCATCACAGCGAGCACGTCATCTGGTCCCTGTGTCCAGACTGGCAGTGTGTCTGATGTTGCACGCTCCAGAGCAGCTTCCTTATATGTGTGCTGCACCCGGTCATGGGACCCGGCACACAGTGATGACCTCAGAGACCACAAGAAACTCCTCCCACGTGTTGTGGTTAACACTAATTGGAGGTTAGCCAATCAGACACACCCTGTGTGTATATACGCTAACCTCTCCCTCGCCTCAGTGCCCTGTTGTGGTCTTTGATTTTCCATTAAGCGTTGCACTTGTTATTTGGATTTCCTTGTTTCTGATATTTGGCATTGTCTCTCGTTATTCAGTCTCTCTGTTTCCCGTAACCTCGGCTTGTATTCTGACTATTCTTTTTTGCATAACCCAATCATTCTAAGGATCTGTATTGCAATTCTCTCTACTCTGTCCTGTCTGCATGTTAGGGTTCCCTAGTGAACGTTACACCATAAATATAAAATTTTTAATTAATGCACATTAATGCTGCAAACAATCATTTGATTGTAGGCATAACAAAGTAGAAATTAGATGTCTCCAACAGAATAGATATGCATGTGAGAGAAAAAATAAATACAAAATAGTGCAAAATTATTATGGGTGTTTTTAGGTGATTATTTTAGAACTGCATTGTGAGTTTAGTTCACTGTAGATGTGGGATTCTACTTCTTATTTTTCATTTCTTACTTACTTATAGTATGTATATAAGATGTCTAATGATACCACAACGTTCATGGGAAAGGATAACATTTGGATAAAATGGAATTGTCATTTTAGTAATATCTACAATGTTACTCAACGTGTTTTTCGAGTTCTTTCAATCTTTGAACAAGCGCACTAAATATGTGCTAAAATTCCTGTTTCCGTCTGACATCAACAATATCTTGATATACTAGAGGAAGCATGTCAAACTCGCGGCTCACAAAGACCATCTTTGTGGCCCGGCGAGCCGCAAGTACATGCTGGTGTTATAGAAGAGTGGGCACCTGCTTTCCCCACATTGCAGGTGCTTACTCTGCTAAAACTAACCCGGCTGGGGAGGAGGGCCAGCAAGGGAGCTCAGTGTTCCTGTCAGTGTGTCTGTCAGTGTGTGTGTGTCTGTCTGTCAGTGTGTGTCTGTCATTGTGTGTGTGGCTGTTAGTGAGTGTGTGTCTGTGTCTGTCAGTGAGTGTGTCTGTGTCTGTCAGTGAGTGTGTGTGTGTCTGTCAGTGTGTGTGTGTCTGTCATTGTGTGTGTGGATCAGTGTTGCATTGGCTGCGACTGGACAGTGGAGTACCTGGAGGTGCATGGAGGCACGCAACGCCATGTCACATTCCGATATGACATCAACGTGCTCCACCTTCACAGGGTTTCAAGAAGTAGCGGGAGGATCAGATTTGGCACAGGGTGCGGACGGCGCCATTTGGGGTATGCATACAGGCAGCGGCAATGTGAGGGGAGTCTGTTTGTTGGCTAGATGGGGGTGCTGGGATTTAGTACAGGGGGTGGTGTTGTTTAGTAGAGGGGGATGCTGGGGTTTTTTTAATACTGTATTTTCAAAATAAACCTATGTTTCTATGAAAATATAAGGGTTTTGTTTTTTTGCGGCCCACATAAACTTAAACCTTGTTTATGTGGCCTGTGCTAGACTTTGAGTTTTAAATGCTTGTACTAGGGGATATTCTATCGGGGCAAGTATCAGAGGTTTGTGGTTGTACTTACTAAGTCCTGATTTAATTGGAGATGATCTCTTTTTTATAGGGAGTTTATCAGCTATATATCTTGCATTAAGTGAAGGCTTTACTTTATAGATAAATGAGAATCTGAAAAAGCTGACTCAATTCCAATAATATTATGATCATTTCTTACTGCTTGTAGAAAAGGTTCCATAATCAACGGAGCACATGTTTTTCATTTATAATAAAATATTGAATTTTTACATGTTTGTTACTGAAATGTTTTTTTTTTTGTTCTGGAAAACAGTTCATATTATGCAAGTGACATTTAAACCAGATAAGAAAAATAATAGAATAAATATGGCGATATATAAAGATATATAAATCCACAGACACCTACACGTGCATGATTGGTAGGAAATATTATATACCTTAGGGATTTGTGTACTGTATTAAATGTATCACTGTCTCTTAGTATTATTGTTTTTTTTATTGAACATGACTGACTAAGTTTAACTGGATGATGTTTCTGTTCAGCCATTTTTGCTGTCAGAATGAATGAACGCAACTCAAACCCGCTATCCACGTAGATTGTAAGTTCCCATAGGAATAGGACTCTCAGCTCCTTCTGAATTTATCACATTTGTGTATTGTCATTTTACTTGCACCAACTGTACCCATGTACAGTGCTGTGGAACGTCTTGGCACTTCATAAATAAATTATAATAATAAAACATTAATAAGAAATGTCTACCATGCAGATAGAAAAAGAATGTCCAATCAGGAAGAGATATGCTGAGAAATACAATATTTGCAGCAAAAAGAATCAGGGTAGGCCCATGATAAGACAAGGACAACTGTGATATTTTAAATATTTCTATAGATTCTGAACTGGTCTAGAAAATGTTGGTGTGGGGCAGGAGTACCTGTATGTCTTTGTTTATAAAGATCTTCTTCCCTGATATAAACAATAGGAATATGCCTGAAAGTAGTACTTACTGTCGTTTATTCTTCCAGGAAAAAAATTAGGGCCTCTGCTTTGGCCATGAATTTGGGTTTCATACCCATTATTTTATTTTGCGAGGAACATGGAGAACAATTTTGGAATTTTCATACGGGGCATTTTGGGTACTAAGCAAGAGGCACAGCAGATACATCGATTTACTGTGGATTTACAAGTGGTTTTATTGCTCAGAAAGGTTGTCACTTTTCTTCTAGAGAACAGATAGCGGAATAGCCACAGCATGTAAAGCAATAAGACACTCAGCAGGGCAAATGCCTCCAAAGATTAAAAGGGGCAAGTGAAGTTTAAAATTGATTCTGTCCTTCCTTAAAATAAACTTGGTTAAGACGGCTAGTATGTGACTATGGTGGCTATATTTAATGTTCTGAAGACTTGGAGGAGATCTAAATGCCGAGAGCAAAGATCTTTTGGAATCCTTTTACTTTCTGCCAACACAAGCGATAATATTTCCTCCAAAGTTCTTCTTGGAGATGGCCCCTGAATGAAAGATTTTCAGGATTGTTTACTAAAGTAAGAATTCAAAGCTAACTCCCTTGCTAGTCCTCCCATGCATGTCCTCCTATGCCAGTCCTCCCATGCCAGTCATCCCATGCTAGTCCTCCCATGCTAGTCCTCCCATGCATGTCCTCCCATGCCAGTCCTCCCATGCCAGTCCTCCCATGCCAGTCATCCCATGCCAGTCCTCCCATACTAGTCCTCCCATGCTTATCCTCCCATGCCAGTCCTCCCATGCCAGTCATCCCATGCCAGTCATCCCATGCTAGTCCTCCCATGCTAGTCCTCCCATGCCAGTCCTCCCATGCCAGTCCTCCCATGCCAGTCATCCCATGCCAGTCATCCCATGCCAGTCCTCCCATGCTAGTCCTCCCATGCTTATCCTCCCATGCTAGTCCTCCTATGCCAGTCCTCCCATGCCAGTCCTCCCATGCTTATCCTCCCATGCTTATCCTGCCATGCATTTCCTTCCATGCTAGTCCTCCCATGCCAGTCATCCCATGCCAGTCCTCCCATGCTAGTCCTCCCATGCTAGTCCTCCCATGCAAGTCCTCCCATGCTAGTACTCACATGTTATTCCTCCCATGCTAGTTGCCCGGGGGACAATTGCCCTACTGCCCCCTTGCCAGCCACTACATGATGGCAACATTATATTGTGTTAATAATATGGATTCTTGCATGCCATAGCATATTTTGTATCAATAGTGTGTTTCCATCATATTTTTTTAAAAATACTTTTTTTTGTCTGTTCTTCTAAATCTTCAAATTATTATTTTTTCTCTTTAATATCGAGCCAAGCTCCTAAAATGTTGACATGTTAACTAAATTTGAACTAAAATTACCAAAATCTCCTTACATTAATCATTAAACTCTCTAAATTCTTCATCTGGTTGAATCAACAAATCTCAGGGTTTTAAAACACAGACACATTTTAAAACATTTTTTTCCCTTGACTGCTCTTCCACATGCTAATTATAATAGTTGTTGGAGATGTGGCCTTGGTGAAGATCCTCTATTTTGTATTTCATGGGATTGATTACTAATAGTCCCAGTATGGGAAACAATTAATGTAGCTTAACGTAGTTGTTCTGGTGAGTATAATCATTACCTGCAGGCATTTTCATGTAAACACTGCCTTTTCAGAGGAAAGTGTGTATGTACCAACACACAAAGCCAGAAACATGCTGTGATTGTACCACTGTATCTGTCAATGTATGTATGTGTGTGTTTGTGCCATTGTTAGCCTCTGTACGTCAGTGTGTTTGTGTGTGTATGTGCGTGTATCAGAGTGTATATGTTTACACATGTATCAAGTGTATATTTGTCCATTTATGTGAATTGTGTAAGAGAAATAACAACATGTAAATAATCCCATAGTATTAAGATAATTCAGATTTTGGCTATGCGTGTGGTATATTTTAGAGCCCATAAACTGCCACCAATAACTGTGCAATATGAAAGCAGATACATAAATATAAATACGTAAAACTGAACAAAAATGTGCTACAGAAAGTAAAATAAATAAAATCTTTATTAATGCCACATGGTTCAAAAGAATGAAATTATCTCATCCAAAACAATACCCTTTTCTTTTTTTCGCATGCAAAACAATACTCCCCAGTAGTTCAATTAAGAGTCTATTTATTCTGACATTACTCTGACAGATACATTAGGTTTGATAAAGGCCTTAAGGGGCCAAAATGTCTCCTTAATTTTTATATGATCAACGCACTTAGGATTTATAGTGGGCATTCCAATCTTTTGTACTCTTGTTGGCAGTGGACGGAGCAAACGTTTGCACACTCTCTTTTGAACAAAACATTTGTTTTCTTTTAAATTTATTTCAGAGCTTTAACAAATACTGCCAATATTTAGTTAAGAGAAGACAAAGCAAAGGCAAACATTGCTTTATAAGAATAGATATAGAACCTTGTTTTTGTTCCATTTCTCCCCTTTTCTGTATGCTCTCTCTATGCTGATTGCCAGGTGCAGAGGGCAGAACGTGTAACAATGATTGACAGGGAGCCAAAATGGAGGCATCCATTTACAAGATAAAATAGTGCAGATTTCCACATTTAGTTTTATTTTTACACCTCACAAATACATTGTTTTTTACAGTAGGGCTAAATAACAAATAATAAGGCCCAGAGGAGGCGGGCTGAAAGCTAGCCGGATAGGAGGCATGTGTGGGTGTGGTGGGTGTAGGTGTCACATGTTGGGGGGTGTCACTTAGGTTAGGGGTGGGGTGGGGTCATATAAAAGGGCAGTCATTTTGTCCCTTACCTCAGCCATCTTAGAATAAACGGCTGGTAACATCTTCTTCCTCCTTGCTGCCTGTTACCACTGCTTGTCTCACGGCCAGGGCATGGACATAGAAGCAATTTTGTCTGCCCTCAGGGCTGAGGCCCTTCAGGATGGAGGACGTCACCTGCAGTCTCAGTTGGCGCGGCTGCAGGGTGCATCTGGGTCGGCTGCTCCCCCCCTCACCAGCCCCAGCGTCCAGCGCCGCCGTGCACGCCCCCCCACCCGGTATAGCCCCTCGCGGGAGGGTCGGGTGAGGGGCAGGAGCAGGAGCCCTGTGGCCGGGCCGCGCACCAGTCCCCACATGGTCGCGGCCGCCGAGGTCTCTCCCACTCCCGGCACTTCCTCCCCGAGCGGGGCTCGGGGAGGCCGGCAGGGGGCCGCGCGCCGGTCGGATGCGGCCCACGCTGCCTCCCTCTCATCTCCCCAGCCGGTCTCGCGGGCTTCGCGGAGGGCGGCCGCGAGACCGGCTTTCAGCAGGTTTCCACCGGCGAGATCCTCAAGGATGGCGGCTCCGGTGTCCTCCGGTCGGGTAAGTAAGCCGCAGGGCGGCAGGGTTGTTTCCGGGGGGGGGGGGAGTTTGGGAGGCCCTGTTAGTGCAGCGGGTTCACCTCACCCTCACACCAGCTCCCCTTCTGCTTTGCCCTCCTTCCCTGCCTCCCCTGTGTCTGCTCCTGCCACCAATCCTAGTGCCCTCCAACCCACAGTGGGTCCCTCTGGGGCTGGCACTTCTCCCCTGTCCTCCGTCCATGCCCCATCACCCCTCCCCTCCTCCTCACCTGCCCCCCTGGTGTCTGCACCCCTTCCTGGTACGCCTGGGCCTGCCCTAGGCCCATTGTCTGCCCCATCAGCAGGCACTCTCAGGGTGGGGGCCCATCAAGTCTTACCTGCCCCCCCTCTTCATCATCCGGGGCCCTCTATTGGTACCCTCCATTCCACCCTTCCCGGCCCTATGCCTGTTGGGGTGCCATCCGCCTCTCCAGGCACTTTTACGGCGGGTGTGGGGGGGTTGGGTTCCTTTTCACCTTTGCTTTCTTCACAGGTGGCCCCTGGTCGGGTGCGTTTCTCGGACGCTAGCGCTGGTGCTGTCCCTTCCGCAGTGACAACTCCCGTGGGTCCACTGCAACCTGGGGATCAGGTTATGGGGTCGCCGCAGCTGCCGTCGCAGTCCATTGGCGCTGGTGAGTACGCAGCTTTATCCGGGGGTGCTTTAAGGGGTCTTGGTGCAGGGGGCCTACCTGAGTGGGATGCCTTAATACAAACCATGAGACAATTCTTACAGTCGTTGGAGAAGGGTCATCGCCCGGGGCTCCAGCCCCCTTTAGCCCTCGATGATCAGCTGAGGTCGGGTTGGGCAGCTGCTGGTGCTTCTGACCTTTCAGGGGTGGTCGCAGGCCCCTCTGCTGCACCTGCAGGCCCCAGTGGCCCTGTTGTGTCAGTTCCTCCAGTGGCGGAGCTTGAGCCACCCAAGGGATCGTCAGATGACGTCGCTGCGTCGTCGGTGTCAGGGGTCGCCCCCGCTGCGCATGGGGCCGCTTACATGTGCTGGTCAGGCCCTCTAGGTCTCCATTTGACCCCGGATTTGCGCACCAAGATTGAAAAAGGGGAATTCGTGGAAATTTTTTCCTTGCTTCCTATGGAGGATCTGCCTCGGGTTGATCCTGCGGCAAAAGACTCCGAAAAGGAGAAGGAGAAGTTTAGGTATCGGAAGATACCAAAAACTTTTGGTAATTGGATTAGGGCCTTTTCGATCCTGGCGAGTGTGATAGGTGAGAAGTCCCCTAATAAATGCTCATCTCTCTTTTGCTACCAGGATACGATATGGAACGCGTGCCGGACCTATGGCGGGTTAGGCTGGTGGCGCTATGACGAGCAGTTCCGCCAACGCATAGCGGTCCGCCCATCGTTGAGTTGGGACCAGATGGACATTGGCTTGTGGTTGGCCATCATGACCCGCCCGGCGTCACATCAAGGGGGCCTCTCGTCCTTTCTTGGGGGGGCCGGCGCAGGGTCCTCGACCGCTGTGTCGGCCAATCAGCGACGAACGGGTTGTTGCTGGCAGTACAACGAAGGGCAATGTAAATTCGGCGCAGGCTGTCGTTTCAAGCACGAATGTTCTGGGTGTGGCGGATCACACCCCGCTTCAAAATGCTTTAAGCGGGGCAGGCCTGGCGACAAGGGTGACGCCATGGGCTCAAAAGGCGAGGACGCCGGTGGACGTAGGCGCGATGCAACCGTGGTTAAAACGTTATAAAAACAAAAAGGCGGCCACCTTACTCCTGGAAGGTTTCACGTTTGGCTTTTGGATTCCCCACCAACCTCGACCGGCGTCAAATGTATGCCGGAACTTGCGTTCAGTCTATGACCACCCTGGGGTGGTCAGGGACAAGTTGGCCAAAGAAGTGGCTTTGGGGCGCATGGCAGGCCCTTTTCGGGAATCCCCTCTCCCGGATCTCCGGGTGTCGCCATTAGGCGTCGTACCCAAGAGAGAAAAGGGTAAATTTCGGCTCATTCATCATTTATCGCATCCCCATGGGAGGTCGGTAAATGATGACATTGCATCGGAATTATGTCGTGTTTCCTACGCCTCGTTTGACGCTGCGGTTTGTATGGTCGGAGCTGCCGGATCAGGGGCACTCATGGCAAAAGCAGACATTGAGTCTGCTTTTCGCCTCTTGCCGGTTCACCCGGGATGTCATCATCTCTTAGGTTGTTACTTTGAGGGGCATTACTATGTGGACATGTGCCTCCCGATGGGCTGCGCGATCTCCTGCTTCTATTTCGAGTGTTTTAGCTCCTTTCTTGAATGGGTGGTGAGAATGGAGTCTGGTCACAGCTCCCTCCTTCACTACTTAGACGATTTTTTGTGTGTTGGTCCCGCGCATTCCTCAGTCTGCTCACAGATTTTGCAGTCGGTGGCAGATGTGGCCTCTGGGTTTGGTGTACCGCTGGCGCCCGACAAAACAGTGGGCCCTTCAACGTGCCTGTGTTTTCTTGGGATTGAGATTGATTCCGTTATGGGTGAATGCCGGCTCCCGGTGGACAAACTGGTAGATCTACGGGAAACTGTGCGGGAGGCGGGCTCCTTGCGTAAGATCACTCTCCGTCGCCTTCAATCCCTGTTAGGCAAGCTAAACTTTGCTTGCCGGATCATGCCTATGGGCAGAGTATTTAATAGGCGTCTGGCGGCCGCCACGTCTGGAATCTCGAAGCCCTTCCACTTCATCCGCTTAACTAAGGCGCTCAGGGCAGATCTAGCAGTCTGGGCTGTTTTTCTTAAAAGTTACAACGGGAGGTCTTATTGGCAGCAGCCAGAAGTTTCGAATGCAGCGCTTCACTTGTTTACAGATGCTGCGGGTTCCTCGGGTTTTGGGGCTATCTTGGGGTCTCATTGGTGCGCGGAACCTTGGCCTGTATCTTGGGGCAATTCAGGCCTTACCAAGAACCTGGCGTTCTTGGAGCTCTTCCCCATCTTGGTGGCTGTCCACCTATGGGGTACGGAGCTCAAAGACAGGCGTGTCGTCTTCCACTGTGATAACCTGGGCGTAGTTCAGGCCATCAATAACCTGACGGCCTCTTCCCCTCCAGTGGTTAGGCTATTGCGAAAGCTGGTTTTGCAATGCTTGTCTCTGAACATAACGTGCCGTGCTGTGCATATTCCCGGGGTCATGAATGTTACGGCTGACTCTCTTTCTCGCTTTCAATGGCAGGTGTTTCGGAAAGCCGCTCCGGGAGCAGACTTGGAAGGCCTCCCTTGTCCCAGAGAACTATGGTCCCTTGGCCTGAGCGAATAAAGGGATGGATACGGTCCTCGGTGTCTGAGGCGACATGGGTCCGGTATGGTAAGGCCTGGGGGGACTGGGTTGCTCTTGAACAAGATTGCGGGGGTTACACTTCCTCGGCGGATCGGGTTCAAGGTTTGTTACGTTTGCTTTGGTTCTGGGAGGCTTGCGGGTGTTCCCCGGCTACTGTTTCGGGTAAGCTTTCGGGTCTTAGTTTCTGGTTTAACCTAACTCAGGTGCCGGATGTCACAAAGGATTTCATGATTAAGCTTGCGATGCGTGGTTGGCGTAGGGGCCCTCGTGGGCAGGACTCACGTAGGCCGGTCTCGGGGGCGCTGCTGCTAGGTATTGCCTCAGTACTACCGCAGATATGTTATTCCAGTTATGAAGCTAGTTTATTTCGTTTGGCCTTCATTTTTGCCTTTTTTGGGGCCCTCCGGATTGGGGAACTAGTCAGCCCGAGCAGGGGGACTCCGGGGGGCTTGTTAGTTCATGATGTGTTCCTCTTGGATGGTGCGGTGCGTTTCTTGATACGGCGGTCAAAAACTGACGTTGTTGGGAGAGGTCGCTGGGTTACCCTTCGCACCATCCCTAATTCGTCTGTTTGCCCAGCCGCTGCTTATCAGTCCTACTGCTCCATACGCCCGAATCTTGCGGGCCCGTTGTTAATGCACGAGGATGGTACTTACCTGTCTCACTTTCAATTCCTCAGAGTATTTCGGTTGGCGCTCGACAAGCTGGGAATCCCGAGTGGTGAATTTGGGGGTCATTCCTTCCGGATTGGGGCAGCTACAGAAGCCTCTCGGTTGGGTTTTTCGGATCAAGTGATTCAAAGGATTGGGAGGTGGGAATCTGGGAGGTTTCGTTCTTATATCCGGCCCACGCGCCTGATGGGTGCCTCCCTTGTGTTTTCTCCGCAGGGTCCGGCCGACGGATCTGGCTGATTGGGCATTCATATATCTACTGGGCCCACCTGCGGGCAGGGGTACGCCCGGGTGGGACGCGACTTGGAGTTCCCCGGGAGCTGGCTGAGGTCCGATGGTTTGGTTTTCGGGGCATGCGCTGGGGTCAGCTTTTGCCGGAGGTGTTACAGTTGGCTACATTGTTGGGGGCCCCCGATGTATTGGTGATACATCTGGGGGGAAACGATCTTGGGGCGCTGCCTGCTTGGGGGCTTAGTGAGCTCATTAGACGGGATTTGGCGCGCTTGCTAGTCCTCTTCCCGCAGCTCTGCTTAGTCTGGTCAGGTATAGTATCTAGGAACTATTGGCGCCGCGCGAGGGATCAGGGTGCAATTGAGCGCTGCAGGGTGAAGATCAACAAGAGGGTGTCCAAATTCGTACTCGGGGTTGGGGGTGTCACAGTGCGACACCGGATATTCGAAAGGGAAGCGGCGATCTATTTTCGCCCGGACGGGGTCCATCTCACGGATGTGGGTTTGGATTTATTTAATCTTGCGCTGCAGGACGCGTTAGAGCAGGCCATGGCGGTAGTGGGGAGTCGCGCCCGCTGATTTAGGCTTAAATGCAGTAGGCGCTAGTGGCGGGTATGGTCCTTGCCAAACCAGTTGGAATACGAGTACACCGGAAGAAGGAATGCTGGGTCTGGTCCCTCCCCTAACCTCGGAGAGTTTGTGGTAGTTGGGCGTGCCCCCCGTGCCAGTAAAAGGCGGCCAGGGGTTGGCATGGGGAATTGGAAGGCCAAGTTAAAAGGCCAGTTATCTTGGACGAGGGGGGAGGGCAGTTACCCTGGTTGGGGGTACTCTTGGAGTTATTATGGTTTGGTTGGCAAGGACAATATTTTTCGATTAAATATTGGCTGATTGATTTATATTTATGATTATAAATAAAGCTGTGGCCTGTTTATACCACATTTATGTCTCTTGGTTTTAATTGGGGGGTAAATTGGGATAATGTAATTTGATTGCTTTAGTTCGCACCGCACAATAACCACTACCTACACACATGTAAAAACATGGGTATTGACAGTTCACTGGGATGTGTTTATTATGTCAGAGGCTTAGAGAGTGCACAAGACATATTGTGACATACAATATTATACTAACCCAGGGACAGAGTCTCATGAATGCACAGTCTAGTAAAAAAAAGTCATATGTGCTAAACAATGAGATGTAACATTCTATAAATATACACAATGAGACGTAACATTCTACAAATATACACAATGAGACGTAACATTCTATAAATATACACAATGATACGTAACATTTTACAAATATACACTGTGAGACGTAACATTATACAAATATACACAATGAGACGTAACATTCTATAAATATACACTATGAGACGTAACATTTTACAAATATACACTGTGAGACGTAACATTATACAAATATACACAATGAGACGTAACATTCTATAAATATACACAATGAGACGTAACATTTTACAAATATACACTGTGAGACGTAACATTATACAAATATACACAATGAGATGTAACGTTATACAAATATACACGAGACATAACATTATACAAAATACACTATGAGACGTAACATTATACAAATATACAACAAGTCAAAACATTATACAGGTATATACATGGGTGATTACCAGCTGTTTATTAAAAGGACTCTCCGGCCTGTCTCTGTCTCTCTTGCGTTGCGGTAGACAAAGTAGGCAGCTAAGTTATTCTGGCACATCCCCTCAATTGAAACGAAAAGTTTTAGACAGTATACAGTGTCATTTATCTTGTAATATTTAAAACAAAAATTCAGAAATGGTAGTATAAAAGTGAAAATGCTATTTTTCTCATATAAAGTAAGTATCACATAAGTAGATAAATAAAAATGGTCAAATATGAATATGAAAATAGCAATGCAGCTTGCTAAAGGTGGCAACAGAATGAACAGAATGAAGAATGTCTTCATTTGAGCATTATGACTGCATACAGTAAATACATTGAAATCGTGCATTTCTAATATAAAGATATTTGAAAAATCTTTATCAATTTCTGGAATATTAATGAAATGTTAACAGTGAAATAGGAAAGCTCATGGCACTCCTCCCCTCTCCTTGATGGTAGGAAAGTTAGGACCCATTGAAACTTCCGTTACAGTTTTGAAGGCGAGGGTGAGCTGACATTTTTAGCACTCTCACAGTCATTATATCAGTAACTAATGCTCCCTCTGGCAGGGAAATTTGCTCCAAGTTGGTAATCATTCCTAGATAGTGAGACCTTATGAACTAAAATTCGTTTAGCAAAACACATGGGTGTAAAAACACTTATATTCAATTTTAAAAGTAATAGGGTAAAGTCGAATAATCATCACTTTTGAGTGTTCTGTGATAAATCAAATTCCCTCTCTGATGCAATGGGAGCATTCCATTGTAATAGGTTCCTGCTAAATATACAACACATTAGGCTGAAGAGGGCAAAGAATGGAATCAAGTATGGACAGGGCCGGACTGGCCCACTGGGATACTGGGAAAGTGCGCTAGAAAGAGACCGGGGCCGTAATATGACATCATATTCCGGCCCCTGTCTCAGTAAGCGGCGCGCTGGGGAGGGGGAGCAGAGACAGAACAGCCAGCTCCCCCTGCGGCCGCCAAGGGAGCTCCCTCTGCGGCCGCCAGAACAGCCAGCTCCCCCATGCGGCCGCCATCAGCCCCAGGTAGACATTGTGTGTGTCAGTGTGAGTGTATGTGTGTGTGTGTGTGTCTGTCTGTGTCATGGTGAGTGTGTGTGTCTGTCTGTGTCATTATTTGTCTCTGTGTGTCTATGTCTGTCATGGTGTGTGCGTCTGTGTCATGGTGTGTGTCTGTGTGTCTCTGTCTGTCATGGTGTGTGCGTCTGTGTCATGGTGTGTGTGTGTATGTCTGTATCATGCAATGTGTGTCTGTGTCATGGTGTGTGTGTTGTCTCTGACTGTCATGGTGTGTGCGTCTGTCTGTGTCACGGTCTGTCTGTGTCATGGTGTGTGTGTGTTTGTCATGGTGTGTGTGTTTGTCATGGTGTGTGTCTGTCTGTGTCATGTAATGTGTGTTTGTGTCACGGTGTGTGTGTGTCTGTGTCACGATCTCTCTGTGTCATGGTGTGTGTCTGTGTGTCATGGTGTGTCTGTCTGTGTCGTGTGTGTCTGTGTCACGGTCTGTGTTATGGTGTGTGTGTCTTTTTTAAGGTGTGTCTGTCATGGTATGTGTCTGTCTCTGTCATGGTGTGTGTGTGTCTGTCTGTGTCATGGTGTGTCTGTCTGTCATGGTGTGTCTGTGTTTCTGTCTGTGTCACGGTGTGTGTCTGTCATGGTATGTGTGTGTGTGTGTTTTTACTCACCTTTTTTTTTCCCCACGTCGTGCTGGTCTCCCCTCGACTGGCCCTGCCTCTACGGCTGAGATCATCAAGCTTGATGATCTCAGCCAATCCGCACTGACACAGGAAGCACCTCTAGTGACCGTCTGAGTGTCTGCCACTAGGAAGCAATGTAAACACTGCCTTTTCTCTAAAAAGTCAGTGTTTACATTGAAAAGCCTGCAGGGACAGGCTATAGACACCAGAGCCACTACATTAAGCTGTGTGTGTGTGCACGCCTGCTAGTGAGTGGGCTTGCTTGTGTGTGTGTGTGTGTGTGTGTGCCTGCTACTGCTACTTGTGTTTTTATTTTAGTGACCTTATGTATATCAGTGAGATTGTTTGTTTGTCTATGAGGCTGTGTATCAATCAGCTTGTGTCAGTGAGATTGTCTGTGTCTGCATGTGAGTATGCTTACTGTATAATTAAAAATTTTACTCTGAAAGGACCAATATTTTATATCGGAAAAAGATATATATATATATATATATATATATATATAAATCTCAATCATCTAGGGTGGCAAGACATAGCCTTACATATTACATGCGACAATATATGGCGCAATGACTTATGGGGCTGGCATCGATTTTTTTTCCAGGGCTGCTTTGGAATCCCCAGTCCGGCCCTGAGTATGGATGCTCCATAAGAAAGGAAAGGATAAAAAAAAAGGAAAATGCTAAGAAGGACAATTCTTCAATCTTTTATAATGGGAATTTACTGGACATGTGTCTCAACTGGAAAAACAAGATAAAAGGCCAGCTAGCGCTCCAAACCAATGGAACGTTTTAGGACCCTCTTATATCCTGGAAAATACATCCTTCAATGACCAGATCCCAGAGGCAAGTCATCCCTATACCTGGCCAATATCTCACACATACAAACTGTCTTAGGGCAGGAGAACAGAAGGCCAAACGATGGTAAACCTTAAAAAATATAACTTAGGGAAAAGGGAAGTAGGGTTTATTAACATTTTGAGTTCAGCATTTTTTAAACTGAAGGTGTGGGAGCTATTGTTTTGTGGTGCTGCTGTGAATATGGTCAGGAAATTATATATATAATATAACATATACAGTTTATATACCAAAGAAAAAAAGTGTACCTTCTATCCAAATTGCAACTAGTGCCATAAATATTCAAATGCCTTGGTGCTTAACCACAATGGAACAAACATATAACCAAAAAATGCTAAGGAAGTGGGCACTCAGAGGGCTTCTTTAGTTAAAAAAAAATAAAATATTTTTTTTTTATTAATGCATAGTCAACATTTCGGACCTAATACTGATCCGTTCTCAAGTTCTCGAGAAAGGATCTAGATTGGGTCTGAATCTTGCATTAATTAAGGTACTTTGTCTACTTCCTTGGCATGTTTTTGGTTATATATAGATAGATGTATTTTAAAACAAAATATCTACTATGTAATGGTGATGTCACGTTGCCCGACATTACTTACTTGTCCGAGTGTACCCACGGCGTCCTGGATGCGATCCTTAGAGGTTGTGGTACCTGCTGCGCCTGCGACTCACCCTATCAGCTAACTCTTTTGTCTGCTGTCAGTGCTGGGCTCCGCATCACAATTCCTTTATAGCCACTGGATCCACCTGCAGGGGGTGGGGACTGTTTATGTGACTGAGTCTGCCTATAAATACCCAAGCACTGCTCTCGGTCAGTGCTTGGTTGTTCTGGAGCTTTGCTTCAGTTAGCTGGTGTCCTTGTGCATTGGTTCCACATTCCTATTATTCCAGTTCCTGTTTGATGATTTCCTGGCCTGGATTCTGACTAGGCTCCCTAGCCACCAACCCTTGACCTTTGGCTTTCCAGTTCCTACTTGTGATTTCCCCAGTTTTTTACCTTTGGCTTTGATTCTGACTACACCCCCAGGCTGCTAGCCCTGACCACTAGACCATCTGACTTGGCCTCCTTACTGCTCCCTTTTTGGATTCTTCACTTTTTTTGTAATTAATGGCACCCACACCTGTTCCGCTGCAAGTGAGTTCTTCTCCAAACAAACCAACCGGTAGTTTGTAACAGATTTCCTAAATGGGGAAACGGGAAACTATATTTGAACACATATGCAAAATCGTTCAGGTCTGGGGTATTACCTTTGATATTAAAGGTAAATAGATATAGCAGCCCGAAGAAGCCATGTATTTTTTAATATTTTTCTGACTTGTTTTCTTGTAACAAAATATTAAAATTACTCTGAACTTCTGTAGTATGATAAATTGACCAAAATCTATTTCAAAATCAAAAGTCCACAATACTCTGGACTTCTGTAGCATAATAAATTGACCATGTACAAAAATATTGCAGATCATCTTCTTTCTTTTCTAGTTTATACAGCTGTATCAAATGCGAGCATCTTTTATACAATCACAATGGGTTGTCCTGGGATGAGCTAAACATATGTATTTTCTCTAGAGAGTAGGGCTGGGTTTTTTAATCCCACACATAGAATGTTCAAAGATTCATTTGTGTCATTAAGCTAACATAATCAATTGGAGTAAAAGAAATGGGAGGTGTTTGGATAAGGTGGGAGTTACTAACATTTCCTATAAAGCTCCTTTATTCTCAACTCAAAACAAACTAAAGAAAGAGAGAGTTGAGGGAATAAAAGGTATAAACGGAGACGGTATCTCACAGCCTCTATGTCGCCCTCTACATTCATTGTGTTTTGGCTCCTGATCAAGCTAAGCTATGCTGAAGATTCATGTCCAGGTAGGTTTCTAACAATCAATCACAGATCAATGAGGATTTGGTAACTACTTAATTAGATAATCAGGGATTTACTCACTAAGTGTCAAATTGTAGTGAATTGAAACACAAATTCCAAAATATAGGTTGAAATGGCCGATATGGAATTTAGTCTAAATGTTTGAATAATGTTTACAATTCACTACAATTTGGGATTCAGTGAATGAACCCATTGTATTTTCTGTTTCAGTGGCTCATCTTCTACTTTTCATTTCATTTATATTTTCATTGGTTGGGCTTTTCAAATGGAATTATTTTTGTTGATCATTTTCTTATTTGCCAGTGTTTTGAAGATAATTATAAAGAGTATTTCAACAGGAATTATAAATGTCCAGCCAACTACAGTGTTCTAGATCGCACTTTTGAATTGAATAATTTGAATTTTGATCCCAGTCCCAAAGTGGAAACACTGTGCTAGTCTAACAAAAAATAGATTCATTACTGACTGTTGATATTATTTTGAGTCAACTAAGATCCAATTTCTCTATATGTGAGGCAAAAAAAAAAAATGTCTTCACTTTGACTGAATATATATTGTACTATCAATATGTTAAACCAAGATATGGGAACATGTTTCAGATATGTTCAATGATCTAGCTGTAGAATGCCTAGCTATTAAAGGAATGTGGGAAATAAAGTGCAAAAGTTCTCTCAGAAACGTATTTACTATTTCAGAAACATGAGTCACTTTCCTGTATGTAACCTAAGTGTGAATGTTTGTTTGTCTGTTTTATCCCTGCATTAATTTAACTTGGACATACATTTTCCTAATTTAAGGGAAAGTGTCCACTGTCCAAAAAAATAAATAAAAAAATATCTCAAATGATATTTGGCAATTCCTGCCTCTTTAGTTTACCACTAAACTAAACAATCAGGAAGTGGCAGGACCAGTTGTCTGACAGCCAGGACGGTGTAACAAGATTAATTTTAAAAAAACCTTCTATTGAAATCTGCACATTTTTTGTAAAATACAAAATGAGGATAAACTCTTTATACATAAAGTGCTCTAGCGAACTGAAGTGCTTTAGGGGACTAGAGAAACCCTTGAATGTTGTATCTAAATCGATGCACCTTGAGATAAGTTCAAAGAGTCTCTTGAGAACATACAGATTTTACGAGACTGTATTTCAATTCTTTCTTTCTCAGAAGTTAAAGTTGTTGGAATCGGAGACTCAGACAAGTTGACTATACTCAGAGGTTGTCCAGGTATCCCAGGATCTCATGGTCTGAAAGGAGATGTTGGACCACCAGGAGAGAAAGGTGAATGGTGTTCACTTTGTATCAGAGAAATCACATGGAATCATTAAAAGAATGATCAACATAGAACAGATAAATGCAATGCAAACAATAGCATGTAACTTTCAATAAACTAAGGGCTCATTTACAACCTTGAAGCTACTATTTACAACCAGCAGTTACTAGTTATTGTTGTGCCTGTTACTGTTAGCAAGATGTGTCTGTTTAATGACAGAAAAATGTAATCATCGATACAGCTATTTGCTGATGAGATTTTAAAAGAGCCTTAAACATGGGAATACGTATTCACTGATACAATAAAAAGTTTTATTTGTGCACAAATTATTTTAAAAAAAAGTTATACAATATACAGCAGTTTCAGAAAATTAATGTAAATAAAGCTCCGGGGCCTGACGGTATTCACCCACGAGTACTTAAGGAGCTAAATGGGGAAATAAGTGGACCTCTTTATTTAATCTTTCAAGATGATTTGTTTCAGATATTGTACCGGAGGATTGGAGGAAGGCAGATGTCATTCCTGTATTTAAAAAGGGTTCAAATTTCTTTCCTGGAAATTATAGACCTGTAAGCTTAACTTCTGTGACTGTAAAAATATTTGAAGGGGTTTTAAGGGATAATATTCAGGAATTCATTGGGAAGAACTTTGTTATTAGCAATAATCAGCATGGTTTTATGAAACATAGGTCATGTGAGACTAACCTAATTGCATTCTACGAAGAAGTAAGTAGAAGTATAGATCAGTATGTTGCAGTGGATGTCATCTACTTGGATTTTGCCAAGGCATTTGATATGGTTCCTCACAATAGGTTAGTCTTCAAAATAAAATTGGCCTAGATGAATATTGTTGTTCTTGTTATTGGGTAGAACATTGGCTTAAGGATAGAGCACAACGAGTTGTCATTAATTGTAAATGTTCAAGCTGGACAAAAGTCGTAAGTGGTGTCCCTCAGGGTTCTGTTTTGGGACTGTTTCTTTTTAACATATTTATAAATGATCTTGCAATAGGCATTGAAAGTCATGTTTTAGTGTTTGCAGATGACACAAAACTTTGTAAAGTAATAAAATGTGAGCAGGATATTGCTTTGCTGCAGAGGGATTTAGATATATTGGGGGACTGGGCACTAAAATGGCAGATGAAATTGAATGTAGAGAAATGCAGTTATGCCCTTCGGAGTCAAGAATGCACAAGCAACGTACACCCTAAATGGTAGTGAATTAGGGATAACAACACACAACTGGACCACTGGGAGGGGGGGAAGGACTGACCAGGGAGTGGGGGAGAAGGATCCACTGGGAGGGGAGAAAGATCACTGGGGAAAGAATCACTGGGGGAAGGGACCACCGCCGAGTGGGGAGAAGGACCCACTCCCCTGAGAAGGACTACTGGGGAGGGGGAGGATCACTGGGGAAAGCGACCACTGGAGGAGGGAGAGGAAAGGACCACTGAGGGAGGGAGAAGGACCACTGGGAGGGGAGATCATTGGGGGGAGGGGGGAGGATCACTGGGGGGAAAGGACCCACTGGGGAAAGGACCACCGGGAGAGGGGGAGAAGGACCACTGGGAGAGTAAAGAAGGATCACTGGGGGAAAGCGCGACCACTGGGGAGGGGAGGAGGACCTCACTGGGAGGAGGGGGGGAAGGAGGACCACTGTGAGAGGGGGAAGAAGGACCCACCTGAGAGGGGGTGAGAAGGATCACTGGGGAAAGGACCACTGGGGGAGGAGGAGACCACCGGGGAGGAGAGCGACCACTGGGAGGAGGGGGGGATCACTGGGGAAAAAGGACCACTGGGGGGATGAGGGAAGGACCACTGGTGATGAGGGGGAGGACCACTGGTGGATGGGGGGAGGAACTTCACCTGGGGGAGGGGGAGTAAGGACCACTGGGGGAGGAGAGGGATGGGGAGTAAGAACCACTGGGGGAGGAAGGGGGGGAGTTAGGGCCACTGGGGAAGGGGGGTGAAGGAACACAGGAGGAGTGGGGAGTAAGGGCCACTGAGGGGGGAGGTCCACTAAGGGGTTTGGGAGAGGGAGGACCACCAAAGGGGGGTAAGTAGGGAGGACCACTAAGGAGAGGGAGGAGGGTAAGGACCACTAAGGGGGGTGGGGGTGAGAAAGAGGATAATGACCACTGAGGGGAGGAGATTACCACTAAGGGGGTGGGGGAGGAGGTGAATGTCTACTAAGGGGTTTGGGAGAGGGAGGACCACTAAGGGGAGGGATGGAGGACCACTGAGGGGGAGACAGGGGAGTGAGAAGACCACCAAGGGGGGATTACAGGGGGCCAAGGGAGAGCACTAAGGGACAGAAGGGGAGAACACGGAGGGACAGGAGGGAAGGGGAAATCAATAATTGACAGGAGGGGAGAGCACTATGAAAAAAATAAAAAATAAAGAGTTGCTCCCCTCTCAGTCCCTATCCTACCCCACAAACCTTCTCTTTTACACTACACACATACACAATGCATCCCCCCCACACACACACACAGAAATATACAATGCATTCCTACTCACACACAGACACACCCGAAACACACAATGCATCCCTTACGTTCACACAAACACTCATTCTCTTACACACAGAAACAAAATGCATCTCTTACACAATCGATGCACCCCTTACAGACACACACTGCATTCAATTAAATACAGAGAAACACACCTTGCACCCCTTACACACACACACCCAGAAACATACAATGCATTCCTTACACGCAAACACACACTGCATTCACTATACACACACTACATCCCTTACAGAAATTGGTATCCCTATACACTACATTCTATAAGAACACACACACACATTACATCCTCTACAATAACACATAAAACATCCCCTACACACATACACTCCACTACCTGTGAGAGAAATCACGGGTGGGCCATGTAGCTGGATTTATGGGTGGGCATTGTAGGCATACTCACGGTCAAGCCCTGGGGGCCCAGACCTTGAGCTGTGTAAGGGGCCCTAAAAAAATGGTGCTGCTTCCTGTTCGTTAATTATTGTGAGCACTGTTACAAACAGTCTCCAGAGAGCCTCTTCTACACCAGACCTGTGGAGCCAGACTGAGCCCATCATCAGCCTCTTATCCTCATCTGGTGGTAAGTAGGCAATCCATTATTATTAGTGGCACTAATCTCTAATTTACCTCACATTAAATGGATACTATAGTCACCAGAAGCACTACAGCATAATGTAGTGGTTCTGGTGTCTATAGCCTGTGCCTGTAGGCTTTTTAATGTAAACACACTGTCTTTTCAGATAAAAGACACTTTGTGAAGACTGGCGTTGGCCCATATGGCAGAGCATATGGGCGGGGCATTGTGATGTCACATGATGGGCGGGGGGGGCGGCAAAATTTTTTTTGCCTAGGGCGGCAAAAATCCTTGCACCGGCCCTGGCCTTAAGGATCTCATTAATCACTAGTAAAGGTAATTTCAATTTACTTTGTTTTCCCATTAAACTTTATAAAGTTAAAAACATTATAAACATGCATTAAGTAGAAATAAAAAGATAAATGTACGTACATTTATATTTTTTAAAACACCCTCCTTTCTAAAAAATATTCCGCACTTGCACAAAAACTGGTGGGCGGTAAGGAAATGTTTCCATCAAGAAAGATGCATTAGTGGGCAGTAGGTAGAAAAAGGTTGACTACCACTGTTTTAAAGGAACAGAAATCAAAGGAAGATAAAACATAGTTGTAACTATGTAACTATGTAATACACCAATTGTTTTTAATGAGACACGTCATGGAAATTCTGTATATGGTTCTGTCTTACTATACAGTGCTAATATGTGAAAGACGAGAGTCTTTTGTGGAGGAAAGACGAGACAGGGGGGATATGATAGAAACATTTAAATATATAAAGGGAATTAACACAGTAAAGGAGGAGACTATATTTAAAAGAAGAAAAACTACCACAACAAGAGGACATAGTCTTAAATTAGAGTGTCAAAGGTTTAAAAATAATATCAGGAAGTATTACTTTACTGAGAGGGTAGTGGATGCATGGAATAGCCTTCCAGCTGAAGTGGTAGAGGTTAACACAGTAAAGGAGTTTAAGCATGCGTGGGATAGGCATAAGGCTATTCTAGCTATAAGATAAGGTCAGGGACTAATGAAAGTATTTAGAAAATTGGGCAGACTAGATGGGCCGAATGGTTCTTATCTGCCGTCACATTTTATGTTTCTATGTTTCTAAAACAATGTGAACATGTTTTCCTATTTAATTTTTGGCATTTGCTATTTTGATGTATATGTTTATCTCAGTATCACAGTATCTCAGAAACTATAACCCATGGCATGGTAGGAAACTAGGAAAAAAATCAATTTTACTTACAAACATGAACTAATAAATAGAATCAAAATAGTCCGTATTTCAAATTAAATTGCTGTGCTTATTTAGCGAAACCTTACTGGTTATGTTTTCCTTGTAAAGAGAAGGATAATATCCCAAGTGTCCCTATTTCAAATGACAGTCCCTATTTGGGCCCAAATCCATTTTCTGTCCTAAAATCCCTGTTTTGTAGCAGTTTCATGATAATAGACACCCACAGCAATAATACTCCCAGTAATGTGTCTTTAATCTACAATAAATGTGTTTAGAAAGCAGTCTGTGTAAATAAGATACATAGTTATTCTTCTAAATTATATTTTAGTTGCTTAAATTGTTATTAGTAATTATTCTAAATTGTCCATGAACAGCCAAAGTCCCTGGCCACACACCACCTAACACCATTTAAATTTTGGGAAGTATGAGACAGGAAAGAATTTAGAGATGCACTATTGTCTCACGTGTCACTGAACACAAGTCTGTCAAATGTTTAAAGTGGATCTGTTACTTTCTGGGGTCTTTCATATTTTGCAAACAACCCTGAAGGTGATATCTCCAATTAGTGTTCAGTGGCCACGAGGTGCAGTGCAAGGTAAGTGTACTTTCCTGAAATTGTCCATCATTGCTGCTGCCTTCTTGTTCCGGGGAACAATCTTCAGCTCCTGGAACTTTACCTGCCATGTTTACTCATTAAACTGGGAAGTGTAGATAATTCACAAAGAAATTGTGAACATATACACTTACGTTAGAGATTATCTTGTCCAATCATTTATGGTAAAACTTGTGATTTTCTTGTCAATTCTCTGTATTTACGGATTTACAGAATGACTTACCTTAGCTATTGTACTGTCTAAAAAAACAAACAAATGTGTAATGAGACAAAAGATAAATATTGGATAATACAGATAGATTGAGCCAAAAGAATCGAACACCGTAAGATATGATTCTTCTTACATTCCAAAAACCTGCAACATATCTGTGATCTATTACAGTGTTCCCCAATCCAGTCCTCGTGGCCCACCAACAGTCCAGGTTTTGTCAGTATCTCCATTAAAATAAAACAGGGAAATAATTTGGTGGGACATGAGGATTGGAACCATCATGGACGGGAGAGGAGGATTGAGTTGGGGACCACTAATCTGTTATATCATTATATTACTATTTTTATCTTATGAGGTTTCTCATGGGTCAACAATGTACATCTTCACAACAACGTACATCTTCACAAACATTCTCTTTTGACAGGTGAACATGGGACTAAAGGCACACAAGGGATAAAAGGTGAGTTATGTTAAGATGTCATCAGGTTATTCACTAAAGTGATAATTATCAACATGTCTAAGTACATTTCAAATTTAAAGCCAAAGTAGCTGAACTGGAAACATATTTTTTTTTTCAAATGCAGCTACTCTGGCCTTAAATTTGAAACTTAAAAAAATAAATAAAAAAGAAAATAAAAAAATTACTTTGATTTCACTTTTTATTCCAGACAATTCTCATTTCAGTAATTAACCCTAATGAAACTAAATACATTTTAACACTATTGAAAAAAAAAATTAAGTATGACTCGCTAGAGGCGTGTTAGCGTGTACTGTATACCAACCAGTAATACATTTCAATGTGCCAAAATTGTCTAGTTTTTTTTACCTTGTGACAGATTTTAGATAAAAATAGATACAATTAACTACATTAAATTTTTTACATCACTTTATTGATATACACTTCTCCACTATCATATTTGGCAATATTTGAACATCGAAAAAAGTAGCAAATTTGAGAAAAAATAAATCCCCTTTTGGTTTTATGTATATAGCCTATTTAGACATTTTTTACAATCTTTATTTTTGCAGGGCAGCTAATTACAGACACGCTTGCAATGCCATGATAGCATTAACAAGCGTTCAGCAGCGTACGTGTTGAAAAATTGGCATGTAGAGAAATTGCACTATTTTAAAATAAAGGGAAAACACATGTGAGTCAAAACAGAAGCAAAGAAAAGTGATAATTCAATTCAATGATGCATTCTGACTTCACATTTAGACACCATTTAGACATTATTACACATATTGTACAGGTGGAAAGATTAAAGTTTTTAGGGTTTTTTTAAATACCAAATGCCAAATGCTTAGTGTTTTGGGATTGAATTTTTTAATTTGAATTTATGATTGAAGTAAATCATAAATCCGATAGTGTAATTTGCATGACACTTAATAATATTTCCATGTGTTGTTTTTGTAACCAATAGGAGAGAAGGGAGAATTTGGGACAGTGGAGACAATATATGGTGAGTTACAAAGCCTAGTGTAATTTTTTTTATTATTACCGCATCTCATACCATGTTACATATTTCGATGTGAAGATTCCCAAGCACATCAACTCAGTTGTTAAAGGTACACTATGAGTGTATATATATACTATATTGCCCATCTGGGGTACAGGACCCTGATCTCATCTCGTAATATCTACCTACATGGCCAGATGCCATTCTTTCACACCCCGAAGGTGAAAAAATTGAAATGCAGGTCTGCGGCCTACTTCTCACCCGTCCTCGCTGGGTTAGTTTATCGCCAAACCAACAAACTATTGGAGACGGACTTCCATGCTCTGCACAGTCGGACGTAAGTCTGACAATGGGACACCAATCCCAAAAATAGCTGACAAGCACAGAAGATGAGACAAGGGATATTGTAACCCTTCTCCAACGTCCTCCAAAGGCCAAGATGGTGGGCCGTGAAAGGCACAGTGCGCTCTACCCTTCCAGGCCCCTTGGAGCATACTGCACCATTTCTGTAGCACACTCCCTCAACTGAGTTACCAACCACCTTAACACTCCAAGAGGGGCTACCAAGCAGGATATCCAGAGATTCTAGATATAAGAGCATGCTAGAGGCTGACATGGCGGTGGTCAAGGAGGCGGTTAAAGCGGTTACTGACAGAGTAGCAGAAGAAGACATCATAGACATACAAGGAAGCCTTCCTTAGCGCTCCACCTCTTGACTGGTGTTGGTTTTTACCACACAGTCTACCGTTATACAAGGAAGCCTAACCAGCATGCAGTACTCCATTAAGAGAGTCAAATCCTCCCACCAAGACATGCAGGCGCATCTATCTGTAATTAAGGACTGATACAGGCGACATAATATAAAGGTCAGCGGTGTCCCAGAAGAGATCCCTCTTGAGGAATTGCCACAGTTTCTGAGGTGCCTCATGGCCACCATATTACCCACACCTGGCCAGAAAGCTGACTCTAGATGGGACACACCGGCTGCCAAAGCCTCGGACAGCTCTGCCAAATGTCACACGGGAAGTTATAATCTGCTGCAACTCCCTCCAGGACAAGGGATATATCATAACCGCTGTTCACAATAAGACTCTCACCTCACATTTTTCCATGACTTTACCAGGTCAACGCTCCAATGGAGAAGATCCTTGCGGTCGGTGACCAGCAACCTGCCTGATTCTGGACTGGCCTATAAGTAGGGGACACGGAGAACCTTGTTTGTGATCCGCCAAGGAACTATCCACAAGCACACATCTGTTGCGGATGCCCCAAGATTCCTGAAGGGCTGGGGGTACCTGTGCTGAGCATGTGGCAGAACACTTCACAAAAATACTCGAACCTGCAATCCTGCCAGAGTAGTTTCTTTCATCCCAAGAGGGTTTCCTCTGACCCTTCAATATTACTCCTTTAACTGGTATTACCCAAAGGTTATGAGAGGCTCACAATTAAAGGACACATGAGGAGGGCATGCGCTTCTGCTTTCTATGTTTTATTTTGTTTTGTTTCTGTTTTTCTTTTCCTCTCACTGCTTTTCATTTTTCTCTTTCTTGGCTTTTTTCCTGTCTGTTTTTCTTTTAGACTTTTTTTACTTCTTTCACCCAGCCTTAGCTCCTACTCTCACATTGTGTTATGGTTAATTAGCAGGGCCGGACTGTGAGCACAATTCGGCCCGGGCATTTTTCAATCACAGCGGCCCCCTCAGAAGGGGGCGGGGCCAGAGAGAGTGTGTTTTCTCATCACTAATGACAACCAAGCCCCCTCTCAAAGTGAGCATGTTGGTTCAATGAGCAGAGCCCTGCTGAAGAGCTCTAGCATGAGAAAAAGGCCTTGTGTTTGTTCTGCGCAGTGCAAGCAAATTGAATAACATGCTTGTGCTCAGTTTGCTTTTAACTTGACTCTGGTGTCTCCACAAGTGGGATACCAGAGGACAAAAGGGCCAGGAAAGGGTATGGTGCATGTGTATGGAGCCTGCTTGTGGGATTGCGTGTGTGTAGAGTGAGCTTATTGTGGTGTGGTATTGTGTAAATAGGTCGGTTTCATTTGTGTGTATGGTGTAATATGTGTGGCTAGGGGCTGTAGAGAGTGTGTGTGTGTGTGTGTGTGTATAGGGGGCATAGTATTTATTGGGGATGTAGCGAGTGTGTGCATACGGGCTGTAGTGTGTGTGTAGGGGTTGTAGAAAATGTGTGTTTAGAGAATGTAATATGTGTTTGCTTACAAGGAATGTAGTTAAGTGCATAGGGGACCCAGAGTTTGTATGTCAGGAATGTAGTGTGTGTAGGTGGTGCAATGTGTGCATGTGTGTAGGGGATCTAGTGTGTAAAGGACTCAGAGTGTGTGTGTGTGTGTGTAGGATTCAGAGTGTATATAGGGATCTAGTGTGTGTATGTGCGTGTGTATAGATTAGATGATCCAGAGTTGGGTAAGGGATCTAGCGTGTGTCTGGAGCGTAATGTGTGTAGTGCTGCAGTGTGAGGGGTGCTGTAGTATATATGTACATATATATGTTTGAACTTATTGTATGTGTGAGGGGCGCAGCATGTGTGTGTGTAAGGGGGGTGCTTTGTGTGTGAGGGTGTTCTCATCTGCCATCACATTCTATGTTTCTAATTTTCTTTGTCTGTTAACTCACTAAGGGTTATTTTATATATATTACATGTGTGTGTGTGTGTCTTAAGGTGCTCTCTGTGTGTGGGAGAGTGCTGTGTGTTTGAGGGTGCTGTCTGGGTAAGTGTGATGTTAGTGTGAGGTTGCTGTGTGTGAGGGTGTTGTGTGTGATGGTGTTGTGTGTGTGAGGGTGCTCTGTGTGTGAGGGTGCTGTGTGTGTGTGAGGGTACGCTGTGTGTGTGAGGGTGCTGTGTGTGTGAGTGTGCTGTGTGTGTAGGTGTGCTGTGTGTGTGTGTGAGGGTGCTGTGTGTGTCTGAGGGTGCTGTGAGTGTGCTGTTAGTATGCTGTGAGTGTGTCTGATGGGGCTGTGTGTGTGTGTGAGGGTGCTGTTAGTGTGAGTGTGCTGTGTGTCTGGAGGGATTGTGTGTGTGGGGGGGGAGAGATGTAAATATATTAAATATTTTTTATTAAAATCGCCCCCCCCCTCTTTCCTTTAGCCTGGGAAGGGGGAGCCGTGCTGCCATGGAGGGGGGCTGTGCTGCAGTCCCTGGTGCTCTTGGTGGTGAACTCTACCCTTCAGTTCCTAGAGCTCCACCGAGTCCTTCTCTCCCTCCCCAGGCAGCATCTCCCCTGCCGGCCTCGGCCTATGGCCATCACGGCCCACAGGGCATTTGCCCGGTATGCCCGACGGCCTGTCCGGGCCTGCTAATTAGTCATTCTCTCATACCAACGACGCTCTACTGTACTTTACTTGTAAAATGTCAATAAACTTATTTGTAAAACATTTTTCTTTTTTTTTTAAGATATTGTGCTACAGAAAGTTGCTGATGTTTTTGCCCATTAATATCAAGGGCTATGGGTGCCATTGCAGTGACAATAAGATATTAATGAATTAAAATGACCTAAATCTTTTATTTAACACTTTAAACATTCAAACATGACACATTGGTTCATTGCAATACTACTTGGATTTTATTCTACCAATATGTATCAATGCAATGTTTTGTGGACCCAGGACATACTTGAAAACGAGATAAATCTCAATGTATCTTTCCTGGTAAAATATTTTATAAATAAATAAATAAATGTTGAGACAACATGGACAATCAAATAGACTCTCTCAACGTGATTGAACATTAACTTATAATGTGCACTTAACCAATGTAGGAAGAAAGTCAACAAGTGAATAGACATTTCTTAAGATATTCTCCTGCAGTTTTTGTTTTTTAAATTTCCATTTCATGTTACTCTCTCTCTCAGCTGCCAGGAACTGTAAGGAGCTGTTGGATCAGGGGTTCTTTCTCAGTGACTGGTACACAATCTACCCAGATGGCGAAAGTCCTTTGAAAGTGTTGTGTGACATGCACACTGACGGCGGAGGCTGGATAGTAAGTTATAAGCAATACCTGGTCTGCAGAAATATTCTTAGTCTCCAGTCATGGGCGTCCGCAGGAATTTTTCCAGGGGGGGCATAATTGTAATGACATCCATGCTTGGTACCTTTTTGACAGTGTCATTAAAGGGAAGGGGCATAGCCATTATCACATAAAGCCAGGGTGAATAGCGTTTTCACAACTATGGTGTCAGGAATATATGTTTGTATTCCTGACACTATAGTCTTCCTTTAAGCAAATTAAAGGACCATTCTGGTCACCATAACAACTTCACCTAAATGAAAATGCTATGATGCCAGGAAGCCCCTGGGTGCTCGCTTTCCTTTAAGGGGTTAAATCACTCTCAAATAGTTTAACCCCAAAGGCTTCCTACAGCTCCAGGTCGCTCAGTGGTATTTGGCTTCTGAAACAGAGTGGCAGGAAGTGCAGATTGACGTCAGGCATGGGTGCCGCTGATTGGCTAGAGTGGACAGTTGACGCTCTAAGCCAATCGCTAGTTCCCGGTTCATAAAATATTTTTACTTTTTTATGAATGGGGAGCTACTGATTGACTTAGAGTGCCAGCTGACCGCTCTAGCCAATCAGCAACACCCCTACCCAATGGCACTCTGTGCTTCCTGACACTCAGTAAATAAAAGTGAACACATTAATACTGATATTTTTTTTCCTTTGGAGATGAGAAGGTCCAGCGTTTCCCTGCCTGGCCCAGGTACCAAAGCCTTATGATGTGGTGTCCAGAATAAAGTGGAGGGTTCACTTCATTTGTCCTTCCTGCTCCAATCTCCTTTTCCTCTCCTTCATTTGACAGTCTTTTTTTATCTTCTGACACTGTTTTCTATCCTTGGCCCCTTCTGCTCTTTTACCTTTCTGCTACTTTCTACTTATTTTGCGCCCTTCTGCTTCTTTCTCATTCTGATCCCTTTCTGCTCCTTGCAGACCCTTTCTGCTCCCTTTTCTACTTTATCTTTGTGCTCCTTGCTGTCCCTTTGTGCTCCTTCTCCTACTTTACCTTTGTGCTCCTTTTGATTCTTTCTGCTCCTTTACCTTTGTGCTCCTTCCTGCTCCTTGCAGGCCCTTCCTGCTCATGCTCCTTTACCTTTGTGCTCCTTCTGCCCCTTCCAGCTCATTTCTGACCCTTTCTGCTCCTTCTACTTTACCTTTGTGCTGCTTTACCTTCCAGCTCCTTGCTGACCCTTCCTATTCATTTCTGTTCCTTTCTGCTCCTTCTCCTACTTTACTTTTTGTGCTCCTTGCTGTCCCTTCCAGCTCCTTGCTGCCCCTTTCTGCTCCTTGATGTCCCTTCCTGCTCATTTCTGTTCCTTTTCTTACTTTACCTTCCTGCTCCTTGCTGACTCTTCATGTAGGCTGTCTCCCCTATCCCTCACTTCCATAGGCGTGCGCACGGGGTGTGTCGGGTGTGCATGGGTACACCCTAATCCCCGCGGCAGGCCAATGGATTGAGACCGGCAGGCGGCTCCGGTCTAAGCCTCCATGGGCCGATGGGGAGATCAAAGTTCTACCTCACCGGTCCACAGCAGCATGGAGGGAGGCAGCAGAGAACCCGGGCTAGAGTTCACTCTCCACTGAACCACCAGGGAAGGCAGCAGGACTGGGATATTAACTTATCTGCCCCCACCTCCACCCAAACATACAGCACACACACACAGCACCTACACACAGCACACACAGCCCACAAACAGCACCCACACACATACATCACCCTCGCTCACACAGCACCCACACACACCCAGCACACTAACAGCATCCTCACAAACACACAAAACCCACACACAAACAGCACCCTCACACACAAACAGCACCCTGACAAACACACAACACACACACACACAGCACACAAACAGCACACTAACAGGACCCGAACAAACACGCACACACAAACACCCTCTCACACATGCACACACACAGCACACTACCAGTTCCCTCACACACAGCACACAAACAGCACCCTCACACACAGCACACTAACAGCACTCTCACAAACACACACAAAAACACCATCACCCACATAGCACACTACCAGCACCCTCACACACACACAGCAGTGTGTGTATATATATATATATATATATATATATATATATATGTGTGTGTGTGTGTGTGTGTGTGTGTATATATATATATATATATAATATATATATGTATATATATATATACACACACAGACATACATACATATACACATGGCGTGTGTTTGTGCTTTAGGGTGCACACCCTAATGCAATAGGCTGCGCACGCCTATGCTCACTTCCCTAATCTATAGGCTGCCCCCCCATGCCTCACTCCCCTAATCTACAGGCTGCTGCCCCCCAGCCTCACTCCCCTAATCTATAGGATGCCCCCCCTCACTCTCCTAATCTATAGGCTGCTGCCCCCCCAGCCTCACTCCCTAATCTATAGGCTGCTGCCCCCCCTTACTCCCCTAATCTATAGGATGCCCCCCCTTACTCCCTAATCTATAGGCTGCTGCCCCACCAAAAAAATCTATAGGCTATCTCAAACCCTCCCCCCATCCCTCACTCCCCTGATCTGTAGGCTGTCTCTGGCTGCATGTGTTGTTCCCCTGCGGTTTCAATCAGCAGAGAGAAGCAGGGATAAGATGCAGCTTCCTATCCCTGTCTCTCTCTATACACAGCGCCACCTACTGGCCGGCGCCGGTATTGCAGTTCATTTTCAATCACACGAAAAATAGCAGAACAAGCTGAAAAATCCAGGGGCGGGCAAGTGCCCCCTCTTGCCCCCCCCTGCGGACGCCCATGTCTCCAGTAATATATCTACATCGAATTAATCAAACCCCCAAACCTTTTATGCATCCTCTGGTCTCCAATTAGATTGGGGGGGTGGAGTTAGACTAATTAAGGCCAGACCACTCTGATCCTCATTATTGGGACCAGGAGACTTGGCATTTCTGGTTCTATAACCACTTTTTATGTATTACCTTCTATCACAGAGGCCTGAGAGTGTGGAGGAAGCGGTATAGGTAATTAGCACATGGGGAGAGGAGAAGAGAGGACTATTCATCCAGCCCCCTTTTTAATGGGGTCAATGAAAACCCCATATTTGACTATTCTTTTAGGGATTTGTCAATCGCTGGGCCGTCTCTGGTTTTAGGGATTATCTGAAAAAAATCCCTGGCATTTTTCACATCTTAAAGGACCACTATAGGCACCCAGACCACTTCAGCTTAATGAAGTGGTCTGGGTGCCAGGTCCATCTAGGATTAACCCTTTTTTTTTATAAACATAGCAGTTTCAGAGAAACTGGTATGTTTATAAATGGGTTAATCCAGCCTCCAGTAGCTGTCTCATTGACAGCCGCTAGAGGTGCCTGCGTGCGTCTCACTGTGAAAATCTTGCGCATTCAGCCGAAGAGGAGGAGAAGAGGGAGGAGAGGAGGAGGAGAGCTCCCCGCCCGGCGCTGGAGAAAGAGGTAAGTGTAACCCCTTCCTCTCCATCCAGCCCGACGGCAGGGGGTCTCTGAGGGTGGGGGCACCCTCAGGGCCCTATAGTGCCAGGAAAACGAGTATGTTTTCCTGGCACTATAGTGGTCCTTTAAGCCATAGAATGTCCCATTGATTTATTTGGGGAGCCTAACCTTTATTGCTTTTTTTGTATTTTTTTTTCCTGCTCATTTCCTGCTCATAATTAAATATTTTTGTAAAGTAACGGGTTATTTACTAAACTGAGAATACTCACTTTAGTAAATAACTCTATTAGAGTCTGTCATGTCAATGTCATGTTAATATTATGTGCAGCATAAAAAAAAAAAACAGATGTATTGTTCTAATAATCCCTCTTGTTAATGTAGGTTTTCCAGAGACGATGGGATGGATCAATGGATTTTTTCCGTGATTGGAAATCCTACAAGAATGGGTTTGGAAGCCGTCTGAATGAGTTCTGGTTGGGGAATGATAATATTCACATGTTAACCTCCGCAGGTAATCGGTTACAAACATCTCCTAAAACATGGCGGAGGAAATGGTCACAATAACAGTAATTTATAAACTAATGAAGCGGAATGTTGGGGAGTGTGCAAAACACGGTGGGGCAGTGATGAAAATTATGTCAATAGTGCTGCCAAATGGGGGCAGGCCTACCTAGAAAGGGGACGACTCCAACCCGAAGAATTGGTATGTAAGCCTGGTATTGAATGGACACCAGACTGCCTACTGATTATCCAGGCTTGCCCACTGAAGGCAGAAAGCACTATTTCAACGCTCTATGCAAGGTCCTAGTGTCTTGAGCAAAGAGCGAGTGTCTCTAATTGTGCACTCACAATATGCTCTCTTAGTGTTCTACTTTTTGGAACACCAAGGAACCATCAGGACAGTGGGACAGGAGCCCTAAAATATGGACTATTTCCGAAATAGGGACAGTTGGGAAACCTTACGTTATATGATATTATGTGAATCTAAGTTGTTCTTTAGTGCCAATTGCCACCCCCCCCCTCTTTTTCACAATTTTTTTTCTCTGCTCTCTCTTCTTCTTTCCATTGTTTTCTATATATTTTCCATTCTCTCTCTCCTAATTACCTATTGCTCTCCTTACCCCTCTCATTCCTTCCATACTATTTTCATCTTTTCCATTATATTTCCCCTCTTTTGCTCTCTTGCAAGTTCCCTGCATGTGCTTCTTTCTCTTGTTTTTAATTCCATGCTGTCAATGTTTCCTGTTTCCCCATGTTCATTCATGCTTGACCTTCCTTTTCCACTGACTGATTAGCTCAGCTTTCTCAAACTTTTCTTACGTTTTCTCAAGCTTTCCTTATGTTTCCATTTGCTCCATGTATTTATCTTGATCTTTTATTTTCAACTACTTTCCTTAAAGAATCTATCACTCTTCCCACAGTTCCAGATGTTTGCGGAATATATATTTTTGAAATGAAGTGCTGTGGTAATAGCATGAGTTTCTATTTATGATATTTCCTAGAATTCATAAATTAATATTAAGAAAACTTTCAGTTTTGCATAGGTCACTTTACTGTTTGAAAAATACTTTTTTTAAATGATCATTTACTGACATTTCCTTATCTTCAAAGTTAATTATTTTCCTTATGTTTAAATGTATGTTTCCTTTACCTAAATGTAATTCTGTACTCATCAGTGGCAAGGGAGCTGCGTATTGATCTGGTGGACTTTGAGAGCACCAAATATTATGCCAAATACTCATCTTTTAAAATTCTGGAAGAGTCTCAGAATTACACGTTATTGCTTGGAGGTTTCGTTAACGGTAATGCAGGTGAGAAATAGCACAGAGTCTCTGTCACAACTTGGTAGTTATATAATAAAACAACAATTATGATTGGGCCCAGATACAAAAATTAAATGGCTGTTCTGCATTCCTTGAACTTCTCTTTCTGGTGGCCTTGCAGAAGGGAGCTGTGAAGTCCATGCTTACAGAGGTTGTGGACATTAGCCATCACGTAGGACCCTGTGTTGCCATTTCATACCTTGGCATCGTGTGACACTGTCAACCATGGGCCCCACACACTCACATATTTATGTTGTAGGAAGGTATGGTTGTATGTACAATTAGGAGGGAATTATATTCTAGATAATATGAGTGTCTTCACTCCTACTGCTTTCCACTTTTTATGTTATGTAAAAATAATTGTGATGAAAAAATATATTTATACAAACCAACTAATTCAAGCACCTTTATTATATTTTAAATGCATGTGAATTTATTGCTGTGAAACTCTGTCATGTTCTTCTATATGGCAATAATTCTGAGCTCTTAGAAAGAAGGGACTCAAAGTTGGAAAAAGAGAGAACTGGTCCTAAAAGGAACACTATAGTGTTAGAAACACAAACATTTCTGACACAATAGTGTTAAACACACTGTTTAGGTTCCTCTGCAACCCTTGCATCCATTTAAAAAGGTGTTTAACCCCTTAAGGACACATGACATGTGTGACATGTCATGATTCCCTTTTATTCCAGAAGTTTGGTCCTTAAGGGGTTAAACTCACTGTGGCTGGCTTTGAGATCATGTGGAACTCTTTGGGGGATGTTCAGCATCTCCATTCAGAGTGTGGAGACACTGAATGAAGATGAGGCACACTGTGCACCACTGACACAGGAAGCATCTCTAGTGGTTGTCTGAGTGACTGGCACTGGAGGTCTAACTAACCAGCAATGTTAACAGTGTTTACATTACAACAAAACCTGCAGAGGCAAGCTGTAGACACCATAACCACTACATTAAGCTGCCATAGTTCTAGTGGCTATAATGTCCCTTTAAAGAGGAATCCTTAGTAGCAATACTCATTACTTGAGATCCCAGACCACCAGCAATTTCTCACAATCCCTTCCTCCCACACGGAGTTAGACACACTTCCTGCCTGTCCGCCCGGTGACACCACTGGACCCCAGGGAATCCCCTCAGCACTCCCAACGGTAAGGAGGCTGGGGGGATTCAATTTTTTTTTTAAACGTGAGTGTGTGTGTTAGAGTGTGTGTGTGTTAGAGTGTGTGTGTTAGTGTGTGTGTGAGTGTGTGTGAGTGCGTGTGTGTGTTAGTGTGTGTGTTAGAGTGTGTGTGTGTGTGTGTTGGTGTGTGTGTTAGTGTGTGTGTGTTAGTGTTAGAGTGTGTGTGTGTGTGAAAGTTTATCGGAAACTGCTATGTTTTCAGCTGCAGGGTAAAAACTAGAGGGGCCACGCACCCAGACCACTTCATTGAGCTGATGTGATCTGGGTGTGTGTATCTGCATGCACTGGTGTACATACCGCGGTCGCAGGGGTCGCAGCCCTGTGACCAGGTGCCCACTGCAATGTGTTGCGGCCCCAGCCCATGCAGAGGAAGCGCGCGGGGGGGGGGCCCATGGATCAGTTTTCGCACCGGGGCCCCATGGGTTGTATGTACGCCACTGACAGGAACAATAGGTTGAAGAGGACCCTGCTCAAACGAGCTTACAGTCTATTAGTCAACACTGTAAATATTTATATCTTTCAGGTTTCTTGTCTATTTTTTCACTGCTCTTATATTTTCATTTTATATAATTTATTTTTTCACATGCCACATTTTATCTTTTTACATCTTTCCTTTTTATGTCCATACAGTCCTTGTTTCACAGTGTTCTAACCTAAATCTTTTTGTATATTTCATGTATGTATAGAATATTTTTCACATTACATTTTTCACACAGACACAAATATATACATTCACGCACGCACGCACGCACGCACGCACACACAGATCACTGGCTATAATTGGATATTGGGAATCTGATGGATTTGGACCAATATTTACTTAAATCTAATGCGCCATTGAATCTAATGCGCACCTCAATTTTTGAAACCTGGAAGCTGCAAAATGTGTTTCTTGGCGAATGTAATGCGCATTTATTATACAACAAGATACTACTATACAACACTGTGCTACAATGAAAATGTTTATTGCCATATACCATAGTAACATTGCTGGTATTTCAATTTTAATGTTACATGTTAAGTCTATTCTTTCGTAAGCCCTTTTCAGGGACAAAATTTTCCTGTGTGAATTCGCCGGAATAAATCCGCCTGTGTGTATTCACCTGTTTGAACTCACCAGTTTTAATTTGACTGTGTGAGTTCGCCGGATAATTTAGAATTGTGCCCTAAATGTAATATGCATTAAAATTTTGGAAACTTTATTTTCCAAAAAGGTGTGCATTAGATCCGAGTAAATACGGTACGTCTCCCCCTTCTATACAACAATAGTTTAGAGTAGCGCCTACCACACCATCTGCATGTTTTAAGTTTCCCCTTGGCAAAAAGGACATTAAAAAAAAATATATTTTGATGTGTTAAATTTGCAAGGTATGTAATGTATCAAGGTATGTAATTGGGACACAGACACCTATGGACACAGAGACATGGACAACAGACACTGGAAGACATGAGGACACTGAGACATTTGGGGACACTGAGAGACATGGGAACACAGACACTGGGAGACTAGGGGACACTGGGAGACATGGGGACACTAGGGACAATGGCTGGGAGGCATGGGGACACAGACACTTGGGGACACTGGGAGATATGGTGGTACTTGTGGAATGTATAATGTAGTGAGGTGGACACAATTTCAGGACTATCTCTTGATTAAATCAATATGACAAAGAATCATTAACAAGTCGTGGGGATGTGTTGACTGAAGGAACATTGTATAAAACATGAAGTCTACATTATAGCGCACGAATAGGTTTTGATAACTGCAACAAATATTCTTTTTTTCTTTTGTGTTTTAACAGGAGATTCTCTGACATATCATAATAATATGAAGTTCTCAACCAAAGAACAAGATAATGATGAAAATTCAGGAAACTGTGCTGAACATTTGAATGCAGGCTGGTGGTATCGTGATTGTTACCATTCAAATCTAAATGGCCTGTACCTGTCGGGGCAACACGAGACAACGAAACATGGGATAAGCTGGAGATCTGCCAAAGGCTTGAATTACTCCTTCAAATTTGTTGAAATGAAATTGAGATAATAAAATTGGAAAGTAGTTCTGATGAATGCACCAGGACTAGTTAATACTACCGAAATCCACCTTACGATCTCTTGTCTTTGCACCAAAGTGGAAGAGAGAGAATAAATACATGATGATAAAACATATATTATTGGAAAATTACACTTCTAAATAGTCTGAAGGTATTATAAACTAATGGTGGAGTTTTTTTAATGAAAGTCTACAGAAAGCAAAGATTGTGTTATTTTTCCAACCTATAATTCAATGTTCTGTCTCTTTCTACGGGAGTCCTCCAACTTCAGCTTTGTCTTACGTCTGTAGTGTATTCGTGTTTGTTAATGTTTGTTCACTGCATTTACCAGGATTGCAAACCTAAATTCACCTTGGGAACTACCCCATTGCATATGCAACAGTTCTCCACCACCACTTTCTTACTATTCCTTCAAAGTGCAAATAGAGAACACACACCACTTTTTATTCTTACATTTAACTTTTCTTTTCCACAATACTCTTTTTCTAATACAACTGGATTTTTTTTGTAATATAATTTTGTAAGAGAATGTGAAAAGGCTAATCCAGACATGGAACCCTTGCTCATTGTACTTAGAAGGGAATCAGGCACACCTCACTGATGAAAGAACAGAAAAACCACCCTCTTTTTTATAAATGTGGAAAGCACAGACTGAATGGGTAAAAATTTAATTTTCCCCTTATTATTCCAAACGCTGTAGATGGATAATAGGACTCCTCCAGGTCCTCAAAACATTTACAAAAATACAAAATATCTACAGGAAAATAAAAATAGAACTCATAGAGTAGTAATATTCATACACCATAAATATAAAAATTGTCATTTATGCACATTAATGCTGCAAACATTCATTAGATTGTAAGCGTATCATAGTCAAAATTAGATGTCTTCAGCAGAATAGACAGCCATGTAAGAGAAAAAGACACACAAAATTGTGCAAAATTGTTATATTAATTTAAGTGCTACCAACAGTATCTTAAGAAGTAATAGGCTAATCAAATCATACAGATGTAATCCGAAATGAATGAAGATGGCTGCCCTCTGCTAAAATTAAGTTGAACAACCAACCCTATGCGTTTCGTTCGGTATCCCTTTGAACTTTATCAATGGAACTTTTTACTTTTACCGCTAAGGAAGTTAGGACGGATACTGAACGAAACGCATAGGGTTCAGCAATATAAGGGAGTCTTATTCTATTTATTTTGTCACTTGTTTTATTGTTTGTTTTTACTGAATAAATATGTATAACCACGGAAAGGAGTAAGAAGTGGTCGTCAACTTAATTTCAGCAGAAAACAGACATCTTCATTGTTGTAGTTTGTGAGCGCCTGATTATTTTTCATAACTATTACATGGTGTCAGAAGGACTGTTGTAAGTACAACTTGTTTAAAAATGCTTGGGAAGTGTCTATACTTTATGGTACTTGTATTTTATAAGTGTATGTATTTACTTGTATGTATTTAAAACCACATTTTAATCTGTATCTCAGTCCCACATTTATAATTGCCACGTGCAATATTTGTTAAAATAAGTGGACAACTGTTATCAAATACGTCCTTCTTGTTTTTTTGTTATTTAAGTTTATCACATTTAATGAAACATAATGATATATCTTTTTAGGAGACTATATTATAATCACATTGTGAGTTTCGTTCACTGTAGATGTGGGGTTTTATTTCTTATTTTTCATTTCTTACTTACTTATAGTATGTATATAAGATGTCTAATGATTCCGCAACGTTCATGGGAAAGGATAACATTTGGATGAATTGGAAGTGTCATTATAGTAATATTTATAATGTTATTCAAATTGGTTTTCTAATTCTTTCAATCTTTGAACAAGGCAACTAAATATGTGCTAAAATCTGAAAAAGCTGACTCGATTCCAATAATATTATGATCATTTCTTCCTGCTTGAAGAAAAGGTTTCATAATCAACGGAGCACATTTTTTTCATTCATAATAAAATATTGCATTTTTACATGATTGTTACTGAAATATGCTATTTTAGGTTCTGGAAGAGTGTTCATATTACGCAAGTGACATTTAAACCAGATGAGAAAAATAATAGAATAAATATGGCGGATATATAAATCCACAGACACCTACACGTGCATGATTGGTAGGAAATACTATATATCTTTGTTATGATTCAATAATCTTTAGACAGAGAATTGTGGAACACAACTGCAGAATTAATTGGTAGTACTATACCTTTAAAGGGACACTCCAGGCACCCAGACCACTTCTGCTCATTGGTCTGGGTGCCAACTCCTACTACCCTTAACCCTGCAAGTGTAATTATTGCAGTTTTTTATAAACTGCAATAATTACCTTGCAGTGTTAACTCCACCTCTAGTGGCTGTCTACTAGACAGCCACTAGAGGGCACTTCCTGGTTTCTAGCACAGGAAACCTGTGCTGGAGCGTTGCTGGACGTCCTCACGCTGTGTGAGGACCACCAGTGTCGCTCATTTCCCCATAGGAAAGCATTGAAATGCATTTTCAATGCTTTCCTATGGGGAGCACTAATGCGCAGAGTGAATGAATGGCACATGGGAATTGATTTTCCTTAAATGCAGATTGCATTAATGATTAAACATATATATAGGTTGAAGCAATGTTTAAACTTGATAAGTGACACGATGAATTTGATTATCCTTATATGCAGGTTGCAGCAATATTTATACTTGATTAGTGAAACATTCTTATTTGCAGGTTATAGTAATATTTAAAGTAAGTATAATTGATACTTAAGGTTTGTGACGAGACCAATCTTGCCACATTGCATTGGAGAAGCCTGGTTGCTCGCCTGCTGCCTCTGGACTATGGCCCCTTTTAAAAGACTTTATTTTGCCTGCAGAAAAGCTGTATTCGTGCTTTTCTGCCGGTTGTTCGGTAGATTCAATCTACCAAACAACTGCACGAATGAATAGACCACCTGGGAGCTGGAGTGTGCCGGCAATTAACCTCCCTGAAGCTGCGGTTAACCGCAGCTTAATTGACGAATGCTGGGTGGCCGCCATTCGTATCCCGAACACGAGGTCGCGGCCATTTTAAACATGCGAATGCACAGCGGTGTTCGACCCTATTTTCATGGAACTAAAATCGGACACAGTTTTGCGCGAACACCGCTGAAGCCGCCGACCTCCCTTCTTGTTCGGTGGAAGTGCACGAACGGCCCGGTGTTCGGTAGTTTTGTTTGAATGTGTTATACCCCAGATAGGAATCCCATGGAGCCTATTCGTATGAAACTGACTGTAAAGACTTTGGCTCCATGGCGATTAAACTGTATTCGTGTGGTCTGAGCGCCATTCGCTTAATAATGTGCGCTCAGACCTGAGCTATCTGGGGATATGTTACATGTCTGTGTTTTATGTAATAAATGTTACTTTATGTATTTTAAAGTATAATACTGGTTTTGTGTCCCCACGTGTGTAATGGAGTTTTGCCTTTGTCCTGGGAGATAATTGAATTACTTCTCCAGGGCAGAGGGGAGGAAGCCAGGATGCATTGTGGGGATGTTTTACTTCTGTATGTCTGTAATTGGTACATGTCTGTCTTTTGTTACAGTCTTCCATTTGGTCCCCTAGGGGAGTGTCCACCAGGTGTGAGACCTGCATAAGTACTGGGCAGGTAGCCCTCATTAAACAGACCACTGCTTGACCCTCAACACGGAGCTCTGTCTCGTCTTTGGGGGGATTTACTGTATGCTGATAGAGACCGATTGCCAGGAGTGTAAGCCGCTTGGGTGCTTTTCCTGTTCGTCTGCTAGCAGCTATTCGTGGGGTTCCAGTTCGGGTGTTTGGAGCATTCCCTTGTATGCAGTTCGAGTGTTTGGAGCATTCCCTTGTATGCAGTTTGAGTGTTTGGAGCATTCCCTTGTATGCAGTTCGGGTGTTTGGAGCATTCACTTGTATTCAATTCGTGAGTTTTGGTGATTCTACAGTAGCTGTGCCTGTCTCTGAAAGGGGATTATCGTCTAAGCGGTTTTTACCCCTTTTGTGCAAAACGGTCCGTTACAAGGTTTCTCCAGAGCATCCTGTACTTTTAGCAGAGATGGTAAAGATCTGCAAGAGGTTAAATGTTTTATCAGAAGATACAGTAATCCTTGTAGATTACAGCTATTGTAGTGAACGAGATGTACGTGGTTGCAGCAGCGAAACAAGAAGGCTCAGTGTGGAGTCGGAGGTTGGTTCAAAATAACTCCGCAATGTGAGTTTGGCCCGGCTTCCTTATAAAGCAGGTGAGTGAAGTGTCATCAGAATGGGAGGAGCTTACTTCCTAAAGCGGAAGTAACTTCGAGGGAGCGGAGTCACGGTAACTATATAACAACTTTAGGGATTTGTGTATTGTATTAAATGTATCAGTGTCTCTTAGTATTATTGTTTTTTTTATTGAACATGACTGACTGAAAGTTCAACTGTATGATGTTTCTGTTCAGCCATTTTTGCTGTCAGAATGAATGAACGCAACTCAAACCCCGTTATCCATCTACATTGTAAGTTCCTATAGGAATAGGACTCTCAGCTTCTCCTGAATTTATTTGTCACATTTGTGTATTGTCATTTTACTTGCACCAACTGTACCCATGTACAGTGCTGTGGAACGGCTTGGCACTTCATAAATAAATTATAATAATAAAACATTAATAAGAAGTGTCTACCATGCAGATAGAAAAATAGCTTCCAATCCGGAAGAGATATGCTGAGAAATACAATATTTGCAGCAAAAAGAAGCAGGGTAGACCCATGATAAGACAAGAACAACTGTGATATTTTAAATATTTCTATAGATTCTGAACTGGTCTAGAAAATGTTGGTGTGGGGCAGGAGTACCTTTGTTTACAAAGATCTTCTTTCCTGATTTAAGCAATAGGGATATGCCTGAAAGTAGTACTTATTGTTGTTGATTCTTCCAGGAAAAATGTAGGGTCCCTGCTTTGGCCATGAATTTTGGGTTTCATAGCCATTATTTTATTTTGCAAGAAACTTGGAGAACAAGCTCGGAATTTTCATACGGGCGTTTTGGGTACTAAGCAAGAGGCACGGCAAATAAATTAATTTACTGTGGATTTACAGGTAGTTTTATCGCTCAGAAAGGTTGTCACCTTTCTTCCAGAGAACAGATAGCGGAATAGACACAGAATGTAAAGCAATAAGACACTCAGCAAGGGCAAGATCCCCAAAGACTAGAAGGGGCCGCTCCATCAGCCCCTATGTTAATCCGGCCCTGCCAGTATGGAAAACCTTATACAGAGACCTTCAACAATAAAAAGTTATTCTTCCACTTTTCACACTAGAAATCATACTTTTAAATCTCAACTCACACTTTTCCTACACTTTTTTTTACTGAGCTGCTTTACTAAAAGGTACACCCTTTATGGGTCCCACCATGTCCTATGCCTAGTAGCATGGGCAGTCCAATAATTTCACATTCCACCCAATGTTATGCATTGGGTGTAGGACAAAGGAAATATTGTCAAGTGTCTAAAGGTCAAGTGGTTAAGGCATCAACATAATTTACCTTTTGAATATGTTTTTTTTTTTTTTTCAAGTTAGGGTTAAGGCTAGGGTTTTGCTCTTTTTATGGACTTACATATTCTTGTCTGCCTAAGGCTTTTAGGAATTATTCTCCCAAGCAGCAGCTGATGCTATTTGAAGATACCAGCATTAATTCAGCCCCAATCCCAATGATGATATGCAAGTAGAGGAGCTGGGAAAGAGAACTGCCCTGCTTCTGTATTATGGCTAAATTAAAATGTTGACAGCGGCACTGGAGTGTTAATTCTACCAACTTCAGGAGGGTCAGTATTGTATTCCCTAGTGCAGCTTTAAGTTTAGGGAGCCAGTGTCAATCAAACCATGAATTATAGAAGCACATATTAGGTACTACACGCCCAACAAACAGATGTTCATCCCTGGTGCCATTTAGTAGACAGTAGCAACTAAACATAAGAGTTTGCAACATGTTATCTCTGTCTCTTTTAGAGAAAGGCCCTGTGGCAGAGCCAGCTTTCACACCCTAATAATGTCTGCACAGAGGAACCTCTGTGTGTGTCTGGACATTTCTTGCTACTGTCTTCTAAACCATGAATTAAAGATGACAGCACCCATATTTTGTGATTTGATCTGGGTTCCTGCTGCTATCAGCCTCCACAGAAATGCCCCTGTATATTGGACATTGTTAATTTCAGCCAGCCATCTCCCTACATAAAGGTGTAAGAAGATTCTGTCCCCAAGCCCACTTGTACGCAACATTATTTAATACTCTCCATCATCTTGCAGAATGGACACAAACTACGTATTCATTACATATATTTCAGAGATGTACCTTATAATCATGGCATGCACATGCTTACTTAACATATTAAAGGGACAGACCGGGCAACAACACAAATTTCATGCATTTACACTAAAAGTGCTTTAGGACTAAAATTCAGCTATGTTTTTGCATTCCCAATTTTGTACATGTTTCGCAAAAATGAAAAAATGTAACTATATGTCTCAGAATCCATTGCTCTGATCAGAACTGAGGCTGCACACTGAGAGCTTAGATATCTGGTAATCACCCTTACAACAACCTTAAACATTGTTGCTGGGTCAAACCATGGCCCTCTTTAATGCGGGGCAAATATATATATATATGTATATATATATAAATATATATACACCTCTACATTCAAAAAAACAACACTACACATAAATGCATGCTTGCATTCAAACGCCAACACCACATTCAAACACCAACACCACACACAAAACACCCCTAGATTCACACAAACATACTCCATACAAAAACATGCTTACATTCAAATACACAAACACTGCTCAGTACTACAGAACCCTGCAAGCATGTGAAAATGTTAAATATAAAATATATACACATGCTGTACTCATCATTCTCTTTTTAAACATACTTGGGTACATGAAAACACAGATGGACTGTGTTTCCTCTTCGGCTAGCTTGCCGTCAGTAAGAATTAATTCAGTACTTGCTATTATCAAATCTCTGTAAGAAAACCAGAACTGAATGGGTAATTGAAATTAATAAACAAACTAAGAATGGTCTAGTATGGTAAACTCCATTTGCCTAACAGAGGGAATTAGACCAAAGTAAACAGTGTTCTAAAGAATGTATCATTTATATCAAGTACTACATCACTAGACATGGCCTTATGTATGCAGTGACAGCAGAAAAGATAACAGAAACAGGTCCTACATTCCATCGCACATGGTATTTACAGAGCTCCCATTACACTCCTCTATTGTACAATACAAAAGATCTTTTATTGGAATGGACAAAGAAGTAACTCTTGGCGGTAGTAAAGAATTAAAGGAACACTGCAAACACAAAAAATGGACTGCTAAAGTGCTTTGTGTGCGAAAAGTGTGACCTTTTTTATGTTTTACAAAAAGTGCAGATTTTGATAGATTTCAATAAAAATTGGCACTTTTATAAATTAACCTTGTTACACCCCCCTGGCTGTCAATCAGACAACAAGTAATGTTACTTCCTGGTTTGGTTAGCTCAGTGGGGCAAAACTCAAGAGTCAGCAATTGTCCAAAGCACGTACCTTGCAAAGACTTCTCATTGATGCTCATTGGGAAGTTTGTGATTGGACAGCCACAGAAAGTCTGGACGGGGTTAGAAGGGAAAGGGCTTGCAATGAGTTGAAATTCCAGTTTGTTTTGAAAAATGTCAAGGGAAGACATAAAAAGAAAGGAAAACATGCTTATAGATGTTAATAGGTGATTATAGTTTTTAGCAAAATCCAACTTTCAAACTTAATTAGTTAACTAGTGATTCAAAGTTGGTATAAAATGGTTGGTATAGACTTCTACATGTCAGAAATTTTTTGGATCTTCTGCAATGATACAGTTCTGATTTTTCAAATCCTTCCCTTGTGAAGAATTTTGTTCAAAGTTCAATTAGAAATTCTGTGATTAGATTGTTTTTTTTTTAAAGGGACTCTATAGTCACCAGAACAACTGCAGGTTAATGTGGGTATGATCATTACCTGCAGGCATTTTAATATAAACACTGTCTTTTCAGAGAAAAGTGTGTATGTACCAATACACACGGCCAGAAACACACTGTGATTGCATGACTGTATTTGTCGGTGTGTAAGTTTGTGTGTGTGTCATTGTTTGCCTCTGTACATCAGTGTTTGTGTGCGTATGTGCGTGTATATGTGTATGCGTGTATCATATGTATATATGTGTATATATGTGAATTGTGTAATAGAAATAACAACATGTAAATAATCTCATAGTATTAAATTAAATCTGATTTTGGCTATACTTGTGGAGAAAACAACTGGCATCAATAACTGTGCATTGTGCAATATCAAAGCGGTTGCATAATATAACTTTTTAAAACTGAACAAAAATATGCTACAGAAAGTTCAAAGGTTCAAAAGAATTAAATTAAATTAAATTCTCTCATGCAAAACAATTCTCTTGGGATGATACTTCCCGGTAGTTCAATTAAGAGTCTATTTTTCTGACATTACTCACGGATACATTAGGTTTGATAAAGGCCTTGTGGGGCCAAAATGTCTCCTTAAATAAAGGATCATTGTACTTAGGATTTATAGTGGGCATTCCGTTCTTTTGTACTGTTGTTGACAATGGGCGAAACCAAAGTTCGTACACTCTCTTTTGAACAATACCTTTGTTTTCTTTTACATTTATTTTTTAGCTTTAACAAATAATACCAATATCCAGTTAAGAGAAGACAAAGCCAAGGCAAACACTGCTATATAAGAAGAGATATAGAATTCTTGTGTTTGTTCCATTTCTCCATTTCTCTGTATGCTACATAGTTACATAGTTACATAACCGAAAAGAGACTTGCGTCCATCAAGTTCAGCCTTCCTCACATATGTTTTTGCTGTTGATCCAAAAGAAGGCAAAAAAGCTGGTCTGAAGCGCTTCCAATTTTGCAACAAACTAGGAAAAAATTCCTTCTTGACCCCAAAATATCAGTCAGATGTCTCCTTGGATCAAGCAGCTATTACCCCACTAATTAGAAATTATATCCCTGTATGTTATGTTTTTGTAAGTATTTATCCAATTGCAGTTTAAACCTCTGTAGTGACTCTGACAAAACCATCTCTTCAGGCAGAGAATTCCATTTCCTTATTGCTCTTACTGTAAAAAAAAACATTTTCTTTGCCTTAAATTAAATCTACTTTCTTCCAGCCTAAACATGTGACCTTGTGTCCTATGTATAGCCCTGTTTATGAATAGATTTCCAGATAATGGTTTGTACTGGCCCCGAATATATTTGTATAATGTTATCATATCCCCTCTCAGGCGCCATTTTTCCAAACTAAACAGATTTAAATTTTGTAACCTTTCTTCATAACTAAAATGCTTCATTCCTTTTATCAATTTTGTAGCTCGTCTCTGCACTTTTTCTAGTGCCACGATATCTTTCTCTATGCTGACTGCCAGGTGCAAGGGGCAGAACGTGTAACAATGATTGACAGGTGGTCAAAATGGAGGCATCCATTTGCAAGATAAAATAGTGTGGATTTCCACATTTAACTTTATTTTTACACCTCACAAATACATTGTTTTTTTACAGTAGGGCTAAATAACAAATACTATGTAAAATGTGGGTATTGATAGTTCCCTTTGTGTTTATTATGTCAGAGGCTTAGAGAGTGCACAAGACATACCGAGACTTATACGATATTATACTAACCCAGGGACAGAGACTCATGAATGCACAGTCTAGTAAAAAAAAGTCATATGTGCTAAGCATCCATCTTTTTTCTTAATGAGATGTAATGTTATACAAATATAAACAATAAGATGCAACATTATACAAATATACAAAAAGGTATCACATTATACAAGTATATACATGGCTCTGATAATCTGTTGCCGTAGACAGAGTAGGCAGCTGACTTTTTATGGCACATCCCCTCAACTGAAATGTGATTTTGTTTCCTTCTTGATATGTTTTGGTATCTTTCATTTTTCTACACTGTGTTTTGCATTTGTTTTATGCGTTGAAGGAGGGAGCATCAGAAGAACGTCAAGACACTCTTGTGCATTTTTTTATGCACGGAATTTCCAGTTTATCAATGAGTATGGCAATGGTTTTGTCTATAGCTGCAGACAGAGTTTGAACAAGTGCAGAAATTTAAATTTCAGAATTAGGCCCCCCATAATTTTATCACATGATCGGAGGCTTCATAGCAGCACTTTTTCACAGAGAGAAATCAACCAATCAGAAACAAACAGAAACAATAAGTCTCCACTTCCCTTCTAACACTTCCTCTTTCTTTGCTGCTCCTCACCAGCACAGGTCAGAGTATCACTGCCTTCTGCTTTTATGGGGGTTGTTGTGGGTTTATGATTTAGTTGCAGTTTATGCTGAATTATTTGCCTGTCACTTTGTCTACCTCATAGTTTCCTTTGCGTAGCCTATATACACATCTATTACTTTATTAATTTTACTTTACTTTCTCTTATTTTCTTCCTACTTTCCTCTGACAGGCTTATTATGCTTTATTGTCATTTGTTTGTAATTTGCATTTCTTCTGCTGCTCGGGTTCGCTGAAGGCTCCCTCGGGTTGCCTTCCCCAGCCTTCTCGAACCACGGGGACGTGGTGAACGTCTCAGCTGGTCACACGAGCGAGCGGTGGCCATCTTGGATCGCGTGGCAATATCGCAGAATTTCCGGCGCCCATATTAACTGACTGAGGTGCCCGACCGCTGCTAAAGATTTGTCTAACTGAGGCTTGCGTGCACCCCGGCAGGAGAGTGGAGAAATCCCCCCTGATACAGCAGTATTACTTCCCTTCATAGTTCGACCCAGTCAGGGTTCGGAAGGGGAAAGTTGTGCTTCACTGCCTCCCAGGTCCCACTCACATAGGGCTGTTACTGTCACAGGGCTGTCCCCCTGTTTCATCCCCAGTCTGACCCACAGGGATGGTGGCTTGGCCCCAGTAAATAAATAACCTATCTATCCATGCTATATTTAGACACTGCTGGTGTCCCTGTGTCTTTATCTGTTGTTTGACATTAGAGAGGGTGAGCCCCTCTCCTCACTGGGTTTGTGCCCCTTCCTAGGGTGACACCTATTTATGCCCCAGTGACTATATGCCCCAGTGTCCCGTGGATGGCTCCAGAACGCATTGCTGAGGGGTGAGCCCACGACTAACACCAAGAGGTGTCGAGGCATAGGTCACTCAGACAGCCACTAGAGATGCTTCCTGGGTCAGTGCTGCACTATGTGGAGCACTGGCATTATGCGTCTCCACGCTCTGCATGGTGGAGCTAAACATTCACCTTAGAGACACTGTAGTGTTTCTTTAAGCTGCTCCCCACCACCACTACATCAATCGATGTGCTCATTCTCAGCTAACGCAGAGATCTTCTGGCTCTTTGGCTGATGTAGTGAAGGCAGGGCCAGGTAAGGACTCAAACAGTTCTAATATGGGTTAACTACTTACATTGGGGGCTAGTAGGGGACACCACTATGCACTCTAGTGGTAATGGTGTTTCAAATGTTTCTTTAGTGAAATGTAAGATTTTGGGGAAATCAAAGTTAATTTCACAATATCCAAAGGGGGAAAACACCTCAATTCAACCAGTTGCAAGTTTGGATATTTTGACCTTTAAGGGAGATCACAGGCACCAGTACCAATGTAGCTTGATTTTTTAGCAATGTCAAGTTATTATCTACTATTCTAAATAGGGTTAATTGCAACATATAACACTTTTGATGAATGTATTTGTGTTTTGAAAAAAAAGGGTGGAACATATGTGATGTCATGTAGGGTACATCGTATGGGTGGGGAATTGTGATGTCACATCGTGGGCAGAGCATATGTGGGGGCAGCAAAAAAAACTCCTACACCTCGACCGGATTCCCCTCCACATACTTGCTTAGTTAGTGTGTCTCCTATCAGCTTCTATTCAGGCTATCTACGTGGGCCCCCTACACTATTAGGAGCATGGAATGGGATACCAATCCCTTTACGGACCGTGTTTCCGCCATTGTGAATTTCTTATCTCATTTATTTGAGCAAGGGAAATCCTATTGCCTTATAAACATGGTCCGCTCAGCTATCTCGGCAGCGCACGTGCCTACACGGTGTTCCTGTTGGTCAAGATCCCTTGATCTGTTGGCTTCTCAGAGGCATCAAGCTGCCCCGGCCTCTGGAGTCTATGTTCTCCCACCTTTGGGATGTGAACGTGGTGCTTCGTTTTATCGTTAACTAGCTGGATAACCGGGATCTCTCTATCCGTCAGTTATCGGCCAAATTTATGCTCCTTGTGTGCCTTGTGTCATTCTGTCAGGATTGCGATGTACAGGCTCTTGATGTCGACGCTTTGACCTTCTCTCCCGTGGGTGTTACTTTCTCGGTATCCATACAGACCAAGTCAGACTTGTCGCTATTTTTTACCCATATTTCTTTGTCAACCCTAGCTTATGAGTGGTATCGTGGTATCTTCCTGTGTCACACTCACGGCTCCCCTCCGCGCTACCCAGTTGGGCCAGCTTCTGATTTCCTACATTAGACCTCACAAGCTGGGTTCCTTCACTACGTTGGCACGCTGCATCAGATGGCTGTTATCCCTGGCAGGTGTGGATTCCTCATTCCACGAGAGGGGCTGCGGCATCCGGAGCCTTGATGGCAGGTGCTTCCTTACAGGATATTCTACATTCGGCAGATTGGTCTCGGAAAGACAGTTTCCGACGGTTTTATTTCCGTCTTTCTACCCATGCTGCGTTTGACTTGTTGACTGAGCGTTTAAACGCCAAATATGAAGCCTCCTGTCATGTGATAAAATTGTAGATTATGATAACTTTAGAGTACCTATAATGTTAATTTTATTAATGACAGGAGGCAAATATTTCCCTCCCTTTAGTATCCTGACCCTTTTTGATTATTGTATGTTTCCTGGTATGCTGAGCTGGGTATTTGTTAAAGTATACTCTCACTGTTCATCTTTGTTTGCTTCTCTAGCTTACAGTATTAATTAAAATGAGTTGTAAGGGGGTTGACTTTGTACTTTGTATCTGAGGGGGACATGCTTTTTTTCTGAGTACATTTCCTCAACTAATCCGTGGTTTCGATTATGTTTTTTCTTGTTTCAGTATAAAGTTTGTCTATAGTGCTGCATTTGATGGATTCCTAAGTATCAAGGGGAACGACTAGATTCAAAGTTATCGTCTTCTATTGGTTTCAAGTTCATCGTTGTTCCTGTTTCCTGTTTTGGTCGCAGCTCGAAAGAGGAAGTGTTAGAAGGGGAGGGGAGACTTATTGTTTCTGTTTGTTTCTGATTGGTTGATTTCTCTCTGTGAAAAAGGGCTGCTGTGACTTGTAGTAAAGAGAGACTTAAGAAAATATTCGCCTCCTGTCATTAATAAAATTAAGATTATAGGTACACTAAAGTTAGCATAATCTACAGTTATCAGCTACAGGTTCATGAAGCGTGTTATCAGGTATTGAAACTTAACAATTAACAATATGTAAAATTATACAATGTTAATTTGTAATTTATTTGTTCATCCTTTATAGAAACGTTACGCTAACAAAAAGGTTTAGACAATATATAGTGTCATTTATCTTGCAATATATAAAAAAAAAATCTGAAATGGCCACCACTGGTTCCTAGTAATGGTATTTACATTTATGTTATGTTTTATAAATCAGTCATTAACAGTTTGAGCACTATATAAATATATATATATATGTATATTGGATAATTCTTTGTTTTGGAAAATGGAAAGGCAGCTATTTCATTGTATGTGTAGTGGAGAATGATCGAGCACTCGCATAATTAGAGTATAATTTCAATTACAATATTGCTTTTTAATTAATTGACCATAGGCTTTGACAACCTCTGGACCTTCAGAATTTAAAGATTGTAAATGTAGCCAACAAAATACATCAGTTATTGTCCGCAACGGATAGCATTGCAAAGTTTGGTTATGAATGACCTAAATACAGACGTGTAAGCTTTGTGTTTTCTAAAGTCAATAAAAAAGTCAGTTATTAAGCAAAGAATAAAAAATATGCATTATTAGCAATGAAACGTGCTACAAGTAGCAACAGAATGTACAAAGAATGTCTGAATTTGAGCATAATGCTTGCACACAGCAAATACATCAAAATCATGCATTTCTAAAATAAACATATTTGAAAAATCTTTCTCAATTTTTGGAATGTTAATGAAATGCTAACAGTGAAATAGGAAAGCTCATGTCTCTCCTACCCCCTCCTTGACTGTAGGAAATTTAGGATCCATTGAAACTTCCTTTACAGTTCTGAAGGAGAGGGTGAGCTGACATTTTTAGCACTCTCACATGCGTTAAATCAGTAACTAATGCCCCCTCTGGCAGGGAAATTTGTTTAAGGCTGGTAATCATTCCTATATAGTGAAAATGAGGGTAAGTGAGACGTTATGAACTAAAATGTGTTCAACAAAGTACATGGATGTAAAAACACTTATATTCGAATTTGAAAGTAAAGGGGTAAAGTTAAAAAAGCATACTTCTTGAGTGTTCTGTGTTATTATTATTATTATTATTATTGCCATTTATAAAGCACCAACAGATTTCGTAGCGCTTTACAATATTATGAGAGGTGTGATTTAACTAGAAATAGGACAATTACAAGAAAACTTACATGAACGATAGGTTGAAGAGGACCCTGCTCAAACGAGCTTACAGTCTATAGGAGGTGGGGTATAAGACAGTTAAATCAAATTCCCTGCCTGATGCAATGGGAACATTCCGCTATAATAGTTTCCTGCCACATATACAAAATCTTAGACTGAAGAGGGCAAAGAAAGGAACCAAGTATGGATACTCCGGATAAGAAAGGAAAATGCCAAGAAGGACTATTCTTTAATATTTATAATAGGAATTTACTGGGCATGTGTCTAAACTGGAGAAACAAGATAAAATATTAGTTAGCCCTCCAAACCCATGAAAAGATTGACCTTCAATGACCAGATCCAGAGGCAAATCATCTCTTGGTCAGTGCTTGGTTGTTCTGGTGCTTTGCTTCAGTAAGCTGGCATCCTTGTGCATTGGTTCCAGATTCCTATTATTCCAGTTCCTGTTTTTCCCAGCATCTGACCTTTGGCCTTGATTCTGACTATGCTCCCTAGCCTCCAACCCTTGACCTTTGGCTTTCCAGTTCCTACTTATGATTTTCCCAGTTTTTGACCTTTGACTTTGATTCTGACTATGCCCTCCAGGCTGCCAGCCCTGGCCACTGGACCTCCTGACATGGTCTCATTCCTGCTCCCTTTTTGGATTCTTCACATTTTTTTGTAATTAAAGGCACCCACACCTGTTCCACTGCAAGTGAGTTCTTTTCCAAACAAACTAACCAGAAGTTTGTAACCTATTTCCTAAATGAGGAAAAGGGAAACTATATTTGAACACATATACAAAAACTGCAAACATTTTCAGGTTTAGGGTATTACCAGTATATAAATATTCTGCATAATATGGCAGCCCACAGAAGCCATATATTTTTAATGTTTTTCTGGCTTTTTTTTCTTGTTATAACAAATCAGAAAAATATTAAAATACATGGACTTCTGTTGTGTTATAAATTGACCATGTACAAAAATATTGCCGAGCATCTTCTTTCTTTAGGTTATACAGCTGTATCAAATACAAGCATCTTTTATACAATCATGAATTTTCTCTAGAGAGTAGGTCTGGATTTGTTAACCCCCCACGTTGTATATTCAAAGATTCTTTTGTGTCATGAAGCTGACATAATCAATTGGAGTAAAAGAAATGGGAGGTGTTTGGATAAGGTGGGAGTTACTAACATTTCCTATAAAGTTCCTTTATTCTCTACTCAAAACAAACTAAAGAAAGAGAGAGTTGAGGGAATAAAAGGTATAAACGGAGACGGTATCTCACAGCCTCTATGTCGCCATCTACATTCATTGTGTTTTGGCTCCTGATCAAGCTGAGCAATGCCGAAGATTCATGTCCAGGTATGTTTCTAACAGTCAATCATAGATCAATGAGGATTTGGTAACTACCTAATTAGATAATCAGGGATTTACTCACTAAGTGTCAAATTGTAGTGAATTGAAAAACAAATTCCAAAATATAGGTCGGAATGGCCGATATGGAATAAAATCTGAAACTCAACTATAGTCACAGCGAGGCTCTTTTAGTCTAAATGTTTGAATAATGTTTACAATTCACTACAATTTGGGATTCAGTGAATAAAACCCATTATATTTTCTGTTTCAGTGACCCAACTTCTACTTTTCATTGTATTTATAATTTTATTGATTGGGCTTTTTGAATGGAATTATTTTTGTTGATAATTTTCTTATTTGCCAATGTTTTAAAAATAATTATAAAGAGTATTTCAACAGGAATTATAAATGTCCAGCAAATTACAGTGTTCTAGATCACACTTTTGTTTTGTCTGAATTTTGATTGGAAATACTATAGCATAAACCTACCTACCCTTTCAGACAGTTCTTCTAGTGAATTTGCGTTTGAATATTGTTCCCAGTCACAAAGTGGAACCACATTTCTAGTCTAACAAAAAAAAATGTATATTTATGATATATTGTTGATATTATTTTTGAGCAAACTGTCTAAGATCCAATTTCTCTATATCTCATTCTGAAGTCAATTACATTTCTTCACTGTGACTGAATATATATTGTACAATCAATGTGTTAAACCAAGATATGGGAACATGTTTCCGATATGTTCTATGATCTAGCTGTAGAATGTCTAGCTATAAAAGGAATGTTGGAACCAAAGTTAAAGTTCTCTCAGAAACGTATTTACAAACCTATTTCAGAAATATGGGTCACTTTCTAAAGTGTGTATGTTTGTTTGCTGTATCCCTGCATGAATTTGACTTGGACATATGTTTTCCTGTTTCAAGGGACACTCCACTGCCCAAATACAAAAAAACAAACCATATGTGATATATCAGAAATAAAAACATGCATGCATTTAATTCTACATTTTTATTGTGGGTTTATCTATAAATAGGAAGAAATAAAAGACACGCAGTACAATCCCATGCGCTAAACCCTAGGGTAATATTGCGGATAAAGACTTATGTACCGCAAAGAGACTCCAGGGGCTTAACCCCAGTATATATTGTAAACAGAAGGACAAAAAACAGATGCTTCTAGTCTCAGTGCAAAAAAGGCCATGTCGGGCATTTTTCCTTTTTACTTTATTTTGATTATGGGCACTGGGTATTGGTTGATTTAAATACTCTTTATTGCCAATATGATTTGTTTATGTAGCATTTCCTAACCTTTCTGCTGCTATCCCTGTCTAGTTAGATTACCAGGGAGAGAGGCTTTATAAATCCTACTGTGAGTTTATTTGAAACTGATTTATAGACTTAACACTGCCTACTCTCTACTCTCTCTACCTGACATTATCTCTCCACTGGAATTTTTGTGCTGTAACCCTATACTGACTAGCGAGGTCAGCTTTGCTACCACCACTATTGACCACATATCGTCTTTATTACCAAACGTAACCAGATTTATTATCGCTATATGGTTATTTTAGTTTGTTCTGGCCACGCTTTTTTACTTTGGGTATATAGAGTCTATGACTTAGCATTTTAGGATACAGTACCAAGAGGAGAGCCAGTGATAGATCAGGGACGGGGACTACTATTTGGGATTGATCCTTTCATTTAAGCAAGTTTTTTATTAAAGCTTTATTTTAGTGTCTATATATCGTATCCCTATACACAAAAGGTAGTTACCCTTACCTGTTTCTATCCTGTATGCATAGTTGCATTAGTTACACTTGTATATACTTTATTTTCCACCTACTCGATGGTCTCTTTTTTGTTCTGGGATACATTCGCCATTGAATTAATATTTTACCCTACGTTGCTATATATATATACATATATATATATATATCCAGGTTATGTACCTGGTCTCATGGCCTTGTTTGCACTGTGACCAGAAGCATCTGTTTTTTGTCTTTCTGTTTACGGTAAATCTATAAACAAATTGCAAAAGCTGCAGATCTTTTGTCTTCAGCCTATGCAAACCCTTCCCTTCTTCCCTTTATGTGGCTGTCCAATCACAGACTTCCCAATGCAACTCAATGAGAAGTCTTTGCAAGCCAGGTGCTCTGAGCAATTGCAGCCTCTTGAGTTTAGCTTCACTGAGCTAAAAAAAAAAAATCAGACAGTAGCCAGGATGGTGTAACAAGGTTAATTTATAAAAACGTTCTAATGAAATCTGCATTTTTTATGTAAAATAAAAAATGAGGAAACACTCTTTATACATAAAGTACTTCAGCAAACTGATGAGCTTTAGGGGACTAGAGTATCCCTTGAATGTTGTATCTAAATCGATGCACCTTGAGATAAGTTCACTGAATCTTTTGAGAACACACAGATTTTATAAGACTGTATTTCAATTCTTTCTTTCTTTCTTTCTCAGAAATTAAAGTTGTTGGAATCGGAGACTCAGACAAGCTGACTATACTCAGAGGTTGTCCAGGTATCCCAGGATCTCATGGTCTGAAAGGAGATGTTGGACCACCAGGAGAGACAGGTGAATGGTGTTCACTTTGTACCAGAGAAATCACATAGAATCATTAAAAGAATGATCAACATAGAACAGATAAAAGCAATGCAAACAATAACATGTAACATTTCAGTGAACTAAGGGCTCATTTACAACCTTGACGCTACTATTTAGTGACCAGCAGTTACTAGTTACTGTGCCTGTCACTGTTAGCAAGATGTGTCTGTTTAATGACAGAAAAATTTCACCAGCGATTCAGCGATTTGCTGACGAGATTGTAAAAGAGCCGTAAACATGGGAAAACGTTTTTACTGATATAATAAAAACTAACTGGCAAAAAAGTTTAATTTGTGCACAAAAAAAAATTATACAATATACACCAGCTGGTATTAATGAAACACGTCATTAGAATTTTATATATGGTTCTGTCCTTTGTAATTTTTGGCATTTACTATTTAGATGTTTATGTTTATGTTAGTAATTTAGTTTTATTATATTGGGTAATTGCAACTATAACCCATTACATTGTAGTAAACTAGAAACAAATCAATTTTACTTACAAACAGGAACTTATAAATAGAATTTAAAATAGTCCATATTTCAATCTAAATTGCTACCCTTATTTAGCAAAATCTTACTTTGTTGTTTTTTCCTTGTAAAGAGAAGGATAATGTCCCAAGTGTCCCTATTTACAAATGACAGTCCCTATTTTGGGTCCAAATCCATTTTCTGTCCTAAAGTCCCTTTTTTGTAGGAACTCCATATTGTAAATATCAGGCCCGGACTGGCCATCGGGCATACCGGGCAAATGACACATATCAGAGCGCCGGCCCACTGTGTGCCTTCGTGGGCCGGTGGGGAGATCAAATATCTCCCTCACCGGCCCACAGGCAGTGACCTGGTGGAGCTCTACCCTGAAGCTCTGCCGGTACACCCGGTTCCTCTCACGAGGTCGGAGCATTGCCGCTCAGATCTCGCAAGAGTGAACTCTACCCCAGGAACTGCAGGGTAGAGATCTCTTACCACAAGAATCACCCGGGACTGCAGCACAGCCCTCCTCCATGGCTAAAGGTAAGAAGGGAGGGGAGATATAAAGTTTTTTCTTTTTTCATAAAAAATAAATAAATACATATTTAACGTATTTACATCTTGCCCCCCCCACACCCACAATCCCTCCAGACATATTCACTCACACTAACAGCACCCACACACAGCACACCTACACACACAGCACCCTCAGACAGACACAGCACCCTCACACACACATATATATACAGGGCCACCATCAGAAATTGTGGGGCCCCTAACACAGCTCAAGGTCTGGGCCACCGTGTGCCCGCCTCCAAATCCCGCCCACAGGAATACACACACACAGACACAAAAGGACACAGAGACACACACACAGAAAGATACACACATACTAACAGACACAAATACTGAAACAGACATACATATAGATACATACACAAATACACACACACACACACTGACATACAGACACACTCACATACTGACACACACATGCATACAGACATACATACTGACAAACTGACATATAGACATACATACATAATGGCATACATACACATACATACTTATATACATACACACACACACACAGATATATACATACACAGATACACACAGACATACTGACATACAAACGCACAGACATACATGCATACTGACATACATACTGATAGAGTGACATACACACACACAGACATACATGCATACTGACATACATACATACTTGCAGACACACACACAGACATACATACATACATACATACACACTTGCAGACACACACAGACATACATACATACTGACAAACAGACATACATACAGACATACATACTGACACACACACACATACAGATAGACACATACACACATACATACATACTGACATACACACACAGACATACATGCATACTGACATACATACACACACACACACAGACATACACACACACACAGACATACATACTGACATACACACACACAGACATACATACTGACATACACACAGACATACAGACACAAAAGGACACAGAGACACACACACAGAAAGATACACACATACTAACAGACACAAATACTGAAACAGACATACATATAGATACATACACAAATACACACACACACACTGACATACAGACACACTCACATACTGACACACATACTGACAAACTGACATATAGACATACATACATAATGGCATACATACACAAACATACTTATATACATACATACACACACACACAGATATATACATACACAGATACACACAGACATACTGACATACAAACGCACAGACATACATGCATACTGACATACATACTGATAGAGTTGCATACTGACATACATACTTGCAGACACACACACAGACATACATACATACATACACACTTGCAGACACAAACAGACATACATACATACTGACAAACAGACATACATACAGACATACATCCTGACATACACACACACATACAGATAGACACATACACACATATATACATACTGACATACACACACAGACATACATGCATACTGACATACACACACACACACACAGACATACTGACATACACACAGACATACATACTGACATACACACACACAGACATACACACATACATACTGACATACACATAGACATACATACTGACATACATACTGACATACACACAGACATACACACACACAGACATACATACTGACATACACACAGACATACATACTGACATACACACACACACAGACATACTGACATACACACAGACATACATACTGACATACACACACACAGATATACTGACATACACACAGACATACACACACACACACAGACAGACATACTGACATACACGCATACTTGCAGACACACACACACCTCATTTATCAGGCACCCTCCTCTTATCTCTAAGTTGCAGGAGGTTGGCTGGGGATGATGGGAGTGGATGCCTCTGGTGACATTAGGTCCCCCCCCTTTTTTTACTGTAGGGCCCCCACCCGCCGTTCAGGGGTGGGGACCGGGAGGGGGGAAATAGGTCTCCCCTTCAGATTAGAAGCCCCCACTCGCGCAGGCTGCTCACTGTTTAATAGACATGCCTCTACTCGCAGTATAGCGAGTAGGGGCATAATTTACTAATACTAAGTCATTTTTACTTAGTATTAGTAAAATTGACTGAAAGACCAATTTAGATCTTTCAGCCTTTTAGTAGATAGCTCCCTATTACCGTGGGAATTAGGGAGTTATCTACTTATTAATTTCTGTCATTACACTGACTGGCTAAGTAACTTACATTTTATATGAATGTATGTTACTTGATTGTTGTAAGTGTTGCAAATGCTTACAGCTGAATCCTGGCTATGTTTGTATACTTTTTATTTAAAATTGTATACAGTGTAACATTCTTCATTCTTTCACTGGGTAAGTTTATTAGTTCTTAGGCAATACTGTGCTTCGGCACTTCAGCGCTTCGACACTTCTGAACTTTGGCACTTCAGCACTTCAGAACTTCTGCACTTCGGAACTTCTGCACTTCTGCACTTCGACACTTCAGCAATTCGACACTTCGGCAATTCGACACTTGGCAATTCGACACTTCAGAAATTCGGTAATTTCGGGACTTCAACCATTCGCCAATTCGGCAATTAATCTATTCAGACACTCGGAAGTACCCGAATGTCCGAATTGCCCGAAATTCGCCCGAATTCACATTTGGACAGAAACAAATTGCACATGTCTATTTCTGACTAGGTGCTCTCTAGCATTAGGAATACAGGTGTACGTACCTAATGATATAAAAATTGTCCATTTCTCTCTAGACAATTTTCCAAATTTAGCTATCAGTGGACAGCTCCATCGATTATACTAAAAAGATCTTGGATGTTCAAATTCAATGAAGACTGGTGCGCAAGCAGAAACATTGTTACCCACAGTTTCTCTTAATACATTTTCCCCCAATTTTTTTTATAAAAATCAGAGACAAGTTAAAAGCAAACATAGCGAGAGCATGTTATTAAATTTGCTTGCTTGCGCACAACAAATACAGGGCCTTTTTCTCATGCTAGAGCTCTTCAGCCGGGCTCTGCGCATTGAACCAACATGCTCACTTTGAGAGGGGGCGTGCTTGTCATTAATGATGACAAAACACACCCTATCTGGCCCCGCCCCCTTCTCAGGGGGCCGCCGTCATTGAAAGAAATTCACAGCAATAATACTCCCAGTAATGTGTCTTTAAACTACAATAAATGTGTTTAGAAACCAGCCTGTGTAAATAAGATACAGTATTCTTGGACTAAATTATATTTTAGTTGCTCAAATTGTTATTAGTAAGCCACCTTAAATATCACTGAGCAGCCAAACCCAAAAGTGTCCCTTTTTGTTTATTTGAAATTTTGGGAGATATGAGACAGAAAAGACATTAGCATTGCAAGATTTGTCTCAAGTGTCACTGAACACTACCCTGTCAAATGTTTTTGTTTTTTTTAAATTCTTTATTTTTCTCAAATCACAGTAATTATCAACATGGGTTCAGATAGCATATGTTTTTGAGCATTTCTTGGACATCATATTAGAGAGTAGGTTATACATCAAAAGAGAAATAGAAGTCGCGTAGTGTAGCTTGTGAGTGTGTTATTTGAGGTATTTTTGTTTTTGTGGTGTATGTCTGCCTAAGCGTCGTATGAGTGGTGTAGCCACATAACTGCCCGTCATAAGTGCGGTACTGGTGGTAGGTATGTCCATGGCTAGTGTGGATGCCCCTCCCTCAGGAAAAAGTAATGGGACTTGTGCGCCATTTAAAGGTAGGGAAGGGGTGGGGAGGAGAGTTTCTGAAGTGTTGCCATTAAGCGCCTGGATGTTTTTTGTGTGTAATCTATGCCATGTGTACACGGGTGAAGAGAATGGTACTGCTTTATATGTCTTATTCTAAGCGGCAGTGTTATTAATCGTTTCTGTATCCCCGCTAGCGTAAGGCATGTACCATAGATGGAAGTACGGCAAGAGTAAAACAGTAAGAGCATATCAATAAAAAGAAGAAGAAAAAAAAAATTTATATAACAGTTGAAAAAATGTAAATTCGACTCATGGTCCTGGGGTCACCAGGATTGGTAGGGTGAAATAACTGGGACAGTTCCTGGCTGTGTAGAGGGTCTTGGGTGTGGACTCAGCAGCCACTGAAATCCGACAGCCCTTCAGTCAAGTCACGGGTCCGGTGGGCTTGGGTCCTGCCGCCCGGGGTATGAACACCCTGATCGCAGCTAAGTCCACTTGTGACAGGTTTCTGCCTTCAGGGGTGGCATAAAGGGGGAGTCCCAGCGATCGCAAGTGGTCCTCCAGCTCCTGATATGTTTCTGCGCGGAGAGTCGTGTCTTGGGCTGTTATTAGTACCGTGCGGGAGGGGCCCCATCGATATGGCACCTCGTTTGTGCGTAGCTGCTGAAGTAGTGGTCGTAGGGATTGGCGCCACAAGAGTGTGTTCCTAGCTAGATCCGGGAAAATGAGCAATGAGGCGCCTTCAAAGTTAATGGGCGTCTTTCCCCTCACCGCGGCTTGCAAGATGGCCTTGTCCTGTAGGGTGATGAAGCGGAGGATGAGGTCTGGAGGAGTGGAGGGTGGCGCGTTGGTTGGTTTGGGGAGACGGAACATACCGTCTAGCCTCATGTTCTTGGCTTGTTTCGGAGAGAGGTGGGCCGCGAAGAACCGCCTGATATAGTGAGGTAGGCTGTCAAATGTTTTTGATCTGTCACTTTCTGAGTCTTTCCATATTTTTTGCAAAGAACCCTGAAGGTGATATCTCCAATTAGTGTCCAGTGCAGACTTTCATGAAATTGTCTATCGCCGATGCCGCCATTTTCTTCCGGGGACAGTCTTTAGCTACTGGCACTTCACCTGCCATGTTCCTTTTCAGTGCAACATAGACATCCATGGTGGATTCTGTGTGACCACGGAAGCCTCCATAGGTCGAGTGAGATGATGCCTGAATCCTACAGCTTCTGGGATTGGATAAAGACCTACAGCACAGCTCCAAATTTTGTCAACCTCAGGCTTTACCATAAGTAGTCCATACTTTGTCTAATGGTATCTTTGGATTGCATAGAAATTTAAATGAAACCCCAACGCGATCAGCGTTATATCTTTATGAATTACTAAGAAGTAACAGATACTTGAAATGACGTCAGAGATAAAGTTTTCCAATCAGTTATGGTTTAAAATTTGTGATTACCATGTCAATTTTGTGTATTTACATATTTACAGAATGAAGCTCTTTAACTATTATACTGACTAAAAAACAAACAACAGATGTGGAATGAGACAAATGATGAATATTGGGAAATACAGTTAGATTGAGCCAAAAGATTAGAACACAATGAGATAGCATTCTTTTTACATTCCAAAAACCTGCAACATATCTGTGTTCTTTCAATTATATTATTAAAGGAACACCATAGTCACCTAAATTACTTTAGCTAAATAAAGCAGTTTTAGTGTATAGCTCATTCCCCTGCAATTTCACTGCTCAATTCGCTGTCATTTAGGAGTTAAATCACTTTGTTTATGTTTATGCAGCCCTAGCCACACCTCCCCTGGCTATGATTGACAGAGCCTGCATGAAAAAAAAACTGGTTTCACTTTCAAACAGATGTAATTTACCTTAAACAGTTGTATCTCAATCTCTAAATTGAACTTTAATCACATACAGGAGGCTCTTGCAGGGTCTAGCAAGCTATTAACATAGCAGGGGATAAGAAAATCTTAATTAAACAGAACTTGCAATAAAGAAAGCCTAAATAGGGCTCTCTTTACAGGAAGTGTTTATGGAAGGCTGTGCAAGTCACATGCAGGGAGGTGTGACTAGGGTTCATAAACAAAGGGATTGAACTCCTAAATGGCAGAGGATTGAGCAGTGAGGCTGCAGGGGCATGTTCTATACACCAAAACTGCTTCATTAAGCTAAAGTTGTTCAGGTGACTATAGTGTCCCTTTAATATTATCTTACATGATTTTCTCTCAACAATGTACATCTTTAACAATTTTCTCTTTTCACAGGTGAACCTGGGGTTAAAGGCACACAAGGGATAAAAGGTGAGTTCTGCGAAGACATATTTACTAAATTGAGAATTGTCAGGGTGTTAAATAAATTTCAAATTTAAGGCCAAAGCAGCTGATTTGGAAGTAGAGAAGACTTGGACATTTTTTTTTTTTAAATTCAGCCACTCTGGCCTTAAATTTGAAATTTAATTTAATTTCACTTTTTAATCCAGACAATTCTCATTTCAGTAAATAACCGTGATGAAACTAAAGACATTTAATACTATTGAAAAAAGAAAATTGAAGATTATGCTAGCTTTAGTGTATTAATAATGTTAATTTTAATAATGACAGGAGGCGAGTATTTTGCATATCTCTTTTTACTAACTCCATACAGCAGTAAAGAAACACATAGAAAAAAAAGAACCAATCACAAGAGAGTAGGATGTACATAATGCAACGTGACCTCATCATTTCCTCTTACAGAAAGCGACATCAAGCTGAAGTAAATATATATCAAGTAAAAACTAATAACTCCAAAGTCCCACGTGTAAAGGAGCAAAACCAAAGAATTCTATACGAACGAAAAAGAGATTGGGTTGAGTCAAATCCGAAGGATAAAATTCCCAGTAGGTTCACACGAACCGCCAAATGTCTTCAAAGAGTAATCATACTGAAAAGAGAATGTGAGACCGGTGTAGACATATAGTCATGAAGATGTAAATCCAAGTAACATACCATATATATCATCCCATCGGAGACTATAGTAAACTAAAAATCTGATAATTTAGAACTGTAATGTAAACTCTAATGAGGATTCCAGATTAATGGAAGGACAATCATTAATATAAGCACAAACGTGAGAGGCAAACCTACCTACAAAACAAACGAATAGGAAGGGTCGGCAGCGAAGAAGGGAGGGAAAATACTCGCCTCCTGTCATTATTAAAATTAAGATTATTAGTACACTAAAGCTAGCATAATCTTCAATTTTACAACATGACAGGAGGCTTCGTATTTTTCATTTTTAATGCTGAAAAAAGAATATAGAACTAAATAAGTGTCCTAAGGTGCGTCGAGAGACCCAGACTTTCGGCATGTGGGGAAGTCTTCCCCGTTGAACGCCCGCACGTCCGTTATTCAACGGGAAACTATACAAGACCAAGTCTGACAGTCTGTCAGCAGGATGTCTAGACCCGTAGAGGGAAAGGAGAACGGCCTCCACCCATAAGCTAGTCCATTGGGAATCCTCAGGTCGGGATACGGGCGGTGAGAAAGAAAAAAATCCCCGTTTTGTTTTATGTATATAGTAAATGTAGACTTTTTTTAAACATTCTTTATTTTTGCAGTGCAACTAATTACAGACATGCTTGCGATGCAACGACGGCATTGGCAAGCGTTCAATAACGTACATGTTGATACATAGGCATTGCATGTAGAGAAATTGCACTAAAGTGAAAATAAGTGTGAGTCAACAGAAGGAAAGAAAACAGAAGTGATAAATCAATGATACATTCTGACTTCACATGAGGACCATTCAGACATTATTACACATATTGCACAGGCGCAAAGCTAAAAAAAAATAATTACCAAATGCTTAGTGTTTTGGGATTGTATTACTGGTAACGCATAAACCTGAGAGTGCCAGTTGCATGATACTTAATAACATTCGCATGTCTTGTTTTTGTTTTTTAACCAATAGGAGAGAAGGGACAATTTGGGACAATGGAGACAATGTATGGTGAGTTACAAAGCCTAGTGTAATTTTTTTTTTTTTTATTACCGTCAGAATGAATGAAGACAGCAACATCTCGTACACTATTACATATTTTGATTTGAAGATTCCCATGCAGATAAACTCAATTGCTAAGGGGGCACTATTGTCACCGGTGCAACTACATGTATTCCTAACCCTATAGTGTTAAAACCACCATCTAGCCCCCCTGGGCCCCTCATGCCTCCATATATATAGTAAAAATCTTACTGTATTCAAGCCTGAAGCTGTAAATCTGCATTCTGAGACTCAGGAAAAACAAGCAGTCTGCTGACATGTGGTAGCCTGATCCAATCACAGTGCTTCCCCATAGGATTGGCTGAGACTGACAAAGAGGCAGATCAGGGGCAGAGCCAGCATGATTCAAACACAGCCCTGGCCAATCAGCATCTCCTCATAGAGATGAATTGAATCAATGAATCTCTATGAGGAAAGTTCAGTGTCTGCATGCAGTGGGAGGAGATACTGAATCACAGGATGCTCGTGCACAGCAGATCTGAGTGGATGGAGGCATATTATGCCTCCATCAACTCAGAAGTCCCTCTTGTTCACTCTGAGTGACTGCAACTGGAGGTGTTCCTAGCATTTCAATGTAAACACTGTATTATCTCAGAAAATACAGTGTTTACATGAGAAAGGCTGCAGGGAGCTATAGTTCTCACCTGAACAACCTCATTAAGCTGAAGTTGTTCAGGTGACTATAGTGTCCCTTTAAAGGGACACTATAATCACCAGAACAACTACAGCTTAATGTAGTTGTTCAGAGGTCTACTGTCGGCCCATGCTTTTTAAGGTAAACACTGCCATTCCAAAGAAAATACTTATGCTGCTTAAGGACCCCTTTAATGGTAGTCATTCAGGCCACTAGATGTGCTTCCTGGGTCAGTGCTGCACAGTGTGCAGCATTGATGTTCAACATCTTCACACATGTTTTGCCGCATATGTGCGATAGCCTCTTAATGCTTTCCTATGATTGATGATCTCAGCCAAGGGGGTTGATCGGGAAGGGCCTGCCGCGAGGAGACCTGCGCAGAGCTGGAAAAGGTGAGTAAAATAACATTGTATTCCTGACACTATAGTGTTCCTTTAAAATTAATTTGGAAAACCAATAGTCCATAATTCAACCGGATCTTTTGGCAGAATAACTGCACTCAAAATAACTTTTTTACCTAAGTTTTTTTTATACCCATTGCAAATCTCAATGTATCTTTCCTTGTAAAATATTTTATAAATAAAATATTTTATAAATAAATACATATTCTCCTGCAGACAAAGGCAGATGCCTTATATTTTAAACAGTAGCTAACTTTGCTGCTTTAAACCCATAAACATGTTTTTGCTAAACAAGGTAACGCTATATATTATCTGACTCTCAGTTTCGCTTGCTCTGCTTCATCTCACCAACTCCTCTCTGTTGGTGTCCCCCAAGGTTCCGTCCTTGGTCCCCTACTGTTCTCCATCTATACTGCTTCCCTTGGTAAACTCATTAGCTCCTTTGGCTTCCAATATCATTTCTATGCAGATGACACGCAAATCTACCTGTCCTCTCCTGATCTCTCCCCGTCCCTCTTGACTAGTGTCTCTGACTGCCTCTTTGCTATTTCTAACTAGATGGCTGCCCACTTCCTTAAACTGAACTTGACCAAAATTGAAATTCTGGACTTTCCTCCCTCAAGTGTTGTTACTCCTGTGTCTGTCTCCCTCCAAGTCAACAGTGCTACCATCAGCTCCACCACGCAGGCTCACTGCCTAGGTGTTCTCTTTGACTCCGACCTCTCCTTCAAGCCTCATGTTCAATCTATCGCCAAATCCTGTCATTTCCATCTCAAAAACATTGCGCGCATCCGCCCCTACTTAGCGCCAGATGCGACTAAGGTGTTGGTCCATTCCACTGTCCTTTCTCGCCTTGACTACTGTAATCCGCTTCTCAGTGGTCTTTACGTGCTCCCAACTTGCGCCGTTACAGTCCATAATGAATGCGGCAGCGAGGCTCATCTTCCTGTCCGCCCGCACCTCCCATGCCTCACCCTTCTGTCAGTCCCTACATTGGCTTCCTATAAAATATAGAGCTCAATTTAAAATTCTGGTTCTTGCTTTCAAATCTCTACATAATGCTGCTTCCACCTATCTATCCTCCCTTATACACAACTATGTCCCGTCTAGGCCCTAAGATCTGCTGAAGACTTACGTCTATCTTCTGTCCCTACTCCCACCTCTGATGCTCGCCTTCAAGATTTCTCGAGGGCTGCACCGTTCCTGTGGAACTCTCTTCCCTCCTCCGTTAGATGCTCACCCGTTAGATGCTCACTCCTTCAAAAAATCGTTAAAAACCCACTTCTTCATAAAAGCGTATCAATTAAACTGTTAATAGCTCCTGACTGATTCCTCTTCTGCAACTGTCGCTAGTCTAATACTATCCTGACCTTTTTGGGTCATTTTACCCCACTCCCTCTAGCACGTAAGCTCATTGAGCAGGGCCCTCAACCCCTCTGTTCTTGTGTGTCCAACTTGTCTGGTTACAACTACGTCTGTTCGTCCACCCATTGTAAAGCACTGCGGAATTTGATGGCACTATATAAATATCATAATAATAATAATTTCTCCCATGATATCCCCACATAAATCACTTTGGGTAAAGGAGCTGTACCTTACCTAATGATTCCTTAGCTCAATCCTATGATAATGTCATGCGTCTTACAGTACCACACACTAAGACTTTTTGCACATTTACTCTTTCCAGTCGAATCTGTACTGGCGCAACTGTGGCCTTATTGACTCCTTCAGTCACACTTAGTAGGGCTGTCCAAATGTCCTTTCTCTGTGGCGAATAGTTTTTGCTTTCATTTCTGTAGTTCTTAGATTCTATCTCAATCCCTGCCCTGTTACTGCCCTTTTGCATGTATTTCTGTATTTCCTCCTACTTTGACTCGGCCCATGAGGCATTTTTGTTGACATGTCTTTTTGGTGACCAAGCTAAGCTTGTCTCAGTACTGGACATTGCACACCTCTCCCTCACTTGCTAATTTGCTCTGTACCTTAGATATTAACAATAAATGGAAGGATGGCTCATTCTGCTGAGGAAACTATGGCATCTAATGACAGGAAAGGGAGGAATGTGGGGGGGAGGGAGGTTACCTCTGATCCTTCAATATTACTCCTTACTACCTATGGATATGAGAGGCTTCCATTGGAAGGACATCTGGGGAGGTCACGCTCTTCTGCTGTCTATGCTTTATTTTGTTTTGTTTCTGCTTTTCATTTTTCTATTTCCTTTCTGTTTTTTTCTCTGTTTTTTTTTTTTTTTACTTCTTTGACTTCCTTCACCCAGCCTTATCTTGTGTTATGGTTAATTAGTCATTCTCTCATACCAAATATTAGTATTTTTCTTAGCATTACTATTTTCTCAACTCATATATGTTGTGGTGACTGTTTGCATTTTTGCTTTTAATCTCATATGCTCTTAAAATCTCTACTGTACTTTACTTCAATTTCAATAAACTTTTATTTAAAAAAAAAAGTATTCTTATTGAATATATTGTGCTACAGAAAGTTGCTGATAAAGTGCTAGTTTACTAGACAAACAAAGCATAGTGATAGAGTAAGAAGAAAGGTTAAATTAACCTTAAATTCATTCTAATTAAGTCCTGAAATAACTGACAGATTAGGACCCCAATGAGCACTACTGACATAATGGAGGATTGGGACCAATGACGCATGTTCAATGATTCTCTATGACAAGCATTGCACGTGTACGTGTGTCTTGACGGTATGCCTGGGTATGAGAGCCATGAGTTAACAATGGTATTTAGCATCTGTCATCAGCACACATAGCATGCTGGTGACACACGATCAAAGGCAACATGACCCCCCCTCTTTAGTGCTGCCCAAGTTCTCCTCTCAGCTCATCCTTTGGGATGTCCCTCCAATTGCAACGATGGGGAGTGACATCACCAAAAAGGGTTCAGGCTGCAGATAGAACCTGGCCTCAGGGAGGGATCGAAGGTAAGCTTTTCCTTTATCTATTTATTTATTTTTGTTTTGATGGTTGACCATGTCAGCAAGGGTTACTCTTGTGGATACGGCACAATAGATAATGTCAGACATCTCAGGGTGCATTGTAAGTAGTGCCCCTTAATATCTAGGGCTATGGGTGCTATTGCAGTGACAATAAGATATTAGTGAATTAAAGTGAAGCTGACCATAATATTTTACTTTAACACTTTAAACATTCAAACATGACACATTGGCTCATTGCAATACTTCTTGGCTGTTGAGACACCATGGACAATCAAATAGAATCACCCAACGTGATTGAACATTAACTTATAATGTACCCGTAACCAATGTAGGAATAAAGTCAACAAGTCAATAGACATTTCTTAAGATATGTTCTCCCGCAGTTTTTAATTTTTAAATTTCCATTTCATGTTATTCTCTCTCTCTCAGCTGCCAGGAACTGTAAGGAGCTGTTGGATCAGGGATTCTTTCTCAGTGACTGGTACACGATCTACCCAGATGGCGAAACTCCCTTAAAAGTGCTGTGTGACATGCACACTGATGGCGGAGGCTGGATAGTAAGTTATAAGCAATACCTGGTCTGCAGAAATAGTCTTAGTCTTCAGTAATATATCTACATCGAATGAATTAAAAATATAAACCTTTGATGCATCCTCTAGTCTTTAATTAGATTGTGGACAGAGAGTTAGAATTACTGAGGCCAGACCACTCTGATCCATAATATTGGGACCAGGAGACCTGGATTTTCTGATCCTACAACCATTATTTATTTATTTATTACCTTATATCACAGAGGCCAGAGAGTGTGGAGGAAGGGGTAGAGGTAATTAGCACATTAGGAGAGGAGAAGAGAGGGCTATTCATCCAGCCCCCTTGTTAATGAGGTCAATGAAGACCCCATATTTGACTATTATTTTGGGGGTTTGTCAATCGCTGGGCCATCTCTGGTTTTAGGGATTAGCTTGGAATCTCTGACACATTTTTCACATCTTCCATAGTAGGTCCCATCGATTTCTTTGGGGACCCTAACTTTTATTGCATTATTTATTTTATTTTCTGCTCATGACATTTTCCTAGTTAAATATTCTTGTAAGGTAACGGGTTATTTACTAAACTGAGAATTCGAACTGAACCCAAAGTCCATTTCAAATTACGGACTAGAAGCAAAGCTGACTTAGAGAATTTTCCCAGTTTGTCTACTTTGAACTTAAATTCCCTTTGAATTCTTGCTTTAGTAAATAACTCTGTTAGAGTCTGTCATGGCAATGACATGTTAATATCATGTGCAGCATTAAAAAAAAACAAAAAAACAGATGATGTAAGTATTGTTCTAATCATTCCTCTGGTTAATGCAGGTTTTCCAGAGGCGATGGGATGGATCAGTGGATTTTTTCCGTGATTGGAAATCCTACAAGAATGGGTTTGGAAGTCGCCTGAATGAGTTCTGGTTGGGGAACGATAATATTCACATGTTAACTTCAGCAGGTAATGCACAGATTATAAAATTAATATATCTCACTGCATGAGCATTGACCTTTACAGACAAACTAGTAAGGCTGAATGATAAAAAAAAAAAAAAAAAACTATTTAAATTTCCCCATCCCCAAACTGGTTATATTGGATTAAATCCTATATTATTGCAATATTTGAGGTTATTCGGTTTTAGTGTGCATTAGGGAACCCAACACTGGTCCAGCTGCATGCAGAAGCATTGAATTACATGAAAAATAATATTGAGCAATCAGCTCCTTAAACATTATAGAGCTTTTTTATATTTTAAAATGTGCATTGTGTTTGGTTTTAAGTCGTTTTGTTTTCCAAATGCATTTTAAAATCTTACTAATAAAAGTACATTTATAGTAATTTTTTATTCTAATGTATAATATGTATAGTATGTATGAAGCTACATTTCAGATGAAACCATTTACCAAATAAATACATTCTAAAGTATTTAACTAAATGTTAGAAAAAATATTTGACCTGATAAAAAAAAGTCTTTCTTTTTCCAAAAGGCAAATGGGAGCTGCGTGTTGATATGCAAGATTTTGAAAACACAAAGCACTTTGCTAAATATGATTCCTTTCAAATATTGGGGGAATCTGAGAAGTACAAGTTGTTACTTGGAGAATTCAAAAAGGGAAATGCAGGTAAGACATTACACGGTCTATGTTATTATATATTTATTTAAGGCCATTGTTTTCCATAGTGACAAACAGGAGTGCAGTTAACGGGTTGCTCCAAGCACCATGACCACTACAGTGATTTGAAGTGGCCAGTGATTTGAAGTAGTCGCGGTGCTTAGTGTCTGTATGTGCAGAGTTCGCTGTAAAATTCTGCACATGCAGAAATGTGCTGAATATTCCTCCAGAAATTTTTTTCCAATGAAACAATAAATGTATGGTAGGTGGTAGCGGTGACAATAAAAATGCCGAAATTATCAAAGCCCCCGTGCCATACAATACTCGTAGAAGCTCAAAGCTCAATGCTCAAAGCAATACTCAAAGTCAGAATCAATACATTAAAGGTTTGACCAAAGTATAAACAGTTCTGAAGTGCAAACAGTGCTTATCCAGTGATATAATGATGGAATTCACATAAAAATAGACTTTGATACATCATATAAATATCTCACTGGATTCTTCACTCCTAGTGAATTATTTTATGCTGCCATCTCAGATTAGAGTAAAAAGTACAAGAAGATGCAAAAACACCAGTACAAGTTCATTAAAAAGTGTTTAAAACTTACTTCAACGTATTCAAACAAAATGCATGAACACAAGGTTCTGTCCAATTCAGACCCAGTCCTGATTATTATTATTATGTTATTTATATGGCGCCATCAAATTCCGCAGCGCTTTACAGTGGGTGGACGAACAGACATGTAGTTGTAACCAGACAAGTTGGACACACAGGAACAGAGGGGTTGAGGGCCCTGCTCAATGAGCTTACATGCTACAGGGAGTGGGGTAAAATGACACAAAAGGTAAGGATAGTATTAGGCTAGTGACAGTTGCAGAAGTTCATATGTAAGCTATGGACTTTCATAAAGACATAAAATTGTCCTGTTGTGAGTAAATGACTGCAGCTCACTTCCTGTTTCCTGTTACCCTCCTCCATCAGAGTCAGATTCTACTCGAGTTGCGTTGAGTTCAAGATGTTTCCCAAATTCTATAATTAAGTATTTAGATAGATTATTATTCAAAACATAGTGTTTTGTTTTTTTACTATAGTGAGAATTCATAGTGAATTGCACATTTAAGATCTGAGATGAAGTGGTCCTTTCATTTTGAAATTCACCTTGTAAAATGTCTCCATCCGACCTCTTCAGCTTGGAATTTTTCCTGAATTAAGCTAAATTATCAATGAACTGGGTTTTCCTCTAAAATATATTCCTTTTTATTTGGTTGTAAATGTTTTATTGAGAAAAATAAACAATAATAAAGAGAAGACTGGAAGGAATTTAGTTGTAAGGTAAGCTATTAGAGCAGGGCATGAACCCAAATATAGCAATAATAAAAAGCAAAAGGAACTCGCTCATATCCTAAGTGTAGGTATGGTAGTTAAAACTTAACTTTTAATTGTTACAAAAAGACAAACTATTTATAGATAGAGGCACTCTCCAATGTCGCCAGTAGGTGGGACTGCAGGTGAGACTTTACTTTGAATTGATACAAAAAGGCAAAATATTTACAAATAGAGGTAGTCTCCAATGTCGCCACTAGGTCAGGGGCGTATTAGCCGCGAGGCAAACAAGGCATTTGCCTTGGGCGGCATTTTCCAGGGGGCGGCAAAAAACGCCGCCCCCAAATGCCCAAGGCAAATGTCTTGTTAGCCTCGCGGCTAACAGACATGCTGCTGGGCGGTCGGGCGGCGCTGGTGGGCGGCTGGCGAGGGAGCACTTCCTCTGAGCTGTCTGCTCAGCTCCCTCGCGCGCCGCAGAGTGAGGCTGGGAGCCGGAATATGACGTCATCTTCCAGCTCCGCCTCCCAGCCTCACTCTGCAACACGTGAGGGAGCTGAGCAGACAGCTCAGAGGAAGTGCTCCCTCGCCAGCCGTCCGCCCGCCCGCCCGCCAGCCAGTGCCGCCCGCCCAGCAGCCACTGGACCACCAGGGAGAAAAATGACCCCCCCCAGCATTCCCAAAGGTAAGGAGGCTGGGGGGGGTTAAAGTAAAAAAAAGTGTTAATGTGAGTGTGTGTGTGTCTGTTAGTGTGTGTCTGTTAGTGTGTGTGTGTCTGTTAGTGTGTGTGTGTTAGTGTGTGTGTGTGTCTGTTAGTGTGTGTGTGTTAGTGTGTGTGTCTGTTAGTGTGTGTCTGTTAGCGTGTGTGTGTGTTAGTGTGTGTGTGTGTGTCTGTTAGTGTGTGTCTGTTAGTGTGTGTGTGTCTGTTAGTGTGTGTGTGTGTGTGTGTCTGTTAGTGAGTGTGTGTGTCTATTAGTGTATGCGTATCTGTCAGTGAATGTGTGTGTATTTAGAAGGTGGGGCGGGGGGAAGGGGTGGCGTGGGGGTGGGGAGGCACCTGAGTTTTGTCCTGCCTAGGGCAGCACAAAACCAGGATACACCACTGCACAAGGTGGAGACTTCACAATAAAGAAACTATGTACAATAGGAGATAGCTTAGGTATAAGAAAAAAGAGAGAAAAATGTCTATGCAGAATCAATAGATGATGATCAGGATACATATGACATATAGATATATGTGGAATGTCAAAAAAGCAGAATCTAAATTAGCTCTGATCCCTAGAAAATAAGAGGGTAAATAAGTTACTGTAATACCGCTGTATCGGTTCTCATGTCTAGAGTTGAGCGGAGACCTGGATGTTCGGGTCCGGCGGGTTCGGCCAAACTTCCGGGTTCGGGCTCGAACTTGACCCTGAACCCGAACCCCATTGAAGTCAAAGGGGACCCAAACTTTTGTCACTAAAATGCCTCTAAAAAAGTCCTGGAAAGGGCTAGAGGGCTGCAAAAGGAAGTAAAATGGGTATAAGAGTAGGACAAGTGCCCTGCAAACAAATGTGGATAGGGAAATCACTTAAAATAACATAAAAATACAAAAACAAAATACAGCTAAACAATAAAATAGCACTAGATGGAATCTTTGATTTTAGCTGTGGAAGAACATAAAAATCTAAAGCATGGCTGTCAGGAGGATCACCAGAATTATCCATTTGAGAGAGTGTTGGAGTGCAGGGTATTCTCTTTCATTGTTCAAACTGAGCTCAACTCCTGATGCATGGAGAAAAGGCCTTCACAAGCCTCTGCTATTGTACATAGTGTACATAGTTTATACCCATATGACCCATAGGTTGAGGAGGCGGTGACCGTGGAGGTGTAGGTGGAAGCGGCTGTGGAGGAGGAGGAGGTAGCACACTGGTTTTTATTTGTGTTTTTTTTAGTTTTTTTTTATTTGAGGTAGCCCCCAAAATATTGGGACATATAAAAAAAGAAACATTTGCGGCCTGCGGTGCATTTCTTGCAGTCCTGACGCATGCAGAAATGCTCAACTCCTGATGCATGGAGAAAAGGCCTTCACAAACCTCTGCTATTGTGTACATAGTTTATACTAAGTGACCCATAGGTTGAGGAGGCGGTGACCATGGCGGTGTAGGTGGAAGCGGCGGTGGAGGGGGAGGAGGTAGCCAACACTGTTTTTTTTTTTTTTTTATTGGGATAGCCCCCAAAATATTGGGACATATAAAAAAAAGACAACTCTGTTCCGCAGGGTGACTGACCTGTGCGTGCTGCAGTTGAAACTCCACTATCGCCTGCTGCTGCTCGCACAGTCTCATGAGGCGGTGAGCGGGAAGGCCGAAGTTACGCTGCAGCACAGACAGGTGAGCAGCAGCAGGAGATGAGGAGGAAGTGCGCAAGGAGGTGTAACGGCGCCTGGCATATTACCGAGAGCCACCCTCAGAGGAGAATGTCAGCAAGACCTTTTTGGAGGTGCAAGCCTATGTCCTTGCCAATAGACAGAGGACGACCCCCATGAACCCAGATGAAGAAAGAAGAGAGCAGAGGGCACCGGGAAGCACAATCACCCTGGCCTACAAGCTACCATACAATACAACTCTTTAGAGGCCCTGTAACTGTAATGAGTCCACTTGAAATCCTTTAACTCTGATCAATTGGAGGGCAAGTCTGGTGCAGAGCGACTGACGGGTACGTGCTGCAGCTGAAACTCCACTATCACCTGCTGCTGCTCGCACAGTCTCTCCGGCATGTGCAAGGTGGAGTTCCACCTTGTGGGCACGTCGCATATGAGGGGGTAAGCAGGAAGGCCAACGTTACGCTGCAGCGCAGACAGGCGAGCAGCAGCAGGGTGAGAACGCCAGAAGCGCGCACAGCCGCTCTAGTGAATGTCACATCCTGTTCCAAGTTGCGGATCAGTCTGGTGATGGCTTCTGGTATCCAGTACTCTTTTTACTGAAGCTGCATCAGGGTCCTGGTATGTGGCCGCACAAACGCTGGTGCTCAACACCAGGAGGCGTGTGGTTACCCTGCACCAGACGCACAAGCACAGCATAAGAGGGACAGGGTGCAAAAGCGGAGCGGCCGTCCCCTAGCGCTCGTCGGCATGTGTTACGTTTAGAATTCACACAGTTATCCAAGTAACAGATGGAGCGATAAAAGGAACCCTAACAGATTTAACGAGCCATTCGCAGTCCGGTGACGGGGACCCAGACCCAGTGTTGGGTGGGTTTCTCTTTGTCTGGTAGGTTTTGGTGGTGGTGCTGCAGGGTTTTGAGTTCAGGTGGCTAGGGGTAACCAACTGGAGGGGGGGATAAAGAACCTATATACATGGGTTGGTGTACCATGGTGGTGTTCGGTTTTGAGGAGCTAATGATTGCCCAGTGGTCAGGATTGGGGTTGTGTGTTGGTGTTGTGGTGATTTGGTTGCTTTTTCAGTTTAGTGGGCAAGAGTGGTGGGGTGGTGGTTGTCTGTGGGCCCTCATTGTAGGTGAGGGTCGGATAGCCAATATTTTGTGGAATTGTTTGGAGGTTTCATGTATTATGGCTGAGATCCTGTCCATGTCTACTGCTTCCCTGGTTTTGCGTATGATTGTTTGTAGTGTGGGGGCGTTTGAGGTGCCCCAGAGTTCTGCTATTGCTTGTCTCGTCGCTAGGGCTATCCTGTTTGTAACCCAATGTCAATGTACCCCATCTTTGTCTGGTCCTACTCTTTTCTTTTATACATATTATGAATAATTAGCCATTTACCTTGCTTTGTATGCTTTACTCTTTTTGGACACCAACAATTTAGAGTTGTTTGGCTGGCCATTAAGTAGGGACATTTAGATTTTTCTCACTTTACAAGTAAGGCTTATAAGGGAACAGCCATAACCGTGTTATTGGTGTACATGTTCACTTAGTGAATGGACATTTTGTTAATTTTGTAAATACACTTGTGGTACTGTCTTATTATATATATGTTACTATTTATTATTAGTTTGTTTTCTTTGTTCTTGTTGGGCCATTACAAGCATTGATCCTAGTATGTATATTTTATAACAGCGGTTCCCAAACTGTGTGCCAGGGCACACAGAGGCGCCGCAAAATGTTTCCCTGGGGCTATGATTATAGCACCAGGAAACATTGCTGCTGTACAGGCACCTGGTCGGGTGCCGTGGCCCCTTAAGCCCGCACCGGACCACTGTAGTGTTGGCAGGCTGGGAGGAAGTGACAGCCTGTCAACCAGCTACTACTCATTAACGTGCCAGTCACAGCTGTTTATTGACTGCAAACATTTAACATGATATATTGTCATATGCTTCCAATTATAGAGACAAAAACAAACTTGACAGAAAGTCAATCTAACTCATGAATCTCTCACATTGTGTTTTCTCAGGAGATTCTTTTACGCTTCACCACAATTTGAAGTTCTCCACCAAAGACCAAGACAATGATATTTATCCATCAAATTGTGCTGACATGTACAAAGGAGGCTGGTGGTATGGAAAATGTCACCATTCAAATCTGAATGGTCTGTATTTACTAGGACAGCACAGCAACACAGCAGAAGGCATTAATTGGTATCACGGCAGGGGACATAATTACTCCTACAAGTTCTCCGAAATGAAGATCCGACCCGTGGAATAAAGAGAGAATTTTAGCAAACAAAATGTGCACGGTTATAAGAGGTGAATTAGAGGTGAACAAACGCAATCACGTTATCTAGAAGGAAGAGAGAAAACATATGGCCACACTCTTCATAAATTACTGGTGGGACTTACTCTCCCAAGGGGGAGTTACTATATGTGGCTGATGTCTTTAATTAAGCCTCCTCTTATTACTGATATGATGGAAGAGTAGCTGGAGAGACAAAGATAGTTTCTCTTTCCCCAGCACCTTTTTTGGCAAATCATTAATGGGAGATGATCTGAACTGAAAATGGCAGCTGCTAATAGCAGCTGATCACTGGAGTGTAACTCCCATCTACCTCAGGAAAGCCAGAACATGCACGTCCTGGGTCTGCATTGAGATTAGCAGTCCTGTATGACATAAACCCAAGTCACATTCAGTACAGATATGTTAACGGTTTATTCCCCGTTCAGTCTTCACATGGATGGACCAAGCAAGTTCATGGTTCCAGGCCCTGCCAAATCCTGTGTCCTGGGCTCTGAATACGTTCTCGTCTGAGCAAAATGGAGAGACTAACAGGGTTATTTGTTAAAGTGAGAATTCAAAGTAAATTTCAAATTTAAGGTCAAAATAGGCAAACTAGAAAGCTATCTAAGTCAGCAATGCTTCCAGCTTGGCTACTCTGCATTAAATTTAAAATTCATCTTGAATAACCCTATAGCTGCAAAATATTGTCCGGCATCTAAGGGATCCATAATTACACCTATTGGTCTAACTAAAGTATATAGACATGCTGATAAGGACAGAGAAAAATGTTCCCATGTTACATTAGATGGATGCATTGCAAACAAAGAGATAACACGTATAAGTGTAGTTCTACCTTAGAACATTGTGGAATGTAATCACATTAGTAACTGCCACGGACATTTTTTTTAATTGTTTTTTTTTATTCAATCTTTCTTCACATATATGATGTATTTGTTTATAACCAAAACATATTTTAACCGATTAAGGACTGAGCCAATTGTACAAGTTGTGATCAAAACAAAACGTAAACAAAACCTGGAATTTGCGCAATATGTTGTTCAGCTATAATTCACCTCTCTCATATTAAGTGCACCCACACGTATTATATATCATTTTGTTCAGGAGAATCAGTGCATTCATTTCACGTCAAATACTTATGTATGAATTAAATTTAATATGAATAAAATCTAAAAAAATATGATAAATTAAGAAAAGTTATTTTTCAAGTTCTGCATGACATTTTAACTGTCAATGTCATAATACTGTTAGATTTTACTGCAATAAAATGCACAAATTTGTATTCAGAAATGTCTCACGAGTACAATAGTACCCCCATGTACAGGTTTTATGGGTTTTGGGAAACTTACAAAGGTCAAATATAGGACTTTCCCCTTTTCCATGTTTGCAGATTGAAATTTGCCAGATAGGTTTGTTAGGCCTATGTTGCCTTTGAGAACTTATGGCAGCCCAGAAATGAAAATTAACCCCACCATGGCATACTGTAGCGGAGAGTAGTGGTAGCAGGGCTTTTCTCCGCTGGTCACTCCAGTACCTATTCAGGAACAAGCTGGAAACTTCAAGACAGCAGGCATAAATACAAGATAATCCACGAATATCCCATCACCCTTCCCAATAACTGGACGACACTCAGTATTAGGAGCAGAACTGATCATTTAATGGCCAGGCTGGCCTTTTATGCAAGTTTTGCCCCAAAGGTTACCACCCAGGTGGACCTTGTGGGGCACCGATAAAAATATACAGCAACCAGTAAAAACAGAGTTAATTTACAAGACACTCCCATACACTGTATACAATCCCTCTTCTCTGCTCAGGGGATAATCAAGTTAATTACTGTATCAACTCAATTATCCCAAAACATAAAAATCACACTTTTCACACTTTTCTGAAAACACCCCAAAAACATATCGTACATTCATAATTCCAACATCCCCTGATAGCCCCGAGCAACATACTGAAAAATCACCCAGATCGGTTCAGGGGTTTGAAAGTTTTATGAAAGTCTTAGTTTTACCGACCGCACACGAGGTGTAAGCCGAGAATAGTTCCATGAGTTTTGGCCGCATGGGCATCCACAGGGGGAGGCAAGGAGGAGGCACATTTTTCAGCTTGTTCTGATATTTTTCATGTGAGATTTAAAAAAAACAAAAACACTGCAATACTGCAATACTGAGAGAGACATGGGAACTCAGGTGGTGGTTCCTCCACATGGCAGCTTGGAATGGCAAAGCAATATTCGGCCTGACACCGGACTTTGTCGTAGAGTCAGTTGCAAGCTTCTGGAGATGGGGAGTGACCTGTCCGATAGCTTCCAGCCAGTAGCTCCCGATTATCACATCAATTGCCTGCAACTGATTGCGGGCTCATTCGCACTTTGCAGCCTGGCGAGCAATCTCTCGGATTGCTACATACTTCTGAGGATGGACAACGTCTCGGCGGTACAGTACATCAACCACCTGGGGGGCGCCCGCTCTCAGATGTTATCCGAAGTGACAAAGGAGTACCTTCCGGGAGTGACGAATCTGACGGCAGATTGGTTCTCCAGACATTGGAGGGATGCTAGCGATTAGCATTTGTACAGGTTCATATTCCTAGGCATTTCGAAGGCAAAGGGCCCGTTCACGGTGGATCTCTTTGCCTCACGGACAAACCATCAGGTTTCAAGGTACTTCAGTTTGCTCCCAGACCCGTAATGTGCAGCGGTGGACGTTTTCCTCCAAGATTGGCCTTCTCGAGCATCCTATGCTTTTCCTCCATTCGCTATGATTTTCAGGGCTCTCTTACAGCTGAGGAGTCAACGCTCCTCCGTGGTCCTACTGACTCCACTATGACAGGTTCCTGGAACTCAAGGAGCTCTCCTATCAGGTCCCTCTCCTTCTCCTGCGGGATCTACTCTCAGATGCACAAGGCATTCTGCACCCTCTGGCAGTGGACGGCCACCTTTTCTTGGTGGCCTGGACTCTTTCCGGGGAGCCTGGAATGTCGACAGTTTATCGCAGACAACTAAGGACCATCTCTGGGATTCCTGTGCCCCAGAAGATGTTACTTGTCTGCTTGGGCCACCCTGTGTGGTGCTTGGAATTCTGCAAATGGATGAGCCAGACCTGACCCTGGCAACAGGAGCCAACAGTGGAGTTAGTTGTAGGGGCTGTGCTGGTTTGTGCCTGCAACTGATTTTTGGGCACTTTGCAGCCTGGCGAGCAAGGATTGCTACATACTTCTGAGGATGGGTCTCGGCGGTACAGGGGGGGGCGCCCGCTCTCAGATGTTATCCGAAGTGACAAAGGAGTCTTCCGGGAGTGACGAATCTGACGGCAGATTGGTTCTCCAGACATTGGAGGGATGCTAGCGATTAGCATTTGTACAGGTTCATATTCCTAGGCATTTTCGAAGGCAAAGGGCCCGTTCACGGTGGATCTCTTTGCCTCACGGACGAACCATCAGGTTTCAAGGTACTTCAGTTTGCTCCCAGACCCGTAATGTGCAGCGGTGGACGTTTTCCTCCAAGATTGGCCTTCTCGAGCATCCTATGCTTTTCCTCCATTCGCTATGATTTTCAGGGCTCTCTTACAGCTGAGGAGTCAACGCTCCTCCGTGGTCCTACTGACTCCACTATGACAGGTTCCTGGAACTCAAGGAGCTCTCCTATCAGGTCCCTCTCCTTCTCCTGCGGGATCTACTCTCAGATGCACAAGGCATTCTGCACCCTCTGGCAGTGGACGGCCACCTTTTCTTGGTGGCCTGGACTCTTTCCGGGGAGCCTGGAATGTCGACAGTTTATCGCAGACAACTAAGGACCATCTCTGGGATTCCTGTGCCCCAGAAGATGTTACTTGTCTGCTTGGGCCACCTGGGTTTGAGTATTTCCCAGCATCTGACATTTGGCCTTGATTCTGACTATGCTCCCTAGCCTCCAACCCTTGACCTTTGGCTTTCCAGTTCCTACTTATGATTTTCCCAGTTTTTGACCTTTAACTTTGATTCTGACTATGCCCTCCAGACTGCCAGCCCTGACCACTGGACCTCCTGACATGGCCTCATTCCTGCTCCCTTTTTGGATTCTTCACATTTTTTGTAATTAAAGGCACCCACAGCTGTTCCACTGCAAGTGAGTTCTTCTCCAAACAAACCAACCAGAAGTTTGTAACAGATTTCTTAAATGAGGAAAAGGGAAACTATATTTGAACACATATACAAAAACTGCAAACATTTTCAGGTTTGGGGTATTACCTTTGGGGTATTACCAGCATAAAAATATTCTGCATAATATAGCAGCCGACAGAAGCCTTTTTTTTTTTTTTAAATGTTTTTCTGACTTTTTTTCTTGTTATAACAAATCAGAAAAATATTAAAAATACATGGCTTTTCTGGACCATGTACAAAAATATTGCAGAGCATCTTCTTTCTTTAGGTTATACAGCTGTATCAAATACAAGCATCTTTTATACAATCACAATGGATTGTATAGGGATGAGCTAAACATATGTATTTTCTGTAGAAAGTAGGGCTGGATTTGTTAACCCCCCCCCCCACGTAGTATATTCAAAGATTCTTTTGTGTCACGAAGCTGACATAATCAATTGGAGTAAAAGAAATGGGAGGTGTTTGGATAAAGTGGGAGTTACTAACATTTCCAATAAAGCTCCTTTATTCTCTGTTCAAAACAAACTCAAGAAAGAGAGAGTTGAGGGAATAAAAGGTATAAACAGAGACGGTATCTGACAGCCTCTATGTCGCCATCTACATTCATTGTGTTTTGGCTCCTGATCAAGCTGAGCAATGCCGAAGATTCATGTCCAGGTATGTTTCTAACAGTCAATGACAGATCAGTGAGGATTTGGTAACTACTTAATTAGATAATCAGGGATTTACTCACTAAGTGTCAAATTGTAGTGAGTTGAAAAACAAATTCCCAAATTTAGGTCGGAATGGCTGATATGGAATAAAATCTGAAACTCAACTATAGTCACAGCGAGGTTTGTTTAGTCTAAATGTTTGAATAATGTTTACAATTCACTCCAATTTGGGATTCAGTGAATAAAACCCATTATATTTTCTGTTTCAGTGACCCAACTTCTACTTTTCATTTTATTTATAATTTAATCGGTTTTGCTTTTTAAATGGAATAATTTTTGTTGATCATTTTGTCATTTGCCAATGTTTTAAAAATAATTATAACAAGCATTTCAGCAGGAATTATAAATGTCAAGCAAGCTACAGTGTTCTAGATCACACTTTGGGTTTGTCTGAATTTTGATTGGAAATATTATAGCATAAACCTACCTACCATTTCAGACAGTACTTCTGGTGAATTTGCGTTTGAATATTGTTCCCAGTCACAAAGTGGAACCACATTTCTAGTCTAACAAAAAAAAATTATATTTATTATAAATTGTTGATATTATTTTTGAGCAAACTGTCTAAGATCCAATTTCTCTATATCTCATTCTGAAGTCAATTAAATTTCTTCACTTTGACTGAATATATATTGTACTATCAATGTGTTAAACCAAGATATGGGAACATGCTTCCGATATGTTCAATGATCTAGCTGTAGAATGCCTAGCTAGTAAAGGAATGTTGGAACCAAAGTTAAAGTTCTCTCAGAAACGTATTTACAAACCTATTTCAGAAATATGGGTCACTTTCTAAAGTGTGTATGTTTGTTTGTTTTATCCCTGCATGAATTTGACTTGGACATACGTTTTCCTATTTCAAGGGACACTCCACTGCCCAAATACAAAACAAAAACATATGTGATATATCAGAAATAAAAACTTGCATGCATTTAATTCTACTTTTTTATTGTGGGTATATCTAGAAACAACTTGCAAAAGCTGCAGATCTTTTGTCTTCAGCCTATGCAAGCCCTTCCATTCTTCCCCAGCCCATACTTTATGTGGCTGTCCAAACACTGGCTTCCCAATGCAACTCAATGAGAAGTCTTTGCAAGCCAGGTGCTCTGAGCAATTGCTGTCACTTGAGTTTAGCTCCACTGAGCTAAAAAAATCAGACAGTAGCAGGACCAGTTGTCTCACAGCCACGAGTGTGTAACAAGGTTAATTTATAAAAATGTTCTAATGAAATCTGCATTTTTTATGTAAAATAAAAACCGAGGGCACACTCTTTATACATAAAGTACGTCAGCAAACTGAAGTGCTTTAGGGGACTAGAGTATCCCTTGAATGTTGTATCTGAATCGATGCACCTTGAGATGAGTTCACTGAATCTTTTGAGAACATACAGATTTTATAAGACTGTATTTTAATTAATTCTTTCTTTCTTTCTCAGAAATTAAAGTTGTTGGAATCGGAGACTCAGACAAGCTGACTATACTCAGAGGTTGTCCAGGTATCCCAGGATCTCATGGTCTGAAAGGAGATGTTGGACCACCAGGAGAGACAGGTGAATGGTGTTCACTTTGTAGCAGAGAAACCACCTAGAATCATGAAAAGAATGATCAACACAGAACAGATAAAAGCAATGCAAACAATAGCATGTAACTTTCATTGAACTTAGGGCTCATTTACAACCTTGACGCTACTATTTAGCAACCAGCAGTTACTAGTTACTGTGCCTGTCACTGTTAGCAAGAAGTGTCTGTTTAATGACAGCAAAATTTCACCAGCGATACAGCGATTTACTGACGAGATTGTAAAAGAGCCTTAAACATGGGAAAACGTTTTTACTGAGACAATAAAAACCTTATGGCAAAAAAGTTTAATTTGTTCACAAAAAAATGTTATACAATGTACACCAGCTGGTATTAATGAAACACGTCATTAGAATTTTATATATAGTTCTGACCTTTAAAATTTTGGCCTTTACTATTTAGATGTATATGTTTTTACTCAGTACTCTAGTTTTATTATATTGGGTAATAGCAACTATAACCCATGACATTGTAGTAAACTTGAAACTAATCAATTTTACTTACAAACAGGAACTACGAAATATAATTTTAAATAGTCCATATTTCAAACTAAATTGCTACCCTTATTTAGCAAAATCTTGCATTGTTGTTATTTCCTTGTAAAGAGAAAAATAACATCCCAAGTGTCCCTATTTACAAATGACAGTCCCTATTTTGGGTCCAAATCCATTTTCTGTCCTAAAGTCCCTTTTTTGTAGGAGCTCCATATTGTTGGTGTGTCTGAATGTATAAGAGAACTTCACAGCAATAATACTCCCAGTAATGTGTCTTTAAATATAATAAATGTGTTTAGAATCAGACTGTGTGAATAAGATACAGTATTCTTAGTCTAAATTATATTTTAGTTGCTCAAATTTTTATTAGTAAGCTACCTAAAATGTCACTGAGCAGACAGACCTCTGGTCACACCCACCTAAAACCCCTAAAATTAAAGTGTCCCTTTTTGTTTATTTGAAATTTTGGGAGGTATGAGACAGGAAAGAAATTAGCGATGCAAGTGTCACTGAACACAACTCTGTCAAATGTTTGAAGAGGATCTGTCACTTTCTGGATCTTTCCATATTTTCTGCAAAGAACCCTGAAGGTGTTATCTCCATTTAGTGTCCAGTGCAGACTTTCCTGAAATTGTCTATCGCTGATGCCGCCATTTTCTTCTGGGGACCGTCTTTAGTTCCTGGCACTTCACCTGCCATGTGCCACATCATGCAAAATAGGCATCCATTAGACCACAGAATCCTCCATAGGTCGAGCGAGATGATGCCTGAGTCCTACAGCTTCTGGGATTGGATAAAGACTGGCAGCAGAGCTCCAGATTTTCTTAACCTCAGGCTTTACTATAAGGCAAAGTAGTCCATATGTTGTCTTATGGTATCTTTGGATTGCATAGAAATTTAAATGAAATCCCAATGCAATCAGCATGAGTATTTCAGAATAATTATATCTTTATGAATTACTCAGAAGTAACAGATACTTGCAATGACGTCAGAGATAAAGTTTTCCAATCATTTATGGTTTAAAATTTGTGATTCCCATGTCAATTCTCTGTATTTACATACTTACAGAATGAAGCTCTATAGTAGTCTTCTCAGGCTCTGTAAAATATAGGGGAGAGAGGAGAAGACACGGATATAATGTAGTATGTTGAATTGCTTGATAGTGATAAATAAAGAAAAATATTGCACTTACAATTTTCTGGAGCTTATATTCAGCTCCAGTTATATGCGCCTGGCCGGTACAATCCCCATCTAAGGATATGATAATGGTCCTGGTGTACTCTCAGTGGCTTCTTTTGGGTCAGGGTGTTCTGGTGTCAGCAGGGTCGGATTAACAAAGGGGCTGATGGAGCTGTCAGAAAAGGAAAAAAGGATGATAGGCGCTCACTATAGTAGATGGTGAACAGGCAGCAGTATACAAACAAGGATTCCCAAACCTTGTAAATAGTTTACAAGAAAAAAGAGAAGGTGTATACCGCGCCTAATAATTTATATATGCAAAATATACATACATATATTCTCAAGTATATCCAGAAAATCAGAACCTCAGAATAAAACAGAGAATAAAAATAATAGTGCAATACAGTTAGTTCTTCAGAAGCCTTATCAGGCGAAACGCGTTAAATGGGACATTATTTTTAAACATTTTTAAACCTTTTATGGTTTTGTTTATGTTTGTTTATATTAAAGTATACTTTTTAAGTTACTTTTTATACTCATCCTTTTTTATACCTCCTGGATCCTGTGTATCCTTGGTGGGGATTATACCATCTAAGCTGATTATACTAGAGCAAGTTATATGCTCTAGCAATTGTAAGTACAATACTATTCACTATTTATTTTATTGTTAGTACTTACTTCACCATTGGCTGCTATTTCCTTCTTTTTGCATATACCACGCATATTGCACTTTGGAAGCACCTGCACTTACTACAACAACATATCCTAAGACGGGGATTGTACCGTCCAAGCGCTTCACAGCCAAGCTCTGTTATAGCTCATATAAATGTGAGTGGATTGTATATAGCTATATTCACCACTGTTAGAAAATAACTAACTGTATTGCACTATTATTTTTATTCTCTGTTTTATTCTGAGGTTCTGATTTTCTGGATATACTTGAGAATATATGTATGTATATTTTGCATATATAAATTATTAGGCGCGGTATACACCTTCTCTTTTTGCTGATGGAGCTGTAGCTCCAGGCCTAGGCCCACCTGACTGGTATTTTAGGGCACAGCCGGAATTTGAGGCTGCCTGGCCGTGACGGTATTGCAGTAATACCGGAAATACAAATGCAAATATTTTTCTCAGTATAAACGGAGATTACTCTGCAATACCAGCACCGGCCAGTATGTGTATGGAGAGAGGCAGGGATAGAAAGTTACAGTATCTCCCTGCCTCTGTCTACTCACTAATCCGTGGGGGAGCAGCTACACAGAGAGTCCAGACAGCAACTCCCAGCCTGCAGAGACAGACTACAGCTCAGATATGTGAAGGATAGGGGGAAAGGCAGCATGGGGACATGGGGACATGGGGACATGGGGACACTGAGACACGTGGGGACACTGGGAAACATGGGAACACTGGGAAACATCCACACTGAGACACTAGGGGACACTGTGAGACATGGAGACGCTGAGACACATGGGAACGCTGTGAGACATAGGTAGACACATTTGGACACTGAGACACTAGGGACAGTGTCTCCATGTCTCCCAGTGTCCCCATGTCTCCCAGCCAGTGTCCCCTAGTCTCCCAGTGTCTGCGCCCCCATGTCTCTGTGTCCCTATGTCTCCCAGTGTCCCCAAATATCTGTGTCCCCATGGCTCCCATTGTCCACATGTCTCACAGCCAGTGTCTCAGTGCCCCCATGTCTCCCAGTGTCCCTATGTCTCCCAGCCAGTGTCCATAGTGTCTCAGTGTCCCCATGTCTCCCAGTGTCCCCAAATGTCTCAGTGTCCCCATGTCTATGTCCACAAGTGCCCCCATGCCTCCCAGCCAGTGTCCCTAGTGTCTTAGTTTCCCCAAATGTCTGTATCCCCATGTCTGCCAGTGTCCCCATGTCTATGTCCACAAGTGCCCCCATGCCTCCCAGCCAGTGTCCCTAGTGTCTTAATTTCCCCAAATGTCTGTGTCCCCATGTCTCCCAGTGTCTGTGTCCCCATCTCTCTGTGTCCCTAGTGTCTGTGACCCCATTTCTCCCAGTGTCCCCAAATGTCTCAGTGTCTCCATGTCTCCCAGTGTCCCCATGTCTGTATCCACAAGTGCCCCCATGTCTCCCAGTGTCCCCAAGTGTCTCAGTGTCCCCATGTCTCTCAGTGTCCCCTAGTATCCTAGTGACATGGAACACACTGAGACATGGGGACATGGGGAGAAATGGGGACACAGACACTGGGAGACTAGGGGACTGGGCGACATGGGGACACTGACACTGTGATACATAGCACCAGGCTCACTGGGCTCTTAATCTGGCCCTAGGTGTCAGTGCCGCAAACCGGTATCCTCAGTGTATAGGAGGAAAAATAAAAACACAATATAGTGCTCTCTGTATAGTCTGGAATAAAACTAGGATATAAAGTAGAGGTATACTCACAAGCGGGGAGCAAAGGGAATATTGCTCAATCTAGGAAGCGTAGGTGGAATAATCCCCACCAAGGATATCACTTGCGAGTCCTCAGGTTCTAAATGATGAAATTGTGATGTTAAAAAGGATAGGCTGGAAGGCTCCAAAATAGCTAAAATTTTACCGCAGTTTTTGTTTTTTAAATTTCTATTTCATGTTATTCTCTCTCTCTCAGCTGCCAGGAACTGTAAGGAGCTGTTGGATCAGGGGTTCTTTCTCAGTGACTGGTACACGATCTACCCAGATGGCGAAACTCCCTTAAAAGTGCTGTGTGACATGCACACTGATGGCGGAGGCTGGATAGTAGGTTAAAAGCAATACCTGGTCTGCAGAAATATTCTTAGTCTCCAGTAATATATCTACATTGAATGAATCAAAAATATAAACATTTGATGCATCCTCTGGTCTTTAATTAGATTGTCAATGTAGAGTTAGAATACCTGAGGCCAGATAACTCTGATCCATAATATTAAGGCCAGTGGACTTGGCATTTCTGGCCCTACAACCATTATTTATTTATTTATTACCTTATATCACAGAGGCCAGAGAGCGTGGAGGAAGGGATAGAGGTAATTAGCACATGGGGGAAAGAAAAGAGAGGGCTATTCATCCAGCCCCCTTGTTAATGAGGTCAATGAAGACCCTATATTTGACTATTATTTTGGGGGTTTGTCAATCGCTGGGTCATATCTGGTTTTAGGGATTATTTTACACAATCTCTGACACATTTTTCACATCTTCCATAGCCGGTCCCATCGATTTCTTTGGGGACCCTAACTTTTATTGCATTATTTATTTTATTTTTTGCTCATGACATTTTCCTAGTTAAATATTCTTGTAAAGTAACGGGCTATTTACTAAACTGAGAAATCGAACTGAATCCAAAGTCCATTTCAAATTACGGACTAGAAGCAAAGCTGACTTAGACAATTTTCCCAGTTTGTCTACTTTGAACTTAAATTCACTTTGAATTCTTTCTTTAGTACAGGGCCGGACTGGGACAAAAATTCAGCCTGGGCAATTAAAGGCAGATCAGCCCACTATTAGGGGCGGGCCAGAAAGGGGGCATGTCATGTCACCACCATTGACACGCACACCCCCTTCCCCCCCACCAAATGATTATGTTAATGTGACGCTCCTCCAGAGCATCCAGTGCTCCTGGCTAAAATAAATGCCATGAGGTTTTTCTAGGGGGCAAATGGGGGGTTGAGTTTGTGCTGCGTTTGCTGGCGATTTGTCTCTGGTGTCCTCAATAGTGGATACCAGAGATCAAAACAGGAACCGGACTGTTAAAGAGTGTTGTGCATGTGTGGGGATGTTCCTTGTGTTGTTGTATATGTTTGGACATTGCATGTGTGTAGAGCAATTGTGTGTGTGAAGCGGTCTGTTTGTGGCGTACTGCATGTGGCTAGGGGCTGTAGTGTGTGTGTCTCTGGGTTGTAAAGTATGTGTGTTTGTGTGTGTGTATTTATATAGGGCCTGTGGAGTGTGTGCATGTAAGGAGCTGTACTGTGTGTTTGTGAGTGTATCTAGGGGCTCTAGTGTGTGTATGCATATAGGAGCTGTAGAGCACATGTGTATAGGGGGGATAATGTATGCATAGGTGGTGTACTGTGTACAGGGGGTGCAGAATATGTATTTATAGGCGATATAAATTAGTGTGGGTGCATGCAGGGGGTGTAATGTGTGTGTTAATAGGGGTATAACGTATGAGAGTGCAGGGAGTGTAGTGTAGTGTAGGTTTATGGTGTATAGAGTGTGTTTAGTGTGTGTATGTGAGTGCCAGGAGACTAGTGTGTATATAAGGAGTATAGAGTGTGTGTAGTGTGTTTGTGTGTAAGTGCAGGAGGTGCAGTGTGGATATAGGGGTATAGAGTGTGTATTGTGTTTGTGTGTTAATGCAGGGGCTGTAGTGTGTATGTAGGGGTATAGAGTGTATGCAGTGTTTTTGTGGGTTAGTGCAGGGGGTGTAGTGTGTTTGTGTGTTAGTGCAGGGGGTGATGTGTGTGTAGTGTGTTAGTGCAGGGGAGCAGTATGTTTGTGTTTTAGTGCAGTGTGTGTTTGTGTGTTACTGCAGTATGTGTTTGTGCAGGGGAGCAGTATGTTTGTGTGTTAGTGCAGTGTGTGTTTGTGTGTTACTGCAGTGTGTGTGTGTGTGTGTTAGTGGTGCAGTGTGTGTTAGTGCAGTGTGTGTTTGTGTGTTAGTGCAGCAGTGTGTGTTAGTGCAATGTGTGTTTGTGTGTTAGTGCAGTGTGTGTGTGTGTGTGTTAGTTCAGTGTGTGTGTGTGTGTGTTAGTGGTGCAGTGTGTGTTAGTGCAGTGTGTGTGTTTGTGTGTTAGTGCAGTGTGTGTTGCGCAGTGTGTGTGTGTGTGTTAGTGGCAGTGTGTTAGTGCAGTGTGTGTGTTTGTGTGTTAGTGCAGTGTGTGTGTGTTAGTGGTGCAGTGTGTGTTAGTGCAGTCTGTGTTTGTGTGTTAGTGCAGTGTGTGTTTGTGTGTTAGTGCAGTGTGTGTTTGTGTTAGTGGTGGGGAGCAGAATTTTGTGCGTTAGTGGTGCAATGTGTGTAGTGTGTGTTTGTGTGTTAGTGCAGTGTGTGTGTTTGTGTGTTAGTGCAGTGTGTGTGTGTTAGTGGTGCAGTGTGTGTTAGTGCAGTGTGTGTTTGTGTGTTAGTGTGTTAGTGCAGTGTGTGTTTGTGTGTTAGTGGTGGGGAGCAGAATGTTTGTGTGTTAGTGGTGCAGTGTGTGTAGTGTGTTTGTATGTGTGTAATGTGTTTGTGTGTGTATATGGCCTTAAATTATTATTATTATTAAAAAGGTAAAAAAATAATAATAATAATTCCATTTACTCCCCCTTTTAACTTTGCAGGGGGGAGGGAGCATTCACATACCTGGTGGTCCAGTGAGGGGGGGCTACGCCACACACACATTCCTGGCGGTCCAGCGGCAGGTAATTCAGTCTGTACCCCGCAGGGTACAGACAAGGTCTCTCTCTCTCTCTCTGGTAACCCACGGCAACGCTCTGAAAAAACGGCGCTCGCGAGAGGAGAAAGGAAGCTGCTCGGCGTGCGCAGAGGGTGATCGGCTCACTGCCCGATCTCCTCTCCGGCCCATGATGGGATAGAACTCCATCTTGGGGCCGGTGCTGCTGCGCATGGGCCGGTAGGGGAGATCTCTTGATCTTTCCTACCGGCCTTGGTCCATGGCCATCGCGGCCCACCGGGCATTTGCCCGGTTTGCCCGATGGCCAGTCCGGGCCTACTTTAGTAAATAACTCTATTAGAGTCTGTCATGGCAATGACATGTGCAGCATAAAAAAAACCAAAAAAACAGATGATGTAAGTATTGTTCTAATCACTCCTCTTGTTAACGTAGGTTTTCCAGAGACGATGGGATGGATCAGTGGATTTTTTCCGTGACTGGAAATCCTACAAGAATGGGTTTGGAAGCCGCCTGAATGAGTTCTGGTTGGGGAACGATAATATTCACATTTTAACCTCAGCAGGTAATGCACAGATTATAAAATTAATATTTCTCACTGCATGAGCATTGACCTTTACAGACAAACTAGTAAGTCAGAATGATTAAAAAAAAAAAAACTGGAAAATAGCTGATTTCCCCATCCTCAAACTGGTTATATTGGATTAAATCCCATATTATGCAATATTTGTAGTCATTCGATTTTAGTGTGCATTAGGGAACCCAACCCTAGTCCAGCTGCATGCAGAAGCATTGAATTACATGAAAATAATATTGAACAATCAGCTCCTTAAAAATGATAGAGCTTTTTTATATCTTAAACCGTGCTTTGTGTTTGGTCATTTTATTTTCCAAATGCATTTTAAAATCTTACTAATAAAAGTACATTTATAGTAACGTTTGCTTCTAATGTATAAAATTGTGTTTTTCCTATAATTGACCAGCTCTTTAAAGCTACATGTCAGATGAAACCATTTACCAAATAAAATACATTCTAAAGTATTTAACTAAATGTTAGAAAAAATTATTGACCTGATAAAAAAAAGTCTTTCTTTTTCCAAAAGGCAAATGGGAGCTGCGTGTGGATATGCAAGATTTTGAAAACACAAAGCACTTTGCTAAATATGATTCCTTTCAAGTATTGGGGGAATCTGAGAAGTACAAGTTGTTACTTGGTGCATTCAAAGAGGGAAATGCAGGTAAGGAATTACACCAGGCTTCCCCAAACTCCAGCCCTCCAGACGTTGCTGAACTACAACTCCCATGATTCTTAGCCTATCTATATCAATCATAGAATCATGGGAGTTGTAGTTCAGCAACATCTGGAGGGCCGGGGTTTTGGGAAGCCTGAATTACACGGTCTATGTTATTATATATTTATTTAAGGCCATTGTTTTCCATAGTGACAAACAGGAGTGCAGTTAACGGGTTGCTCCAAGCACCATGACCACTATGGTGATTTGAAGTGGCCAGTGATTTGAAGTAGTTGTGGTGCTTGGTGTCTGTATGTGCAGAGTTTGCTGTAAAATTCTGCACATGCAGAAAGGTGCTGAATATTTCTCCAGAAAAATGCTCCAATGAAACAATAAATGTATGGTAAACGGTAGCGGTAACAATAAAAATGCTGAAATGATCAAAGCCCTCGTGACATAGAATACTCGTAGAAGCTCCCACCCAAAGTATCTTCCCAATACACTGTCAGAATCATGACATTAAAGGTTTGACGCACTTTAGTGCTGCATGACTTGAAATTAAGTAGGGACATTTAGATTTTCCTGACTTTACTAGTAGGGATTTTGAAGGAACACCCATAACCACACTACAATACAAAATATTGTTGATGTACGTGTTCACGTAGTGAATGGACATTTTGTTAACTTTGTAAATACACTTGTGGTATTGTCTTATTATATATAGATAGTAGCATGCATGCTCTGTTACTATTTATTTTTAGTTTGATTTCTTGTTGGGCCATTATAAGCATTGATCCTAGTATGTATAGTATATAAGTTTAATGTAAGGACTAGAGTTGAGCGAACCTGAACTGAAAAGTTCGGATTTGTACCGAACATTACGATGTTTGGACCCCGGACCCGAACACGGACATTTCAGTGTATGTTCTGGTTGGAGTTCGGTGTTCGGCAAATTAATAAGCGGTGGGTGGGTGCCCTAAATAAAAAATGGGGGGGAACCTAATGTCCTTCCCCATTGGCCCCCACCCCTGAGCGGTGGGTGGGGGCCCTAACTATCAATAAGGGGGGGACCTAATGCCCTTCCCCCGGCCACACCCCTGAGCGGTGGGTGGGGGCCATAAATACAAATTGGGGGGGACCCAATGTCCTCCTCCCCGGCCCCCACCCCTGAGCGGTGGGTGGGGGCCCTAAATAAAAATTAGGGGGGGGAACTAATGTCCCCCCCCCTGGCCCCCACCCCTGAGCAGTGGCTGGGGGCCATAAGTAAAAATGGGTGGGGGGGACCTATTGTCCTCCCCCCCAGCCCCCACCCCTAAGTGGTGGGGGCCCTAAGTTAGAATAATGGGGGGACCTATTGGGGTGGGGGCCCTAAATAAGGGGTGGGGGCCCTAAATAAAAATAACCCTCTCCCCCTATGTCACCCCCCTCCCCCCAAAAAATAACCCCTACCTACCTCCCTCATCTTAAAAATAATGAGGGGGGACCCTTATCTAAATACCTGTAAAAAAAAAAAAGAATAAATTTACTATTTGATGTCTTCTTTCTTCTAAAATCTTATTTTTTCAGCCCCAAAAAAGACCAAATAAAAATCCATAATAACTAACGCACAAAAAAGAGCGCAAAAAAAATTAATCCATCTTCACCCATTGAGGGGTCTGCGCAGACCGCCCTGCAATTAGATTCAGAGCACTCTGATTGGTGGGTTTAAGCCATCCAATCAGAGTGCTCTGACAGGTAAATGAAGAGACTGACAGGTATTATTATTATTATGACAAAATATTTTTAGGATGAGTGGGGTAGGTAGGGGTTATTTTTTTGGGGGAGGAGGTGACACAGGGGGAGAGGGTTATTTTTATTTAGGGCCCCCACCCACCGCTCAGGGGTGGGGGCCAGGGGGGAGGACAATAGGTCCCCCCATTATTCTAACTTAGGGACCGAACCCACCGCTCAGGTGTGGGGGCCGGGGGGAGGACAATAGGTCCCCCCGCCCAATTTTTCTTTATGGCCCTCACCCACTGCTCAGGGGTGGGGGCCGGGGACGAGGACATTAGGTCCCCCCTCCAATTTCCTGGCTCATTATCTTCAAAAGAACCGTCTAATAAGTGCTCTCTGGGTGGCCGCTATTCGTAAAGCCAAACGCCACGTGGAACAGCAAATGGCGGCCATCTTGTTCGCACGAAGGGAGACAGCAGGACTTGGTCGTCGAGTGTCTGGAACTAAAATCGGACACTCGACCTCATGAACCACCGCTGAAACTACCGAACGCCTGCTTCCTTTAGTTGCCGAACAGCCAGGAGAGCGCCATTCGGTAGTTTTGCTGGTACGGACAAGGGGAGCAATCGCTCCTATGAGCCAGGAGGATCCATTTGGTACTTTATTTGTTTCTTTCCTTTTTCTGAATTGAAGACCGCACACGCTGAATTCGTGGAACTGTTTTTGGCAGGAGCCTCGTGTGTGGTCGGTAAAATGTGAGTTCCATACTTCTTTAAGAACCCCTGAACCAATCTGGACGAAATTTGGATATGTTTGTCCCCAGATCGGGGCTATCAGGGGATATGTAATTTGTGGGGATACTTTGTGTGGAAAAGGGTGTTCCAACTTTTTGGAAAATTGTGTGCCCTCTGCCTGGAGATAATTGATTTATTCCTTAACTTATCTCAATATCTCCCAGGCAGAGGAAGGGAGGGAGTTACTGTAAATCTGTATTGTGATTGGTTATTGTCTTTGTTTGCTGTGGGAGGTCCTCTTGCAGGAGGATTTCTCATAAAAGCCAGTGTGTTTTTTCAATAAACATGATTCCTGTTACACCCTTCATGAAGTCTAGGCTCATGTTTGGGGAATATTCTATTTGCTGGGGAGAATCATCTTGGAAGCTGCATTCATCTACACTATTCCTCTACTCCCTACTGCAGCTATAATCACTTATGCTCAGCTATTGGGAAAGGAATAGAAGACCGCAGTACCATAACCACTGCAGGTCTTAACAATTTCCCTATCCACATTTGTTTGCAGGGCACTTGTCCTACTCTTAACCCCATTTACTCCCTTTTGTAGCCCACTAGCCCTTTCCAGGACTTTTTTAGAGCCATTTTTGAGCCCAAAAGTTCAGTTCCCCATTGACTTCAATGGGGTTCGGGTTCGGGGTCAAGTTTGATCCCAAACCCGGTCTTTTTTTCGAAGTTCGTCCGAACCCGCCGGATCCGAACATCTAGGTGTCCGCTCAACTCTAGTAGGGACCCCTAGTGACTAAAAGAGTGTAATACAGAAATACTCTTATAGGAAATCATTTTGAATTGGGTGATCTGGCAACCTCTTCAGACCTTAGACGAGTACAACAATAGCATTTTAGGTTATCTGCATTTGGCTTAGTATATATTGAAGCACAGATTGTATTTCTAATGTGGTATTATTATTATTTTTACCTTTATTTCTACATGTCCCCCTGTCCTTTGCTCATTGTTAGTTTATTTGTACAATGCAATATTGAGAGTATTGTGACCCTGAGTGAGTCAAGATACTATCTATATGGTAGTTAGCGACATTAATCCTCCCTATTGGATAACCTCTCCAGACAACCAAAGGCTCTCATTAAAAGGGAATTTGGTTATCATTAGGGATACTCAGGTATACATTTAGTTTCAACTAATGTTAAAAGATTAGGAATTATCCTGCATGACTTTAGCAGGTAACTTTAATATAATTAAAAGTCAATATTAAGCTTCTCACACATTTATTTATCATTAAATAAACTTTACATTTTAGCAGTTATTGCTTCACATATATATTCTTTTTCTTTGGTTTAGTCATATTTAAGGATGGAAACCCCTGATTTGCGTGGACATCTCATGAATTTCAGAATTATTTTTTTTCATATTCCATACTAGAACTGTGCAAAAATTAGTTTTGTCCATAGATGAATAGATTTTTCAGAATCAGAATCATTTAATTCACACCTGAATTAATCAATGTGTCCAGGAAATAAATCATTTAGGTGTGGATTAGAAGATTACAAGGATTTGATTCAGATGAAATAATTAGTATATGGATAAAACAAATCTTTGCACAAGTCTACTCTATACACTATTTCTCAGCAATTTGTTCAACAGCATCACCATCAATACATACAGCCCACACAGTTATTAATGAAGTGCGACAAATTAAAATAAGTAAATTTGCAATTTAGTACAATATCCATTCTGCATAAAGTAAACACAAGTATTTCATAGAAAACTGTTGCCATTTTACTAGATTGCTAAAGACTGACTATGCACGTATAATAAAGTACAACAATATAAAAAAAAAAAAGAATGAAATTCTTTATGAAAAACAAACATCTGAATAGGTAAATGAAAAATGAATATAAATCAGGGGCACCCAAAAAATAGATCCCCAATTGTTTTAAAACTACAGCTTCCATTATGTTTTGTCATTCTAAAGGCATGTAAAGCATCATGGGACTTGTAGTTTTACATCATCTGGGGATCTACCTTTTTGGTACCCCTGGTATAAATAAATCAAGTCGTAAAGAATTAAAAAAAAAAAATAAATAAAATAAAATCACCCACGCCGGGTTAATCACTAAACGTGAGAATTGTTGGGAAGTCAAAATGAATTCAACGTAAATGTTTAAATTTAAGGACAAAATAGCCAAACTAGAAAAGAGATGCTTCTATGGAATAGCCTGCCTACCGCCAGACTCTCCCCTAGTCTTCAATAGTTTAAGAAGAATTTCCCCTCTCATAATATTGTAAAGGGCTACAGAATCTGTTGGCGCTATATAAATGGCGATAATAATAATAATAGTTCAGTTTATTTGGACAAGATAGTCCACAGTTTATTATAAAGTAATGTCTATTGTTATAGCACTATATACAGAGTTGTTACCCAGCTTAAATGGACACTATAGGCATCAAAACAACTTTAGCTTAATGAAGCAGTTTTGGTGTATAGATCATGCCTCTGCAGCCTCACTGCTTAATTCTCTGTCATTTAATGGCAGAGAATTTTAATGCAAGCACACAATTTCATGTAATGGGAAGATCTGCACTAGATTTATGTGTCTATAATTATTTTGTGACTTTAGCCTTAGACTTGTTAGGAGCGTTGATATCATAACCAAAAACCATGTTATGTAACTTCCAATGTTCTTATGTGCCCTTACTGGCATGCTCCCACCCAAATGAAATTTTTTTAATAAGAAATAAAGGAACACTTACCTATTTAAGCTTAAACCTGCTCTGGTGATGTCACTTCTCACTGCAGGGGGAAAGATGTCAGGGAGGATGGGTTAAGGAGATGATTTGGGCAGTACAGAGGGCCACCACTGGCCTCCATGCCACCATTGGTTATCTGTTGTCGGCATATACCATGACAACTTAAAATCACTAAATTGGTTGTGGTGCTTTGAGTATCAATCTAATAAGAATGACTTTGAATGCCATCTTTGCAAGCAGATATACACATCCTAATTAGGGGTTGTTTACAATCTTGTCGCAACTTTATAACAACCAGCTGCTACTCATTACCGTGCCGGTCACTACCATTAGTAAATAGCAGCTGTTTATCAACTGCATAATTTTAACAGGATATATTGTCACATACCTTCATTTAAAAAAAAAAAAACAAATTCAACAGAAAGTCAATCTAACTCATAGATCTTTCACATTGTGTTTTCACAGGAGATTCTCTTACGCTTCACCACAATATGAAGTTCACCACCAAAGACCAAGATAATGATATTTATTCATTAAATTGTGCTGACTTGTTCAAGGGAGGCTGGTGGTATGTACAATGTCACCATTCAAATCTGAATGGTCTGTATTTATCAGGACAGCACAGAACCGAAGCAGTTGGCATTAACTGGTATCACGGCAGGGGACAGAATTACTCCTACAAGTTCTCCGAAATGAAGATTCGACCCGTGGAATAAAGAGAGAATGTTATCATCGTTAATAAACTAGAAAACAAAACGTACACAGTTATAGGAAGTGAATAGGTGGTGAACAAACACAATCACATTATCTGGTAGGATGAGAGAAAACATATGGCCAAACTCTACATAGATGACCGGTGGGGTTACACTCCCAAGGAGGAGTTACTATACGCGGCTGATGTCTTTTTTTTATTTTATTTACATATAATTTATCTGTTTTATCATTGTTCATCATAAAAAAACTTTACATAGAAAGGCGACAATTATCCTTCTATTTCATCATATTTTTAATACATGTGACATATATTATATTTGACAGTACACACAACATATAAACAGAAAAACAAAAGTTTTGTGAGTTTGTGAGTTACTTTTTATTTTATTCCGAGTCAGGATATTCCTTTATGACAGAATCTGATCCTTTGATGTAGGTATATAGATTTAATCTATATCAATCTATAGAGAGCCTATCAAGAATCTTAATCCATTTGTCCTAAGTTTCATATCTATACGTACTAATGCAAAATTGTGAGACAATGCCTCTTTCCATTTTGCATTGGGTTATGATAGCCTCCTTAACTTGCTGCCAAGTATCTCAGTATTGTTGTCTTTTTCCAATTTCTGGCAATAGATGTTTTAAAAGCCATCATTGTATGGATCAAAAGATATTTCTTCTCTTTTGAGGTAATTTTAGATGTAACAATATTGTTTCAGGTGTCCAGTAATATGTAATACCCAACAACCTATTGATTTCTAATAAAATTCGATCCCAGGCTCTCCTATTCGGTGTGCAATTCCAGCATATATGTATTTCATCTGCTCCTTCTGCTCCACACCTCCAACATTTCTGAGTGTCCGAGTTAGAGAATTTACATAATTTAGCAGGAGTCAAATACCACCTATTCACCAATTTAGAGTGGGCTTCCATTACATTTAACCAATGGGTTGAGGAGTAGACTGATTGAAGGGCTGCATTCCACTCTTTTTTTTTTTATTCTTTTTTTTTGTTGTGCAGGTGTTTACAACAGCGTATTGCAAGATTAAGACAAGTCAGACAGTGGCATGAAAATTTGCACATTTTTCTAATTTTTATCTAGCTTAACTAATAGGTTATATTGCCAGAGTAAAATCAATTGAAACAGGTAAAAAGTGTGAAAAAAAACAATTAATGCTTAACATGCTAGATTATCTATGTTAGTGTTGGTATAGTGTACTATCGAGCGTATGTGCTTCAGGGTTATGGTATGTGTGAAGCTTGTTTGTTATAGGCTGAGAGGTCTTGTCCTGCTTGGCTGTCCCCTGGCATATGTGTTAGCATGTTGTGTGAGGTTAAGGTAGGTAACGCCATTGGGACTGCTCAGTGACAACCTCTGGTGAAGCACTTACATGTATAGTTGCATATAGCAAGAGGGTAATTGATAGAATAGATAGCTGGTCACAGGCGAAACATGCTGAGTGAAGCTGCTAACAAATATACGAGTAAAGATGAGTTATATTGGTCACAGTTTAGTATAGACATATGCTGCGAAGTGAGTGTCTGGGCTGTAGGTGGTTGCCAGTGGTAACAATGTCCCTTATGGTGCAGACTGTAGAGGCTGGAGCCCAACACTGCGTGCTTTTCAAGTCGACTCTGTCAGCCTATGCCCACTGGGTGTACAGATCTGTCCGGCATGGGGGTGACCTGTCTGAGGGCGGCATGTTCGCTTGGCGAGGTGATGGTGAAGTTGCTTGTGGGCATCGCTTGGAGTTTACTGATTTTTCTCAAAATCGGGGCCATGCCGGTGTTCAGTTGGTTACGCGCTGGGTTCCTCTCAGAGTATTCTCCGCGCTGCAGCAGTATTCCCTCTCCCGGCTGGTTAGGACTGGGGTGCTGTAGTGTGCGCCAGGGTTTCCGTCTTGGACTCCACGTTGCTGCATGGGGATTCCCCCTGTGTTGCTGCCTGGTACTGATTTGCCTGCGCCTTGTGCAAGGGTGACCCGGCGGCAGTCGGGGCTTTTGCGCCTTCCGTGGTGTCGATTGGGTGTCCTGTTGTTGGGCTGCTGGCCGGCTATTTGGTCGTGAGTTCTGCCTGGTAAGGTCATCACTGTGAGGTGGGGCAGGCTAAAGTCTGCTTTAATCCCTCTATAATAATAATAATAAATTTTCATATATTGCATATTTCTATTTGCTTTAAAAATAAAGATGTCATTAATTTTATTTTCAGGAATGTTTATTTGATTTGATAAAGCTCTCGCAGGAAATGATATATTTAATTTGTTACATGCGTGAAGTTCAATATATAGATCTGATAGCGATTTTTCCCTAGTCGATTTTACTGTGCTTCTAGACTGATTCTTCTATTTGATTGCTTTAGGATGACCGCATATTGTCGCCTTCGCAGAGGCATAGTCATGTTGCGTAAGGTAAAACAGAACTTTAGGTAACATAGCAATTCTGAACTGGGTAGCAATTTGGCTTCAGTAACAATCTATTTGAAGCATCGTGCCCATGCAGGGGCCGTCTCAGGATTGCGAGGTTTACTCATCAAAACTCTTGCAAGCGTGGTCTGTGTAGGAGTTGTATTCGTGAGGTCTTAGTGAGCCTTGTGGCCTGTGTTTTCAAGGTGGTGCTTGGTGTGGGATGGTGTGCATCTTGTGTTTTTTAGGTAGTTCAGGTTTTTCTACTTGGCCGTCTGGTGTGTATGGGTGGCCTCTGTTGTTTGGTAGAGTCGCGTGTTGGGTTGTTTGTGTCGTCAGCTTAGAAGTGCGCTAATGTGTGCTTGACAAGCAGGTTTGTGTGTGTTAGTTCACGTGCCGACCTTAGTCGTCGCCTCTTTGTCCTATTTCGTGGCTGGAAGTAGGTGTGTGTCAGCAGGATCTGCTTCCCTAATCTACGGTCTGTCTCGGTCCATGTCAGGTATATTGGGTAGGGGAGGAGAAGAAAAAAAAAAGGGGGTAAAGGGGGTCGTTCTGTTGTACCTGCTTGTGCAGTATTCCCCAGGCCACCGCTAGGAATTTGTTGGATGAGATATGTCTCAGTCAGTAGAACCAGCGCTTCGTGTATTTCTCATTTGCGTGTACTGTGGTTGCTTTCAGATCTTCAAACTTCCTGGTGTCTTCCACCTCCTTCACCCATCTCTTGATTGAGGGGGTGCATGGTTGTCTCCAATAGATGGGGATGATGGCTTTCACTGCGTTGAGAAGTCTAGGGATCACTGATCTTTTATATGCCGGCGTGGGTATCGTGGTGTGGTGTAGCAGGAAGGAGGGCAGGGAGTATGGTACCGCCTCATCCGTCACTTCCTGAATTATTCGTCCGATCTTGTCCCAGAATGGGCGGACGAGGGTGCAGTCCCACCAGAGGTGAATGAAAGTTCCCCTTTCCCCTCCGCATCTCCAGCAGGTTGCTGGTATCGTGCTGTCCCGTGTGTTTAGGCCGGTCGGGGTTATGTACCATTTTGTGAACACTTTATAGGCGTTTTCCTTCAGTCTTGCTGATCCAGGCGTTTTCTGGACATGTGTGACGATTTTGTCTTAGTCCGCATCTGTGAGTGATCCTCCAGATCTTCCTCCCATCGTCTTATGCACAGGGGTTCAAGGAGATAGCAATCGGTCGTCAGTGTGGTATAGATCAGGGATATCGCCCTTGGTAGCGCTGCGTCTTGTAGGCATAAGGTCTCAAACTCTGCAGTTTCTGGTCAGGCATGGGCATTGGGGGATAGAAAGTGCATCATGGGAGATACGTTCTCTCGCTCCATTGTGTGTAAGAACATGTGGTGTTGTTCCGGGAACAGGGTGTGCATTGGGTGGAACGCGAACGGGGTTATGAGTACATCAGCCATCCGGAGTAGTTTGTTGCCGTTCATTGAGCATGGGAGGGGTCTCTGGTCTCCTGTGGGAAAATCCGGGTTCCCCCTCAAGGGAAGCAGGGGGCTGGAGTCCGTTGTGAGATAGTATCTGGGGCCGTTTTGGTGCCAGATATGGAGTGTGGCCTTCACAAATGGGTTAATGTGGTTATGTGTTTGCTTGCCTCTCTCGTGATCCAGAGCAATGCCGCAAAGTTACAGTTGGCGCTGTCTGCTTCCAGTTGTACCCAGAGTTTGTCCCGTGCATTCACCGACCAGCTGAGAATTCTTGTGAGGTATGTCGACAGGTAATACTTTCTGAAGTACGGAAGGGCCGCCTTTAAGTTTGGGCAGCATCAGTTGGGAGTGTGCTATTCGGGGGGATTTGCCATTCCATATGAATTTGCGGACCGCGGCTTGGATGGTAGTGAAGAAGTTTTTTGGTGCCTGAATCAGAACGGTTTGAAAAATGAAGAGGAGCTTAGGGAGAAGGGTCATCTTAACTGCGTTTCTATGGCCCAGCATCAAAGGTAGTATGAGTTCCAAGAGTGAAGTTCCTCCAGTGCAGTTTTGAGTAGTGGCGCAAAGCTGTGGGTATAGAGGTTCATTGGGTCCCGCGTGAGCCATATTCCTAGGTATCGTAACCGGGAGAAGTTCCGGCAAGAAAGTCTTATAATATAAGAGTGGTAGACCATCCGGTCCTGGAGATTTTCCCGTCTTCGCTCTCTTGATGGCTAGCGCCAGTTCCTCTGGAGTGATGGATGCGTCCAGCGTTTCGCGGTCTGTGTCCGTTATCTGCGTTAGTCCGGACGCTGCCAGATATGTGCGTGTGGCCTCTCGCCTCTGTTGTGTCTCGGTATCTCATGTTTCCCGGTTTATATTGTAGAGGCCTTCGTAGTAATGGAGGAACGTAGTTCATATCTGGTCTGGCAGGCGGTGTACCCGTTGGGCCGCGTCTTTGATCTTGGGGATGTAGAGTTGGGTCCTGGGTTGTTTAAGCAGGTTCGCCAGGAGCCTCCTACATTTATTCCCATGTTCGTATATCGGTTAAGGTGTGTGGTAAGCTGGGCGTGTTTGAGGAGAAGGTCTTGGTACGTGGGTGCATCCTGCGTTTCTTTATGTTGATGTTCCAGGTGCGCTATCTCGTTGTTATCCATTATTTTACATTAGGGCCCCCAACCGCCGCTCAGGAGTGGGGGACGGGGGGCAATAGGACCTTTTTTTTTTTTTTACAGTGAGCAGTCACAGGCTGCTCACTGTTTAATAGACATTCCCCTACTCACGGTATAGCGAGTAGGGGCATAATTTACTAATACTAAGTAATCTTTACTTAGCATTAGTAAATTTGTCTGAAAGACCAATCTAGGTCTTTCAGCCTTTTAGTAGATAGCTCCCTAATATCGTGGGAATTAGGGAGTTATCTACTTATTCATTCCTGTCATTACATTGACTGGCTAAGTAACTTACATTTTATATGAATGTATGTTACTTGATTGTTGTAAGTGTTGCAAATGCTTACAGCTGAATCCTGGCTATGTTTGTATACTTTTTATTTAAAATTTTATACAATGTAACATTCTTCTTCTTTCACTGGGTAAGTATATTAGTACAGCAATACTGTGCTTCAGAACTTCGGCACTTCGGCACTTCGGCACTTTGGCACTTCGGAACTTCGACACTTCGGAAATTATGTAATTTCGGAACTTCAGGACCTCGGCAATTCGCCACTTTGTCAATTCGGACATTCGGAAGTACCCGAATGTTCGAATTGCCCGAAATTCGTCCAAATACATATTCGGACAGAAACGAATTGCACATGTCTAATGGGTATACCCAGTGATAGGAAATCCCGGCAGTCTGGAGAGCCGCCGTTACTGGTCAGAGGGCCTTCCTTGCTTGCAGAGTATAGCGGGAGAGGTCCTGATATATCGATATCGTTTGGTTGTCCATGCGAATTGTGCCCATGCGGCGCATGCTGCGCAGGATATCCTCCTTCAGGGTAAAATTGGCCAGGCAGCAGATGTAGTCCCTGGGTTGTTCGCCCGGCACAGGAGGTGGGCGCAGTGCACGGTGGGCCCTGACCAGGCCTACTCTGGCGATCTGTTGGACTCCCAACGCCAGGCTAAAGATGAAGTGCAGGGTTTCTGGGATGTTTTCCGACAGGCCGCTTTCTTTCACTCCCCGGATCCGGAGATTCAGCCAGCGGCTCCTGTTGTCTGAATCATCCACCCAGGTGGTTAGTTGGGCCAGGTTTCACTCACAGCCTCTGATTGCTGAGTCTGCAGCGTCTATGTCTGCCCGGAGGGCCCTGGACTTGTCCTCTGTGATGGACAGTCTGGCGTCCATGTTTGCTACATCAGCCCTTACTTGTGCCACCTCTTCACGGATTACCCGGCTCAGGCGGTCAGAGAGGGCCTCGAGGTCGGCTTTTGTGAGCAGGGTCGGCAGGATGGCCCGCAGTTCCCCATCTAGTGCCCCTTGCGTTTCGTGCGGGGTGGAGAGGGCCCGTGAAAATCTTGCGGGAGTTGTGGACGGTGAGTCCGAGGCCTGACTTACTCCATCTCCGGGTGAGAGGCGTGGTCTCACAGCGTGGTGAGGTAGGTGCGGATCAGCGTACCTGTCCCGGACCCCAATGGCCTTGGTGTGCAGGGGGAATCTGTTGGTCTTTTATTGCGCCCCATGATAAATCTGTGGTGCCGATGGTAAGCGTTGAGATGCTTTTGTCGCCGTAGCCACGAGGAGCTACCCGGTTATGCAGCCATCTTTCTTGGCTGCCGGGCACGCTCCCAGAGACAAATATTTGTATATAGTGATAAGTGGATGAGACAGCGCTAAACAACTCAAGGCAGCAACCCTTAAAGGGGAATCCCTCTACATACCCTTAAAACAAGATAAGTAAAAGTAACAATAAAAAAGGCTGCGCCACATAAAATCAAAATAAAAACAAGATAAAAACCAATAAAAGAGTCCAAATTATGAGTTCTTATGGATATTCTTATTGGGAGGCTGGTAGGATGGTTGATTCTTCAAATATAATGGTGGGTCCTCTTATATGAAAGAGAGAAAAAGACGGACAACCAATGGTGCAGTATATCAAGTCCAAATTGTGACGTATTGAGAGATAATAATGGAACACTCACATTTACAAGAGCTTTTATCCAGCTCTGATATAAGGCGCACACAGCGATATGATCCCCGCTTAAGGGATATATGTGGTAGGATATCTCTCCGTCAGGGATGATCAGTTCTCCGAAGGAAGAAGAGACAGCCAATAGTGCTCACTGTATAGTGGTGATGGTATAAATTGAATAAAAAACGTACTTACAAATAGAGAGCAGGCGAACTGCTCTATGATGACAGCGTAAGTGGATTGATCCCCACTTAAGGATTTCTTGGGGTACTGGAATCTTCCAATTTGTTGGTACAAACCAATAAGTGGTTGAAAATAATAATAAAATAATTCAGTAAAATAACTATAAAAATAAATATTAAAAAGCCAGGGTAAAAATAAAAGAAATGTGTATAAAAAGATAATTGGCACAAATAAATAACCAAATTAACTTTAATATTAAAACACAATTAAATATCACTAATGCGTTTCATCACAAAATACTTTATCAAATGGAATAACATTTTCTACCTGGCAAATAGGGGTTATATAGGACACAGTAATTTGAATATGGGCGCCAAAAATTGGTACAGCCAATCAAAGTGCTTAATTTGTAGGCAAACTTAAACCTTTAAAATAAATACATTATTTTAAAATCTAATGAATACTGATCTATTTAAAATATGTTTAAAGTAAAAACGAAAGGGAGAAAGTGTTTAATTTTATTAATAAAGTTGGTCACGTGATTTTCGGCACTTCCGCGAACCGGAAGTGCCGAACGGCATCATGGGAAATGTAGTATTGTGCTGAAAATGGTGGCCAGAATGCCGAATAGGAAGGGGATGGGTTTAGGTTATAAATGTGATTCGGCCATATTGGGAATGGAAATGGGGTGGAGTGGCAGCCATATTGTGGAGGGCAAATATTAATAGGTAAAAATAGAGCAGTATTACACATAAGAAATATATAATAAAACACTGAATTATAAAAAACACAGAATAATAAAAATAACAATAAAATAATAATATAGATAGTAACTTTATAGGCAATAAAACCAATGAAAAGATAAAACAAAAGAAAACAATGAAACGTTAAAAAGTGACTGTAAAGCAATAAATAATAAAAACACTGAGAATAGCAGAAAATAAGAACGATAAGATTAAAAATGGAGTAATAATAAAGAAGCTGAGAGCAAATAAAAAACAATAAGTGAATACAGTAGTAAGGATAAAACTTAGTTAAAGGTATATACACAGAAAATCATAAAAAATTATGTAGATCAAAATCTGCATTTAGACCGTGGGGTATAAGGGTCTTAAGGTTATACACCCACTCCATTTCAGTTTTTCCCAGTACTTTTTTTATATCTCCTCCACGCCAAGAGGTAGAACATTTTTTTATGCCAATGCATTTGAGTAAATTTGGGTCTTTATTATGCATAATGAAATGTTTGGATACTGTGTGATTTAAGTATCCATTCTTTATATTTCTGCAATGTTCGCTCAATCTTATCTTTAAGCACCTTATGGTCATCCCCACGTATTGGAGGCCACATGGGCATTCGAGCAGATACACAACATTCTTAGTATTACAGCAGATGAAATAAATGTTATATACCTTTTTAGTTATATTAGACCTAAATTGGGTAGTCTTAGATAAAACGGAAAAATCTGTTGTTCTACATACTATACATTGTTTGCATTTGTAAAAACCTTTTGTTTGAGGAAAAAAAGAGAAGTTCTTAGTCTGGGATTCTTTGGTAAAATTGGTGGTGAGAATATATTTAAAACTAGGAGCTCCTCTAAAAACAATATTCGGGTGAGTGGGTAGAATTGGGTCAAGTATCTCATCGTGTTTGAGTATATGCCAGTGTTTTTTTATTATTCTTTTTACGTCATTGCTTTTATTATTAAAATTAAAAATCACAGGAAGGGATATTGCTTCATCTTTTTCTTTATTTTTGTAGGTCAAAAGATCTTTACGTTCTTTTTGTTGTACTATATTGATTGTATTAATTAGATCTGGTTCTGAATAATTTTTTTCTATGAATTTATTTTTTAGAATTTCCGCTTGTTTATTAAAATCTTCATTTTTTGAGCAATTTCTACGGAGTCGTAGGAATTGAGTTTTAGGGGCGCTCTCTAGCCAGGGCTTATAATGGCAGCTAGATTTGTCAATTGCTGTATTTACACAGACTTTTTAAAAAAAAGTTTTTGTTTGTAGTCGACCTTTTTCAATAAAAATATTAGGATCTAAAAAAATTAATGGATTCCTTGCTATACTCATGTGTGAGGATAATACCTCTTTCATTGGTATTCAAATTATTAATAAAAACAATAAGGTTTTCTTCTGTACCATCTCAGATAAAAAACAAATCATCTATATATCTAAAATATGACACTATGTTTGCTCGCCATGCATGGTTACTCCTGATGGCTTCTGTTTCCCAATCTGCCATAAATAGATTGGCATAGCTAGGAGCAAACCTAGTGCCCATAGCATTACCCCTCTTTTGTAAGTAAAATGAATCTAAAAACCAAAAATAATTATTTTTTAAAATAATATTTATACCTTCTATTATAAAATCTACTTAAGTGGCAGGAATTTTTGCTTCTAAATAGTGTTGTCCCGAACGGTTCGCTGGCGAATAGTTCCCGGCGAACATAGCGTGTTCGCGTTCACCACGGACAGCGAACATATGCGATGTTCGGTCCGCCCCCTATTAATTTACTAATACTAAGTAAAAATTACTTAGTATTAGTAAATTGTGCCCCTACTCGCAATACCGCGAGTAGGGGCATGTCTATTAAACAGTGAGCAGCCTTTGGCTGCTCACTGTTTAAAAAAATAAAGGGTCCCCCCCGGTGGGGGCCCTAAATACTTATAGGGGGGGACCTATTGTCCCCCCCGGCCCCCACCCCTGAGCGGTGAGTGGGGGCCCTAATAACAATAAGGGGGGACCTATTGTCCCCCCCGGCCCCCACCCCTGAGCGGTGGGTGGGGGCCCTAAAAATAACAATAAGGGGGGGAGCTACTGTCCCCCCAGCCCCCACCCCTGAGCAGTGGGTGGGGGCCCTAAAAATAACAATAAGGGGGGGACCTATTGTCCCCCCGGCCCCCACCCCTGAGCGTTGGGTGGGGGCCCTAAAAATAACAATAAGGGGGGACCTACGGTCCCCCCCGGCCCCCACCCCTGAGCGGTGGGTGGGGGCCCTAATAACAATAAGGGGGGACCAATTGTCCCCCCCGGCCCCCACCCCTGAGCGGTGGGTGGGGGCCCTAATAACAATAAGGGGGGACCTATTGTCCCCCCCTGGCCCCACCCTGGCGGTGGGTGGGGGCCCTAAAATGCTAACAAGAGAGAGGGGCCTACTGAAAGCCCCCAGCCCCTGGCGGTGGGTGGGGGGCCCTAAAATCACAATAAGGGGACCTGGCCATCCCCGGCCCGTTTGGTGGGGCCCTGAAACAATAAGGGGGGACCTACTGTCCCCCCAGGCCCCCACCCCTGAGCGGTGGGTGGGGGCCCTAATAACAATAAGGGGGGACCTATTGTCCCCCCCCACCCCCACCCCTGAACGGTGGGTGGGGGCCCTAAAATTAACAATAACGGGGGGACCTATTGTCCCCCCCGGCCCCCACCCCTGAGCGGTGGGTGGGGGCCCTAAAATTAACAATAAGGGGGGACCTATTGTCCCCCCCCGGCCCCCACCCCTGAGCGGTGGGTGGGGGTCCTAAATACAAAGGGGGGGGACCCTAGTCACCCCACCCCCCAAAAAAAAACTATCTCCCTACCTACCCCCCTCACCCTAAAAATAATGAGGGGGGGACCTTTAACTAAGTACCTGTAAAAAAAATTAGATAAAAATAACTTACCATTTGATGTTTTCTTTCTTCTACAATCTTCTTTTTTCAGCCCCAAAAAAGGCCAAATAAAAAGCCATAAGAACCGACTTAGAACAATTGCGGGAGTTCGCGTTCGCGGTTCGCGAACCGAAAATTTTGTGTTCGCGACATCACTACTTCTAAAGTTAAAATATTTTTAATGGCCTGACATCCTATATCATGAGGAATGATAGTATAGAGAGATTGGACATCACAAGTGACTAGTATAAAATTGGGTTTTCAAATAAAAGTATTTAAAAAATTTAAAAGTGACATTGAGTCTTTTAAAAAGGATTTCATGAGTTTGACAGAAGGCTGTAAAAGGGTATCGATGTATTGGGAAAGATTGCACAAAAGGGACCCTATCCCTGAAACAATTGGCCTTCCCGGTGGGTTCTGTTCATTTTTGTGAATTTTGGGAAGAAAATAAATAACAGGGGTAATAGGGAATTCTTTATTTAAAAAGTTAAATTCATGTTTATTTAAAATTTTAAGATCTAATCCTTTTTTAAAAAAAATCAGATAAAATGGTTTGTATATTTCTTGTAGGGTCAGATTCTAATTTTTCGTAGACATTTGTATCTCTGAGTTGTCTATGAGCTTCATCTATATACATTTTACTTGATTGTATGACTACTCCACCACCCTTGTCTGCTGATTTAATAACAATATCTTTATCTTTTTGAAGTTCTTTAATTGCACTTCTTTCGGCATTGGTAAGATTATTAGGATCATATTTATTATATTTGATTTTTTCCAGATCTTTATGAACAAGTTTTTCAAATAGTATTAAAGGTGCCGATTTACAATACGATGGGTAGAACTTTGATTTTTCTCTGAGATGAGTGTTTATAAAAGGTCCATTATCTGTCTGTGGGGGAGGGGATAGATTGGATATTTCATTATTTTTACTAATAAAAAATCTTTTTAGGGTTGCTTTCCTTACGAATTTATTTACATCAAGGAATGCTTGGAACGAGTTGAATGAAGGAGTTGGAGCAAATTTTAAACCTTTGTTTAAAACAGACATTTGTGCGGCCGATAACACTTTTTGAGAAAGATTAAAAATACCATTAGAAGGAGCTTTTAGGGATGTTACCTTTCTAATCTTTCCCTTTTGCTCACGTCTTCCACTTCGTCTTCCTCTAAACTTAGAATCCTTTTTTGGGAGCGTGAGGGGTGCGGTGTTTGGACTAGTGAAGGTTGGTGAGTGCGTATTTCTAAAAAATGTTCTTCATTGTCAAAGTCTGAATCAATTGATAATAACTGATATCTGTTTGGGTGATTAGAAATAATAGGTGATTTTGAATAGTTGGAATATTCAGTGTGATCATTTGTGTATCGCGACCTCTGAGGTTTTGGTGAGATATTTGAACTAGACGAGTTATAGTATTTAGAAGATAGAGGTGCAGAATTGTAGGTCTGATGAAAGGGTGTCTTCTGTCTGTACAGAGGTAATTGATTTGTAGTGCTTTGGTATGGTATATACGATGGAGCGTGATATTGGTGAGCTGAAGTTTTATGGGGCCTGGTATGTGATGGGGATTGGTGTTGAGGTTTACGTGTGACATAATTTTGGTACCTGGAAGGTGGATGTTATGAATTTGGGAGTGGGAGTGTGTAGGATTTTTGTAATCATTATAATTAGTTCTGGAGGAGTAACTATCTGAAGTGTAGTTCTTTTTTAAGTGATAAGTTCTCACTTGTTTGTTTGAGTAATCTGTTTTGTCTCTGATATATTTTCTAATCTTCAGATGTTTAGTGTCAATTTCAACTTTTTCGATTTTATTTTGAATTAGAATAAAATTTTGTTTATACACTTTGGTTTCGGTGAAAGGTAAGAGTTTTTCTCTCAGGTTATTTATTTCAATGTCTAAGATAGACAATTTTTTGCTTTTTTCACTATTAGTGTCTCATCAAACCAAATGTACATAATTCCAATATGCTATTCCATTCCTACATAAATTCAAGGTCATCTTGGTCAGATGTAGGTAATTTTAAAAGTCTTAAGCCACGGGGGGTAATCTGCTCATCTATATATTTTTTAAAAGTAGCGATTTCCCATTTAAGCTTAATTTCTGTGGTTAGTGCTTTTTCTAGTTGAATAAAAAGATCTTGTTGGTTTACATTATATGATACTGTTTGAATAGAATTAATAGCCTCTGTATTAAATACATTGTTAACATCAATCGTATATTTATTCCTGAATTCAAAAATAGACATGTTTCAAAAAGAGTTGGGAAGCGGCTATCTCAAGAGGGAAAACAGATAGTGGTAATAGTGATAAGTGGATGAGACAGCGCTAAACAACTCAAGGCAGCAACCCTTAAAGGGGAATCCCTCTAGATACCCTTAAACCAAGATAAGTAAAAGTAACAATAAAAAAGGCTGCGCCACATAAAATCAAAATAAAAACAAGATAAAAACCAATAAAAGAGTCCAAATTATGAGTCCTTACGGATATAATGGTGGGTCCTCTTATATGAAAGAGAGAAAAAGACGGACAACCAATGGTGCAGTTTATCAAGTCCAAATTGTGACGTATTGAGAGATAATAATGGAACACTCACATTTACAAGAGCTTTTATCCAGCTCTGAGATAAGGCGCACACAGCGATATGATCCCCGCTTATGGGATATATGTGGTAGGATATCTCTCCGTCAGGGATGATCAGTTCTCCGAAGGAAGAAGAGACAGCCAATAGTGCTCACTGTATAGTGGTGATGGTATAAATTGAATAAAAAACGTACTTACAAATAGAGAGCAGGCGAACTGCTCTATGATGACAGCGTAAGTGGATTAATCCCTTAAGGATTTCTTGGGGTACTGGAATCTTCCAATTTGTTGGTACAAACCAATAAGTGGTTGAAAATAATAATAAAATAATTCAGTAAAATAACTATAAAAATAAATATTAAAAAGCCAGGGTAAAAATAAAAGAAATGTGTATAAAAAGATAATTGGCACAAATAAATAACCAAATTAACTTTAATATTAAAACACAATTAAATATCCATAACGCGTTTCGTCACAAAAGACTTTATCAAATGGAATAACATTTTCTACCTGGCAAATAGGGGTTATATAGGACACAGTAATTTGAATATGGGCACCAAACTCTGGATTTGAGAAGAGTTTGGGGCATAGATATTAGCCATTGTATACAGTTTCTCAACTATATTACAAATTGTTATAATCACATACCACACACTCACTGAGGCCACACTCATGGGCAGCGACGGCCCGGTGCAAGGCTTCCACCCTGAGGCACGACCGACAACCTAAAATCACATACAACTACATCCCGAACCGAAACCCGAACCACCTGACCTCCAGACACACACACAACGGCACACATGACATCGACTAAACAAACGAAGACAAGAAAGAACAAAACAAGACACCGAACCGCAGATGGCGCCATAGACAAGCTACACTACGGAACACACCATGACACGGACTCGGTAATCCTCCCGCAGACACACGCATGGACACACACCACATAGACACAGACCACACTAGCCACCAAGCAGTGACATACAATGATGGAACACAGATGTCACGACACAAGATAGCTGAGACAGAATATTATATACCAGAGCCAACCAGTCTAGACAACCTACATGAACACAACACAGCGCAAAGTCAAGACGAGCGACACAGTGATTAGGGCAAGAGGGGAGAAACTGCTCCGGAAGCGCTGACGCAGCCATCCAATAATCCACGCACATACATAACACATATATGTCCGCGGACATACAACGCATAACCCAGCTCAGACAAAACTGCCATACAGCTACCACAAACTAGATGCACCAGCAGTCAAACCAACAAGCATAATGCACCAACCAGAGTCAACACGCAGGAGGCCGACACATACACAGGTACAGACGCTCAAAAACACAAAGGATAGTACAACCACAGAGACAGACCACCATCATAGCAAAAGTTAAGTAACGTGCGCACCCAACTGTGAAACTGAATGTTAGAACTCGAGCAACTGCAATAATACGCCTCTGCGCAAGCAACGACATGCATACCTACTCATGTACTGATAACTAAGCCTCTGCGCAGGCACCTACCTGATTAACCACAAATACGTTTGCATTGGGATATATGTTGTGAATCCAATAAACATATTCAAAACAAATTGTTATAATCCATCTGCCCATCTTGTCTATACTCTGATGTTTTATAGAAGCGTTCAACTTTGCTGAGAATAGAATAGCTACTCCTCTTTCCTTTTTCTTTTTAAAAGATGAATAAATGAAAAGAGGGAAATCTTTAAACTTATATTTTTTTTCATCTGCTTGTTGCCAATGGGTCTCTTGAATACATTTAATATGAGCATTTTCTTTTTTCATGCGGTCAACTAAAATTCTCCTTTGTTGGGGTGAATTAAGCCCTTGAGCCACATATCTAGGCGTATAGAAATCTATCCTTCTAATATCGGTTTGTGTCCTTTAGGGCACAAGTGCCCTCTATTTTTTATTTTTTATGGTAGACAGTGTTATGTACAGCGATATTCAGCAAAGATAAACAGTAATGTTGCAATAATGGTAACAGCGTTGACATCATTAGTTAAACAAAGGTCCCGATGGGCACCATGCAAGTATACAGTTATTCATGACGTAAAGAGCATGTGTAGAGTGTTGCGGTGGGTACGAGCCCGTTTGGGGCCAAGTCAAAGGATGCTGCAGCCATTAAGTTCGGCTGGGGAGCCCCAGTCTCGTCTGTGGTATAACGACGGAAGTCACCAGTTCCATGTGTCCACCAGCTGTCAACGGGGGTCAGAAGTCACCTATATGTGGTTCACCTCTCAAGTATTTTATCGGTTTGGTGAATACCCATCTGGGAGATTGTAAGAGAAAAGAAGAAGGGTAAGAGGAAGAAAAGAGGGTAGGGAAGAGGGAGAGAGAGAGTTAGGTTTAGCACGAAACTTGGCTAGCCAGGAGGGCCGAGGCAAGGGGCGGTGCCCAGGCCCTCCCCCCACGGGCTTAAGTCTTTCTTTGTCAAGTATATGGGTAAGGCTTGAAATAGGAATAGTATGCATTGGAGAATGTTCATTTTGACAGAATGTATTCTGCCAATCCATGATATGGGTTTATCTGTCCATCTCTCCAGGTCTTCCGTCAATGTCTTGATCATGGCGGCAAAGTTGAGTTGGAAAAGTTTGGTGGCATCTGCCGGTAGCCTGATTCCCAGATACTTGATGGATTTGTGTGCCAACTGTACCTGATAAGTGTTTTCCACCAGTGCCATGTCCACTGCAGAGAGAGCTATTGGGAGTGCACTAGATTTTTCCATATTTATTTTATACCCGGAGAGTGTTCCGTAGTGAGTTAAGAGGGACAATAGGGCACATGGGGAGTCCACTGGATGTGTCAGTGTGAGAAAGACGTCATCCGCATAGCCCGAGACCCGAAGAACGTCTACTCCATGTAGCTCTGGGTGTTTTCTGATAGACTGGAGCAGGGGTTGAACAGTAGTGTCGATAGGGGACATCCCTGCCTCGTCCCGTTCATCAAGTGTACAGGGCTCTCACTGCCGTGACGTAGGGATCCGGGAATCCCAAATGCTCCAGTAGGGTGAACATGGAGGGCCAAGTCACTCTGTCGAACGCCTTCTCAGCATCTAGGGACAGAGCCAGAGAAGGCTTTCGTGATATCGTCAGTTTCCAGATTAGGTTGATATTCCGTCGCGTATTCTCTAAGAGTTGTCATCCGGGAATGGGTTGAGTCGCTCCGCTAGGATCTCAGCAAATAGTTTTGCATCGTGTTTAATAAGGGAAATAGGTCTGTATGCTTCTGGTAGTAAGTGGTCCTTACCCGGTTTGAGCTGTAGTACTATATTGGCGAGGGCCATGTCTTGATCCGGTGTGCAGCCTGTTCTGTGTTCGTTGAAGAGGGCTACCATTCGTGGGTCCACGTAATTGTCTATGCGTGGTTGTAGAGAGATTGGTAATTCTCGGTGAATATCCGCGCAATTTCCCTTAGGGAGTTTTGAATAGAGCCATCTCCATCTTTAATTGTTGTTACGTGGGGGTGTCTTTGTCTGGGTCTTAGGGTTCATGCCAGCATGGAATCTATTTTATTGGATTTTTCATAAAATTTCCATTTGGACCATTGCAAGGACCGCGCAGTATCTTCCAGGAGTGTGTCTTTGATTGCGTGTCGCAGAGCTTGCAGTTCCGCCCGGGTAGGACTCGTTTTGTGTTGTTCTACTTTATGGAGTGATTCGAGTTGTGACTTTAGTAGTTTGGTTTTCTGTTGTTTCCTGTGAGTCGCCGTTTTGATTAGAAAACCCCTGATCACCACTGTAACAGAACTGTCTGTATATGGATTACATGTATTTCCACTCCATTCGTCTGTTTGTTCGGTTTATTTCCCTGCCCGTACAATCCCTATGTGTTCCCCTGTTAAACTACCGAAATCCGCACAAAGGCTCGACCGGGAAACTGGCGTGTGCCTTCAATTCACCTCACTGAAGCTAGCGTTTGCCATCAATTGACCATCCAGTAGCTGCAGCTTAATTGACTGTTACTGGGTGGTCGCGGTTACACCTAGCCGCCACACGGTGGCAGTGTTATGGAAGCTCCCCGGACGGCCAGCGGTGCTCAGCCTGGAATCGGTGCACTAAAAGCGCACACTTTTACGTGCAGGCACCGCTGAGCCTCCAACCTTCTCTGATTTGCACGCCAGGTATTTAACCGAACGCCGGCTTTCGGGACTTTGTATTATGTGAATGAGGGTACCCAGATAGCATGCCATGGAGTCTGTTCGGGTGATTAAAGACTTCGGCTCCATTTCAATTAAACTGTATTTGTGTGGTCTGAGCGCTATTCTGTGTTAATGTGCGCTCAGACCTGAGCTATCTGGGGATATGTTACATGTGTGTATTTGTTACAATATTTGTCACATTGTATATTTTACAGCATTTCACTGTTTCATTTTCTCCATGTGTGTAATAGAGATGTCGCGAACTGCTCGCCGAACTGTTCGCGAACTGTCCGCCAGCGAACAATAGCGTGTTCGCGTTGGGCGAACATATGCGATTTCAGGTCCGCCCCCTATTCGTCATCATTGAGTAAACTTTGACCCGGAACCTCACAGTCAGCAGACACATTCCAGCCAATCAGCAGCAGACCCTCCCTCCCTGGATGTGTCTACTGACTGTGAGGTTCCGGGTCAAAGTTTACTCAATGATGATGAATAGGGGGCGGACCGGAAATCACATATGTTCGCCCAACGCGAACACGCTATTGTTCGCCAGCGGACAGTTCGCAAACAGTTCGGCGGGCAGTTCGCGACATCCCTAGTGTGTAATGGTGATTTGCCTCTGTCCTGGGAGATAATTGAGTTACTTCCCAATTATCTCCCGGACAGAGAGGGAGGAATTGTGATGCATTGTGGGGATATTTTGTATCTGTGTGTCCGAATTTGCTATGTGCCTGTACCTTGTCACAGTCTCCCATCTGGTCCCCTAGGGGAGTGTCCACCAGGAGGGAGACCTGCATAAATACTGGGCAGGTAGCCCTCAATAAACCAGAATCCTGTTTTACCCTCAATACGGAGCTTGGTCTCGTTATTGGGGGGATTTACTGTATGCGGTTAGAGACTGATTGCTGGGAATGTAAGCCGCTTGGATGCTGTGTCTGTTCGTCTGTTAGCAGCTATTCGTGAGATTACTGTTCGGGAGTTTGGAGCACTACTGGGTATACTGTTCGGGAGTTTGGAGTATTCCCTGGTTCCAGTTTGACTGTTTGGGGTTCTACAGTAGCTGTACCTGTACCTCCGCAAAAGGGAAGCTCTACTAAACGGCGGTTTAACCCCTTTATGCCGGGAGAGCCGTAACAAACACCTTGTGCGCCGCCCAGACTGTGTTTTCAGTTAACTCCGGGGTCGTATTGTTTTGAAAGTAATTGGTTATTTCCTTGCGCAGGTTTGTGAGTATGGCGGGGTCCCTGAGGAGCGAGGTATTCAACCTCCATGTCCACTGGGATGAGGCGCTTACGTTGCCCAGGGTGATACTTACATCAGCGTGGTCCGACCATGTGATGGACACGATGGTAGTCTCTTCGATAAGGCCTGTATGCCTGAAGAAGTTATGGATAAGTTTTGCAAGATTGCATCAGTCCAGGCTTGGTGCTCCTGTCTGCAGCCGGACAAGGCACCGCATTAAAGTCTCCCCCCAGTAGGATGATACCGTGTGGCAGGGAGTTGAGCACTGTAATCAGGTCATCCCAGAATGTTTGAACTGGGGAGTTAGGAACGTATATGTTTATAAAATGGATTGTTTGGGAGAACAGTTGTCCCGTCAGGACGATGTAGCGCCCCCCCGGGACTAAGGTTGTGCTCGTGATGGTAAACGGACATCGTCTGTGTATCAGTATTGCTACTCCATTTTGTTTCCGATGTGTCCTAGCCTCTGCCGTTGTAGTGTATATGTGATCTTTGAGTGAGAATTGTGCTTTCTTAGGGATGTGTGTTTCCTTGACGAACGCTACATCTGGGTCAGGGTGTTTGAATTCTTGAAAGAAAAAGCTCCTTTTGGTCAGGCCATTCAGGCCCCTGACATTAAGTGATGACATTTTTAGGGTCATGGTGCTCGTGTGTGGAGGTCGATATCAGAGAGTCATGGAAGGTGTTCCAACCTCACTGTCCTTCCTCCGCCTGCTCTCAGGTGGGTCAGGTCTCCCCCCCCCAGGGGAGGAAGAGCACCCACCCGCCCCCCAAGCCCTGGCCGAACCAGCAATAGGGATAGTAAGGGAAGATAGAGAGAGGAGAAGATAGTTAAGAAAGTAGAGTGTTGTCAGTCTGGTCTTCCCAATTGCCAGACTAAGGTGTGGTGCGTGTTCCGCCGCTCTTTACGGACAAGTGTCTGGATAGAGGCGTCAGGATTTGGGCCGTCAGTACTGTGTCCGTCTCCACTTATTACTGCAAGAAATAAAAATCAACAATAACGTTAAACATTGAATATAACCCACATTATGACATGCAAACTTATTGGAATAAGGGGTGTAGTCATGTGGGACCTTTTACAGGGGTGTGTCCCTGTATCAGCCACTAGTTCTCTTCCCCTGCGAGCGCCACCGGGGAATGTCACCTGCCCCCTTCCTATGGGTCCCTTGCACTCTGGCCAAGCACGTGTAGAAATTTTAGGGGTGGAAGTGAGGATTTGGGTACAGGGATTTTCCGTCAGTGAACAATGCTCTAGCAGTTAGGGGGATGGGCAGGCCACCACGGAGTTAGTGTCTAGTAAACAGTGAACAGTAAATTTAAAGATGATGCCTCCCGCATATGATGTCGATAGTTTTAGTGTTCCCTGTATGTTCGGCCCATATTTGGCTAGCTCACAAGTCATGGTCTGCCTAGACATTGTTGAGGGAATTGCTGTAATTTCTTGCAGTCTCTGAAAGTAGTGTTTTGTATGCATGAGCATCCATACACAAGGTTTGATTTCACCCAGGTACAATACATTTGTTTTGTTATAACAATTTCTCCTGAGCAATACTGAGCTAACAGGATATGAAATAAAAGAAAAAGAAAGAGAAAAAAAATATATTGTCTAAGGTTACAGGCACAGTACATTAATCAAATGATCCTCCATCAAAATAACTGCAGTTGTTGGGAGAGGGGTGGATTTGGGAGTTAATCCAAAACTACAGCAATGAAATCTTCAACGCCATAGTAAGTCTTCCCCACCCCCCAATTTACCTTCATGGCCCAAAGCTCCCCTGAAAAAACAAAAGTCTGTGGAGGATAACCCGCCAGCTTGTTGGGGTCACTGGGAGTCCCCCGTCCCTCTCCCCAATACATTGTGATATCTCCCCTCTGGTGGCCAGTTCCTGGGTTGCTAGAGTACCTTATGTTTGCTGGAGATCCATCAGGGTTGTGCGGGTTGGCGGTTCGGTGAGAGGAGTTTCCCTTTAGAGGTCTCCCAGGTCGTAATGTTGATTACTCCTCGCTCTTGTACCAGTCCCTGGGCAGGGTTGGGAGAGTGGATATCGATCTCTTTGGTAGCTGGATGTCTATTGGGATGGGTATTTACAGGGTTTGGAGGAACCTGGTGGGGTCAGTGCTGGGCTGTAGGAGAAGTGACCTACCGTCCCGGAATGCGATCAGCTTGAAAGGGTGTCCCGATGCATACCGGAGGTTGTTGGTTCTCAGGAGGTCGGTTATTCGCTTCCACTCCCTGAGTTTAAGTAAGGTAGTACTTGCGTTTAAGTAAGGTAGTAGGAGAGAGGTCGTGCCCGTTGTATTTGATGGGGACGTCTCTGCCCAGTTGAATGATTGCTTCCTTCGTTTGGATGTGAAGGAAGCGCATGATGATGTCCCGTGGTTGTGGTGTCTCGGTCCGTCGTGTGCGGAGTGCCCGATGGATTCTGTCGATGTGCCAGAGGTCATCCGGGATGTCCGGCAGGAGTGGATGCAGTATAAAGAGTCCTCCATTGCCACTTCCGCAGTCTCCAGCCTGGTGGTTAGGTGATAGACATGCTCTACCATGCTGTTGTGGGCCACCTAGGTGGTTTCCATGCATGCTCTAAGATGGTGCTGCGTGCCCCGAGCGCATGGATCGCGTCCTTCACCTCTCTGGAAGTGCGGGTGATTTCTTGGGCCAGGTATTATTTCACCTCAGCCAGTTTTGCGAGGATCTGACGGGCCTCGTTTGCGGTCCTTCGGCTCCCTGTGGTGTGTCGGAGCTCGATGATGCTGGGGCCTGTAAATGAGGGCTGACGTCATTTTGGGGGTAATGCCACCCTTCGCGCAAGGCCATGAACATGTCCATGACTGAGGTATTTGGGTGAGGAAGGGATTTGGCTGGCTTTCTTGGCGTGCGTTTGTCCATGGTGGGTGTAGAGGAGTTTTAGCTGTGGAATTGTGGGTTTAATGTGCTGATATTAGCTGCTGTTCATGGGGTCGACGAGGAGCTCTACTCGTGTGCGTCCAGCTCGCTCAGAGGTCAGGCCATGCCCCCCAAGTGCCCTCTATTTAGTATCATAACCTGAAAGAAAAAAATCAAAACCGCCAGAGGAATTCCTGACTCAGTTATCCAACGCAACACTTGTTGATTAGGTTTAACATGAAGACATAACATTAATACAAAGACAGTGACATATATAAAAAAAACAAGTCTGGAAGGATCAATCAATTGTCCCACCTCATTGGGCCTTCCACCGTGATCCTATTCAAGGATCAATTTAAATGCTGTGTTACTTCTATGAGAGAGAGTAATAACAGTTAACCTCATGCACCACTTAAGGTTTCCCTTTAAGGCGAGAAAAAAAAGCATTTCGGCCTGAATAATTTCATGTATCCTCACTCTTACATGGATAGTCGTGCTTATCATTCTACTTTAATTTACGTGCAGATATTAGTGCTTTTACTCATTTTATCATCTTATATAATTTTACATGAATATATAATTTATCCACGTGTTTATTTGTGTGAAGTATCCAGGTTAACCCAATATGTCCCTAGTCTAGACATAGAGTGCATATGAATGACACATACAGGAATGCAGGCAGATCCATCTGATGTCCAGTCTGATGAATAGGGTTTATTGAGGCAGATCCTTTGAAGAGGGAATTCTTGCTATTGCTTATTGTTCACCTTGGCTGTCAGTATTTAGCCAAGTTAAGCCAAGTCTGTATGTAGTGTGAGGTTAATTTTTTATTTAATTGAGGACTCCAGTTTCCTCCTGTATGGTGGGCAGTTAAGATCTATTGCTCTATTGCCTCTGGCTGAAGTCAAAATGTCTCTTGACCAACATTGTCAGTCAAAGAACATTCAAATTTGCAATGGAATTTTGCTGCGTCTCCAGTGCCGAGACCTTGTGAATTTTGCTTGTATATATTCGTTTGCAAGCAAAATTCGGAAAACTGATTTAGATTTTTAACCTCTTATCTATTGCTGGCAAGTGAGAGGTTGAAAATGGAACTGGAAGGGAGCTTGGGCTGTTGGCATGGGGGGAACTTAGTGTGACGTACAGAAGTGCAACTCCCATGATGCTTAGCCAGCACTGCTGGCATTTCTGCTGGTGATTAGCTTGACTCAAAGCTTCTCCCCTGCTGTGTCAGTAATGCATCGCCATTGATGTACAGCCAGTAGGGCTTGTTGAGCACCACAGGATACAAACATAGCCAGGATTCAGCACTGCTGTTACAAACTGGGAATAGAGCACTCTCACACCTCTGGTTGGGGGCCAGGTCCCCACCCCTTCCCAATTTAATTTATATTCTTAACCCCATGCCCCACACTCAAAAGGCCGCTGCTTACATTACAAAGAGGGAACCAGTAGCAATTCGTACTTCATTAATTTAGTTCAAAACACGTTAAGTTGTGTTTGCCAAAAACAAGCACACAAGTCTAGTAATAATACCCTTAAGTGTGTAATCTATTTTTTTGTCAATTTCTTTTTATTGAAGTTAATATAATGACATAAGATGCAATATAAGAGTCAAAACATGATAAACAGAGAGTTCATAACAATTCATGGACAATCAGCAATACCCAATATTTTTGTATATTACAAACAAGCTAAAGCAGGCTAGACTGACATGTCTAAACTGAGATCAATTGCTCAGCAAAGGTACGTAGAAGGCTAGCTAGACATGATGATTGTGATAATAAATGCACAAAGTACAGGTACTAATATTTTTAAAAAGAGTGTGAGACAACCAAGCATTACATAACATGAGAATATCCCTGGGAGGCCCCCAACTGTTTTAAGGGCATATTACTCAAATAATGTAAAGGAGGGTGCTTGAAGGTGAGGCAGCGACCCAGACATCTCCCCATTGAAATCATAATAAGAGGATGACCACATGTCCCCTCTGATTCAGGTAAACCTATGCCGACCCAGGGTGTAACAGAGTCCCACAACAGAGGTTGATACTTTCGCGTCCCGAGCTGGGCCGCCGGATCAAGCCACACGCTACAATCAAGGTTTTCCACAGCACCTCACAGAAGACAGGAGTCCCAGCTCTAGTGCGAAGCCATTGCTGTCCGTCTGCCTGTTGTCGTGGCGATGGGTGCTTTCTATTACTATACCCTCATACTTTTTCATTTTCTTCATTATCAGCTTCCCCCTCTCCTTTCTCACTTTTCTTTTACTCCTTTTATTTTTACCGCTCTCAAACTCTCCTCCTTCTCCTCTCTTACTTTCAAGCTTGCATCACTTTTTTAGAACTTTTCTGTTACTCCTTTTATTTTTACAGCTCTCAAACTTTCTTCCTTTTTCAGGCTTTGCGGCCTTCCTCCTGCTCCTTAATATTTGTCAGGATCTTACCTGATGGGGAGTCCGGCTCACAGAGTTATACGCTCACCCTTGCAAAGTAGACACAGACCAGGGTGACCAGGTAAGACGCCACCTGATCTGTGAGTCTGTGCACGGGGGCTTTCCAGGAAAAGTGCGCCAAGTCTCAGTACAGCAGGGATTAGCAGAAGCGTGGTCAAGGGAAGCCAAAATCAGGGAAGCCAGAGGTCAGAGTAGTCCAGGAGGAAAGCCAAGGTCAGAAGCCGGAATTAGACAGTAATCACTGGAACGCAGGTACAGAGTAACAGGAACCAAACAAGGGAACCGAGTCAATGAACTGACACTGCCCTCAGGGAGAGGCAGTGTCTTATACCTGGCTAATTGGTGATCAGCCACAGGTGTGCTGAGATCGTTGGAGCAGCCACAGAATAACGTCCAGCCCCCAGTGCTGGGTACAAGGCAATATAGACTTCTGGCTATCTCTTGAGCTGATATGGTGGCTCAGAGGCAAAATAGCAGCCCCAGGACTGCAAAGTACCCTGGTTCAAGTCCGTCACCGGGCACTTCTGGGGCGACCTCGTCTGGCCGTCGGGATGTCGCGGTGAGAATCGTGACACTATTGCTGCCTGCCAAAACATGGCACAATGGCAAACACATATTCAGCTATGTCAGACACATACAGACAAATCAAGTCAAATCTATACTCAATAGCACACAGTGCAATAATATTACAGGATCTGTAATGTTTGAACATGAAAACACAAAAAGAATACAGTACAATCTAAATCTGTTTTTTAGACTTCCCTTTGTCTTCAGGAACTGTGTTCCTGATCCTCATCTCTCTTCTTGTCTACTCCTGACTACAAATTCTTCTTCTTCTCTTCTTGTTTGTGCTCCAAAGCACTCTTCTCGGTCCTGATCCGAGGACCACTGACACAAAATGGCGGTGAAACAAAATGGCGGCACATCCAGAAAAAAAGTTCATAAAGTCGGGAGTTCATAAAGCGAGAGTTCATAAAGTGAGAAATGCCTGTATACACATCCTCATTCACAGCAATAATTGTGACTGTTTGTGGAGTCAACCTGTTGGGATTCTTTAAAAAAGTGTACATTTTTTACTTTAGTCCAATTTAGCTAAAATGGCAACATTTTGCACATTAGTTTTTTTTCCAATTTTGTCTATTTGTGCCTTAACCTGAAATAGAATTTCAAGGTTATTCACTAAAGTAAGAAATGGCAGAAATTCAAAGTGAATTTCAAAATTTAGGCCAAAATAACTGATTTAGAAACATTCTCCAACACAATTCCGTGTTCAGTGTGGCTGTTTTGTCCTTACTAGAGTTGAGCGAACCCGAACTGTAAAGGGTTCGTACCGAACATTACGATTTTTTGACCCCGAACCCGAGCCTGGACATTTCAGTAACAGTTCGGGTTCAAGTTCGGTGTTCGGCGATTTAATGGCGCGTTTTGAAAAGCTGCAGGGCAGCCAGTCAACAAGCGTTTGACTTGTGTGCCCTTAAAAGCCATCACAGCCATGCCTACTAATGGCATGGCTGTGATTGGACAGTGCAGCAATGGACTTCTATTGCAGCCCCTTAGTAGATAACTCCCTAATTCCCACAGCATTAGGGAGCTACCTACCAAAAGGCTGAAAGACCTGAATTGGTCTTTCAGCTAAATTTACTAATACTAAGTAAAAATTACTTAGTATTAGTAAATTATGCCCCAACTCGCTATACCACGAGTAGGGGCATGTCTATTAAACAGAGACCAGCCTGTGGCTGCTCACTGTTAAATTTTTTTATTTTTTTTTAAAAACCGGGGCCCCCCTCCCGAGCCACCACTCGTGACGTGCGAGTGGGGGCTTTTATTCTAAAGGGGGGACCTATTGCCCCCCCCGACCCCCACCCCTGAGCGGTGGGTGGGGACCCTAAAGTAAAAAAGGGGGGAGGAAAAGTGTTTAGATACATTGTGGTTTTGGTACCCATTGGTAATGTTTCGACAATGTTCGCCTAATCTCGTTTTGAGGCTTCTTGTGGTCATGTCCACGTATTGCAAACCGCATGGGTATTCCAGGAGATAAATTACATTCTTAGATGTGCAAGTGATAAAATCTTTAATCTTATATGTTTTATTTGATTTAAATTGCGTAGTCTTGGATTTGGTGGACTGGTCAGTGCATTTACATACTTTACAGCGTTTACACTTAAAGAACCCTTTGGTATTGGGTAGAAGGCGGGATTGGAGTTTTGCAGCATCCTCCCTAGTAAAGTTGGATGTTAAAATCGATTTGAAAGCTGGGAGCTCCCCTAAATACAATATTAGGTCTCTCTAGTATGATTTCTTTCAAAATATCATCTTGTTTAAGCAAGTGCCAGTGTTTATTTATTATTTTCTTGACATGATTTTGTTTTGTTAAAATTAAATATAATGGGGAGACTGGGGTGATTATTATGATTTTTCTCTTTATAGTTTAAAAGTTCTGTTCTTTCTTTAGTTCTGATAACGTCTATAATATTGTTAAGATTATCCAATGGGTAATTTTTTTCGGTGAATTTATCTTTCAGAAACTCTGCTTGCTGATTAAAATCTGAGAGCAATTTCTCCTTAATCTTAAAAATTGACTTTTTGGTGCACTTTCCAGCCAAGGCTTATAATGACAACTCGACCGGTCAATGGCTGTATTAGTACAAACCTTTTTAATAGACATGTGCAATTCGTTTCGAATGTCAGAATTGCCGAAGTGCCGAATTGCCGAGGTTACGAAATTACAGAAGTTCCGAAGTCCCAAAGTTCCGAAGTGTTAAAGTGTCGAAGTGCCGAAGTTCCGAAGCACAGTATTGCCTAAGTACTAATATACTTACCCAGTGAAAGAAGAAGAATGTTACATTGTATACAATTTTAAATAAAAAGTATACAAACATAGCCAGGATTCAGCTGTAAGCATTTGCAACACTTACAACAATCAAGTAACATACATTCATATAAAATGTAAGTTACTTAGCCAGTCAATGTAATGACAGGAATGAATAAGTAGATAACTCCCTAATTCCCACGGTATTAGGGAGCTATCTACTAAAAGGCTGAAAGACCTAAATTGGTCTTTCAGCCAAATTTACTAATACTAAGTAAAGATTACTTAGTATTAGTAAATTATGCCCCTACTCGCTATACCGCTGCTCACTGTTAAAAAACAAACAAACAAAAAAAAGGTCCCCCCTTCCGAGCCCCCACATTAGGTCCCCCTTATTTTACTGTAGGGCCCCCACCCACTGCTCAGGGGTGGGGGCAAGGGGGAAGGACATTAGGTTCCCCCCCCTTATTAGTAATTAGGGCCCCACCCACCGCTCATGGGTGGGGGCCAGGGGGGAGGACATTAGGTCCCCCCCTTATTATAATTTAGGGCACCCACCCGCCGCTCAGGGGTGGGGGCCAGGGGGGAGGACCTTAGGTTCCCCCCTTATTAGTATTTAGGGCCCCTACCCACCGCTCAGGGGTGGGGGCCAGGGGGGAGGACATTAGGTCCCCCCCTTATTTTACTGTAGGGCCCCCACCCACCACCTGAGGGGTGGGGGCCAGGGGGGAGGACATTAGGTTCCCCCCCTTATTCCAATTTAGGGCCCCCACCCGCGGCTCAGGGGTGGGGCCAGGAGGGAGGAGCTTAGGTCCCCCCCTTATTAGTATTTAGGGCCCCCACCCACCGCTCAGGGGTGGGGGCCAGAGGGGAGAACTTTAGGTCCCCCACCTTATTAGTATTTAGGGCCCCCACCCACCACTAAGGGGTGGGGGCCAGGGGGGAGGACATTAGGTCCCCCCCCCCTTATTTTACTGTAGGGTCCCCACCCACTGTTCAGGGGTGGGGACTCAGGAGGGGGGATTTTTTTTTTTTTTAGCAGTGAGCAGCCATAGGCTGCTCACTGTTTAATAGACATGCCCCTACTCGCAGTATAGCGAGTAGGGGCATAATTTACTAATACTAAGTAATCTTTACTTAGTATTAGTAAATTTGTCTGAAAGACCAATTCAGGTCTTTCAGCCTTTTAGTAGATAGCTCTTTAATACAGTGGAAATTAGGGAGTTATCTACTTATTCATTCCTGTCAAGTAACTTACATTTTATATGAATGTATGTTACTTGATTGTTGTAAGTGTTGGAAATGCTTAGAGCTGAATCCTGGCTATGTTTGTATACATTTTATTTAAAATTGTATACAGTGTAACATTCTTCTTCTTCCACTGGGTAAGTATATTAGTACTTAGGCAATACATTTTACTTCCTTTTGCAGCCTTCTGGCCCTTTCCAGGACTTTTTTAGAGCCATTTTAGTGCCCAATAGTTCGGGTCCCCATTGACTTCAATGGGGTTCGGGGTCAAGTTGGAGTCAAGTTCGAGTCCCGAACTCAAACTTTGTGCTGAAGTTTGGCTGAACCTGGCGAACACAAACATCCAGGTGTCCGCTCAACTCTAGTCCTTACACTTGAAATTCACTTGGAATTAACTCTGAATTCCCAGCCATTCTAATTTTAGTGAATACGCCTGTATGAGTTTTTTTGAAATCTCAACAGGTAACATTTTAGTGAATAATTGTGATAGTTCTAAATGGCAAGGAAATATAAACAGTGTGCGTGTAATAATTATTTTAAAACAATTATACATTTCTTGTACACATAAATAATTACTGCAGACATGTTAATTTTTTATTGTTGAGAATTTTATTGAATTTTGTAAACATACAGCAAAAACAAAAGAAAAAGTTCAAATTAACAGTGATTTAAATTTAGTTATATTTGGCCAAATAATGATAACAAACAAATAGCCATGTGGCCAATAGTTTATAATAAAGTAAAAGTATTTTCTCCTGATAAGGTAAAAAAAAAAGAGGTGACAAGCAATCAGTGTCATTAATGCTTATCACATGAATAAATGGCAAAATTAATATGGCCCGGAGTAATGAGAGAAGCGATGTGTTAATAATTTGGAATTTAAAACATAAAAATGTATATTGATCACAATAATATATTGAATTATAAAATTAAATTAAAACCAGGGTAGATGGATCATTATCACTGACTCCGTCCTGTGTCGTATCTGTTTCTCAATTTACTATTCATTTTGCCAAGACTTTGTTTCTTCGCATTGGTCTGATCTCTAGCTGGTTTTGCTAAACAAAGGATATTGCCGGATTCTTTTTCTTTAACGTGTCAAAGGTCTTCCACCTGTGTGGATATAGGCAAATCCAACATTTTAGAGATTATATATATATATATATAAAAATACTGAACAAAATTATAAACGCAACACTTTTGTTTTTGCCCCCATTTTTCATGAGCTGTACTCAAAGATCTAAGACTTTTTTTACATGCACAAAAGGCCTATTTCTCTCAAATATTATTCACAAATCTGTCTAAATCTGTGCACAGCCCCATGTTGCAAGGATCTGTACACAATTTCTGGAAGCTGGGGGGGTAGAGATGTCACGAACAGTTTGCCGAGAACTGTTCACCACTGCGTGTTCGCGTTCGTCACGGCGGGCGAACATATGCAATGTTCGGTCCGCCCCCTGTTCGTCATCATTGAGTAAACTTTGACCCTGTACCTCACAGTCAGCAGACACATTCCAGCCAATCAGCAGCAGACCCTCCCTCCCAGACCCTCCCACCTCCGTCACTCAATGATGACGAATAGGGGGCGGACCGAACATCGCATATGTTCGCCCGCCGCAGCTAACGTGAACCCATATGTTCGCCGGCGAACTGTTCGCAACAACTCTATGGGGGGGCGTAGCTACAACCTTGACTAAGATGGCCACTTAACCCGTGAGCTCCGATCCAATATACCCCTAAAAAGCTACTAATTACAGCTACAGACAACACGTGGGTCGAAATCGCCGCACAGAGCCTTCCCAAACCCCGAGGGGTTCACGGCCGGGCCAACAGCAGGGTCTGATGGATGATTTTCTCCAATCCCACCGCGGAACACCCTGCACTGGAGCGAATAAGGGAGGTCTCCATGGCCACTAAAACAGACCTACTCGCCCCCACCACCACCATACAAGATGCCTTGCAAGCGGAGATGGCGGGAATAAGAACGGAAGTGACCGCCCAAGCAAACCGCATACGGGCCCTAGAGCACACTGCAGAGGCCCAATCCACCAGGATTTCAGCCACAGACCTGGCTATCTCCAGACAGGGGGACATACTCCTCAATTAAGACCGGTAACAGCAGCTTGTCGCCCGAGTACCATGGTACTCCATCGGTATGCACACGGCTCCCGCCCTTCCTCATTGGAGACAGTGTTCACAGGGACACTCTTGGGTGGGTCGGGAATTAGAGCCCGGGGAATCACTGGGGAATCACTGAACTCCCGTCGAGCGGGTTTACCTTTCTTTTTGGGAGGGAGAGCTGCGGGGGGATACGCGACACCCAGGGGGAACGCAGCAGGATACTGCCCTGGATAATCATACAATGTTTGACCCATGACACCCACACCAGACAACCCCCCCCCACCGCAGCATTTGGGAGGCCGGGTCACGGGGAAGCTAAAAGGGGGAGAAAGCATGGATAGTTCTGGGGACCAAAACTGGTCCATGTGTCTCAGCCTACAGCGGAAGATATGGGAGCTGCCCTGTTTCACTTTCCAATGCCAGATGGAGACCCATCCAGCCCTTGGTCTCTGGGTTATCCTGCTTAATATACGTATGTGTTGCCCGTACAGGCACCGGAGATCTCTATTCTGCAATTTACAATAGATTATTATCATGTTGGATCACGGTTACTATACTCTGCGGGGAGGGAGGGGGGTAATTACTGCTTTTATAACTGATCTCATGAGACATGAGGGTCCACATTGGTGACGGAACTACCCCGGGACTCCCTTGACATGGAATTGTACCGACTGCCCCCTGTCGACAAGGGATACCGGTTGGCATCACCGGACTACCCCTCATGAAACCTGACAGTCGGACCTGATTGGACGAGTATACCGAGCCCCACCTACATGAAGTACACGCAACCCCACACACCAGAGAGGCCATGTGTAACTGGGGACTGGTTAGAGGGTAGCTCCACCTGGCATACTTGCGCCCAGACAGCAAAACGTAAATCCCCGCCCCTCTTCAGTTTGGCTAGCATTACGACCCCCCTGCACTAAACGAGGCCACCCTTTACTCATATACACCCTTAATAGCTTGTCAGAATGGGCAGGGTGTGCATTCTGGACGTGGACACATGGGGGGAACTGCGGCAGGAGGGGACATAGCTGGGTCAACTCTGGGGAATACAGTGCTAACAGGACAGTCATGGGGAGGTTGGGGGAAGACACTTGGGGGTGACGTGGGACGGCATTGCCTGGGGGGATGGGATGTGGACCGCATGGGGGCGAACGGTCCTGGACATGGGCGGGAATGGGGAGAGGAAGGGGGTGCTTACGCGATGTTATCATGATGTTTTGTTTTACATCGTTTTGTTATTCTGTTCTCTATGCATAATTACAATTGTCAATCAAATCACTCTATTTAATGTGTATGGTCAGCAATGAAGGGGTACTATGTGGATTGGACCTACCTGCTTCTAACACACTTGACACCACCTGGCTGGGTACTAGGCCCCACACCTCAATCCAAGCTCGTGCTTATATCCAAACGGCAGAGCCCTGTGGGACACTGTCACCTGGTCCGGTTACCAGGACGTGTACTCAGAGCCACCCGCCGTAGCACGAGACACCCCTCAGGGGTGGTCCTCACGGGGTACTTCTCACCCCGGCATCAGTGCCTGTGGGACCCGGCAACTGACTATCTCACCTTCTTTTCCACCTTCTTGTCTCATCCCTCTTTCCTCCCTAGCTTTCACCACTCCCTCTCTGTCCTTTGGTTCCCCTCTGCCTCCCTCCCCTACTGACCCGGTGGACTCCCTGTTTTCTTCCCTCTCCCTGCTTTTGTTGGTCCGCTCCCGGGGGGCCAGTGAGGGGTGGTGAGAGGGAGGGAAGCCTAACACCACAAAAAATAAATAAATCACAGCATGCATTCTGAGTCCACCTGCTGCGGGAACCGAAGAAAAGACACACTTCGGTTGCGATGCTCCAAGAAACGCATTTCAGAACGGGGGCCGCTCCCAAGCTTCAGAACAAATCCTACCCGATAAACCATTTTTGCAATCATCCACCAGCCAGGAAAGCTGGAGTAGCAATTTTATTAGCGGCGGACCTGGAATTCAAAAGCTAGATAGCATTGATGACCCACAGGGACGATATCTCTTCCTGAAAGGAGTAATTGCGGGCAAGATCTATACCTTCGCCAACGTCTATGTCACCAATAAACGGCAAGCCCAGTTCCTGAGGGGAACACTGGCCAAACTGAATGCCTTCTCTGAAGGAGCCCTAATTCTGGGGCGGGGACTTCAACGCTCCGCTGGATCCCATTATGGACTCCTCGACAGGACACAGTAGCATCACCCAACTTAATGTACGTTCTATTAGGAGAGCGTAGGATGACATAGGCCTTGTAGATTGCTGGAGGACACTCAACCCCACTGTGAAGGACTTCATCTATTATTCTGCACTTCATGACCGGTACTCCCGCATCGATTATATCTTTATTAGACAAAGGGGGCTCTCGTGATTGCTGTCTGCCAAAATCGAGGCTGCTACCTGGTCTGACCACAGCCCCGGTTGTAGTAGAGCTCAAATCCCCATTCTTTCGACCCTCCACATGGACGTGGAGACTCAATGAATCCCTCCTCCTGGATCCTGGAGTGCGGGGCCAGGTATCCCAGGAGTTGGATCTCTAATTTCAGGATAACGCAACGCCGGACATATCCCCAATCTCAGTCTGGGAGGCCCACAAGAGTGTCCTCAGGGGCACGTTAATTCGGATAGCAGCACACAAAAAGAAGATGGCAATGCGGGAGATGGCGGATCTATATAAGTTAATATCAGATCTAGATATTATAGGCGTTATATCCACTTTCCCAACCGATATTGCAGAAGAGTTTAAAGCATTCTATCAATCCCTGTAAAACCTCACGTTCACCGATGACTGTAGAACAACGGAAACGGAAGAAGCCTGTGCACAAGAATACCTCCACAATACAATCGAGACAATGATACCATCAGCCACGGCGGACGCACTAGATGCCCAGATTACTGAGGAGGAGCTTGCGGCGGCCATGAAGGCAACTAAAACGGGAAAGGCGCCAGTCCCCGACGGTTTTTCCATGGGTTATTACAAGGCCTTTTCAGCGATACTCTTGCCGTGGTTAACAAAAGCCATCAATGCAGTCGCGGAGGGGGGGAATTTTGGGTCGGAATCCCTGGTGGCTACAATAACTGCCCTCCCAAAGCCCAGGAAAGAACCGACAATATGCGGCAGCTATCGCCCGATATCCCTGCTGAATGTGGACACTAAACAGTTCACAAAGGCGCTCGCTACTAGGCTCCAATCTGTTCTTCCCTCCTTGATACACGCGGACCAAACAGGATTTATACCTGGATGAGAGGCACGTGACAGCACCTTACGGCTGTTCGTGATACAACACCAGGCAAGGAAAGCCCAGCAACATCTCCTCTTGCTCTCCACAGACGCTGAAAAAGCGTTCGACCGGGTGAAATGGCCTTACATGTTCGCTACCTTGAATAAAATAGGAGTAGGGCAGAGCCTCCTTACGTGCCCAGAGCCGCGGTGCAGGTTAACGGGGCCCTCACTGACGATTTCGGGATCTCCAACTGAATGAGGCAGTGATGTCCCCTGTCCCCACTACTGTTTGCCATATCCCTGGAACCCTTACTCCAGACAATCCGCCAACACCCGGACATCAGGGGCTTCCCTTGCAGGGAACTGACCATAAGGTCGCCGCTTATGCGGACGACCTCCTCTTCTTCATAACGAGCCTTCGGATTACAATGCCTTGTAATTTGAACGATTTTGTAAGGCTTTAAGCTAAATCTATCTAAATGTGAGGTGCTAAACGTTACAGCACCCGAGGGGGAATATGTGGCTCTGGACTCACTGTTCCCATTCCAATGGTGCTTTCAAAAAATGAAATACCTCAGAATCTAGGTAACCCCGAAACCCAAAGGACTTATATCACCATAATTTCGCCCCCCTGCTGAAGAAGTTATTGGCGGACCTAGAAATATGAGCAAACTCACATGTATCGTGGCATGGACGGATAGCAGTACTAAAAACTAATATTTTACCAAGGCTCCTATACCCATTCCAGACGATACCGCTAGCTGTACCAACAACCTTCCTCTCCACGTTAAAATCTGCAGTCATTTGATATGTGTGGCGGGGGGACAGGTCGAGGCTCCGACATGACATATTTATCTGCCCAGACACCGAGGAGGCCTCGCATTGCCTGATTTTAAGAAAAACCATCAGGCCACGGTCTTGCAGCGCATAGTGGAATGGCACATGAGCCCGCAGCAAAAGCAATGGGTGGCTATCTGGGGGGTGGGGATCGATGTGTGCCGCTGGGGAGGGACTGATGGAGCAGACACTATATAGTTGGAGACTCATAAGGGAGCAACCTCAGATCTCACCCACCTCGAGCCCGCTGCTCCCTATTACCCACAACCACGCAGTGGGGGGAGGACTCCCACCGCCAGCATGGCCCTTTATAGAAGGTCGCGAATATGTTCCCATACACACGATTTTACAGGATGTGGAGCTACGGACCCTGCATTCCTTGCTAGAGGGAAAGCCCCGGACCCGCCTGGCTGTATTCTGGTATATGCAAGTGAAGCATTACTATAACACCATGCGGAATAAAGAACACCTACATAGGAACAGAACCTGGTTCGAGAATTTTGCGAAAGGGGCACACCAATTGAGAAGGCGATTTCAACACTATATCAGTACCTCCTGACAGAACACTTAACATCGAACGCCACCTTTCTCAGGCACTGGGAGGAACTCCTAGACACGACCTTCACACCCCAACAGTGGGACAACGCACTACTTTGGCAACATAAAAGCTCAATTAGTTCGCAATACCAGGAAACAAATTATAAACTGATTGCACTCTGGTATAGGACACCAGCCCTTCTCCACAGAATTTTCCCGACGACTCCCCCTACATGTTGGAGATGCCAAGAGGAGAGGGGAACAATAATACATATCTGGTGGGAATGCCGTGCCATCCTCCCTTATTGGGAACTGATCAGACAAAAAATAACTGAGATTCTGGGGGATGTGACTGACCGGACGGTAGCGTTGGCCCTCCTACATATATCATCGATGTCGGTGTCCTCGCACAAAAAAATCCATATTACGACACCTGCTTAATGCAGCCAAGGCTTTAATTCCGTTATACTGGAAGCGGGCAGAGACACCCCACGAGGAAGAATGGATACGCAGAGTTGAGGACGTTCATGGGGCAGAGGCGATGCGGGCGTCCCTGCTTGGAAGGAGAGACAGACACGCTGAGCTATGGCAACCTTGGTTTGTGTTTGTGTCACAGAGCGTTCAGAGATGAGAGCGATCATCGTGAGGATCCCTTCGGTGGATCACGGGCTCCGCGGGGCGGGGCCGACGCATACCACCTAACCTCTGCTACTTCTTTACCTTACTCTCCCTCCCTTGCACCTATGCACCTTCTCATCCCAGGATGCGCCAGCCTCCATATGGGGGGAGAGGGAGTACTATCTTCCCCCTTAATTCCTCACATTGGCATTCTTTAACATAAGGCACACATCGGTCACCTGATAGACTTCTTGTAATTACAACATGTGTACCACAAAACGGTAGCTAACGTCTCCCGTGCGCATACTAGATGTAGATGTCCCACAGGGCACCTCCACACATACGCTGGGTACTGCTATGCCACATGTGACAACAGCAACGAGGGCTCACGGGAGCAGGGTGGAGGACGGTGAACCGACAAAGGGGCATTAATGGACGTAAGGTGCTATGCAGAGATTAGTGCTACTCCACCATAGAGCACTGCTCAGGCACATTTATACATAATGGTATTAAGCATCTGCATCTGACAGATACATGTCGATATTTACATAATTACACAACTGTTACCATGCGTGACTGATACTCTATTACTGCGCCTTTAATGCAAGACGGACCTGCGTGTCCTGATTACGGTTTAATGATGAGTTGGAATAGGTTGACCCTCGTAGCTTTGAAACTACAACAAAAAAGGTGTATAATAATAATAAAAAAATACAATTTAATTAAAAAAAGACGCACAACTCCGGGACTGGGGGAAAAGGTATCAACTACCGTTTCTTCTCCTCTCCTTTCCCAAACCCACTTAAAGCGGCACTGTCATGCCGAATTCTGTTTTTTTTTTAACCCCCCTCCCGCCTCCACTACATCCAATTGACCCACTAGTCACCCCCAAATGCCCCTAAGCCCCCCACATTACCTATTTTTAAATCTTTATTTTCTGCCCCGATCTATATTCAGGGCGCAGCCATCTTTGTGTGGGTAGGTGAAGTCCCTGTGGGACACGTCATCAGCCCACACTAGGCAGACACTGAGATTCCCGCACATGCCCAGTGAAACACCTGGACATGCGAACGGGAATTTCATCTATTCATTCATCCATCAGACAGACGAATGAGTGAATAGAAAGATCAGCCGAACAAACAAACACAATGTATCAGTGTATCTGAGTATCAGTGTTAGTTTGTTCGTGCAGGTTATTACAAGGAGGGAGCTACCGGCATGCAGCTTCCTCCTTGTAATATGTAACTATAGAAGCGGCAGGGAGCAGTGCTCCCCACCACTTCATAAGCCCCCCCAGGTCCCCCTCTCACTCTATGGGGGTCAATATGACCCCCATAATAGCACAAGGGAGATAAAAATCTCCAAAATGCCCCTACTCGCTATACCGCGAGTAAGGGCATGTCCACTAAACAGTGAGCTGTGGCTGCTCACTGTAAAAAAACAACAACAAAAAAAAAAACAACTATTGGCCCCCACCCCTAAACAGTGAGAATGAGGGGGGG
>OW240920.1:128331707-128438072 GCA_933207985.1 Pelobates cultripes
GTGAGCAGCCACAGGCTGCTCACTGTTTACCAGACATGCCCCTACTCGCGGTATAGCGAGTAGGGGCATTTAAGTTACTAATACTAAGTAATCTTTACTCAGTATTAGTAAATGTGGCTGAAAGACCAATGTAGGTCTTTCAGCCTTTTAGTAGATAGCTCCCTGATACCGTGGGAATTAGGGAGTTATCTACTAAGCGGCTGCAAGATGCAGCCACAGCAATGAATAGGATCAGAGTTTCATTCATTAGAATGAAATTCTGATCCGAATAAAGTGCCGAATTGCGTTCTAAAAGAAACGAACAGACTGTTGTCATTCAGTTAGAACGCAATTCGGCAGTTTAGTGTAAAGTGACAGGAAGCATCATGGGAACACAGAGGGAAGGTAAGGATCATGGGAAAATTGCTCTGACCAGCGGAAATGAAGCACACTTTGCTCCTCCGCTGGTCAGAGCTGGTCAAGCGGAGGAATCCTCCATAAGGCAAAGAGTCCCTACTTTGTCTTATGATTTTAAAGAAAACTAAAGAAGACAGGAAGAAAAGAAGAACAGATCCTGAGAGAGGGAGAGAAGAGGAAGAGATTGAGGAAAGGTAAGTTCGGCATGACAGTGCCGCTTTAACATCTCTCCCTCACAAACCTTCCTACTATGGGATTTATTAACCTCATAACTGGATGTTGACATACACAAAGTTTAAGACGAAAAACTTTCAATGCGTGTCAGTAAGTAGAACAAAATTCAACTGATTAGATACAGCCTCTTGGCATAATTCTATAAATTTCAACTGTACTATTTATGTGAAGTAACAATGCATTCAAGCACTGTTTTAAAGTTTGATCTTCTGCATTCAAAAAGTTTAACACTGTATCTGTATTAGACCTTTACGAATGTATCTCACGTAGGCCTGCGAGCCAAACTTTCTTGTCAAGTTCCTTTCAATAAAACCAAAAGATTCGTAAAAAAATAAAAATTCCTGAAAAACTGAAAACATCCCAGTTCTTGCATGGCCAGCATACTCACCAGACATGTCACCCATTGAGCATTTTTGGGATGCTCTGGATCGGAGTATATGACAGTGTGTTCCAGGTCCTGCCAATATCCAGCAACTTCGCACAGCCATTGAAGAGGAGTGGACCAACAATCCACAGGCCACAATCAACAACCTGATCAACTCTATGCGAAGGAGATGTGTTGCACTGCGTGAGGCAAATGGTGGTCACACCAGATACTGACTGGTTTTCGGACCCCCCGTGCCCCTCCAATACAGTAAAACTGCACATTTTAGAGTGGCCTTTTATTGTTGCCAGCCTAAGGCACACCTGTGCAATAATCATGCTGTCTAATCAGCATCTTGATATGCCAAACCTGTGAGGTGGATGGATTATCTCGGCAAAGGAGAAGTGCTCACTAACACAGATTTAGACAGATTTGTGAACAATATATGAGAGAAATACACACACTGTACGTATAAGATATATTTACAAATTTTGACTCTGTTAGTTTCCCAGAAACCACACATCTTAACTTCTTAGGCCAGTGGTTTCCAAACAGGTCCTCAAAGCACGCCTGCCAGTCCAGGATTTAGGGATTACCCAGTTGCGTCAAGGTGTTTTTAAATTTTATTTCTAAAAACACCTTAAACACAACTAGGTAATCCCTAAATCCCGCATTGGTATGCGTGCCTTGAAGACTGGTATGGAAACCACTGCTTTAGAGTCTGTGCACTTAACACCTGCTTAATATAGCTTTAATAAAATGTATTCATTAAGTAATTAACAGCGTGTTATTTTTAATAAACTGAAATAAAGCGCTAAAACAAATAAAGTAATTAAAATAATGTAAAAACAACTATAAAATAAGAGATTAAGAAAAAGATCTTAGACTGCTGTTATATATAAAAAAAAATGTCTGTCTACCCACCTTTCAGTTAATGTCTAGAATGGACTTCTGTTCTGCTTTCTGGAGTGGGTTTTCTGATTCTCAGCAGGAGGTGAAGGATTTGATGTCAACTCACTCATCTGTCTTCAGCTAACAATAGTGGACTCGTGGACCAATGAGTTTTTGTTTACCAAAAATATTTTAAAAGTCTATTGGCAATAATATTTGTTTTTTTTTTTCGTTTTTTTTCTTTGCGTTATTCAAAAATATAAAAGAAAATAAGGAATGGAAGAAAAGCCACAGAGTCTACAGAGTCTCTGTTTCTTCTCTCTTTCCTTTAGCCAAATTGGTGACTGACCTCCTAGCTCTGTAGTCATGTGACATATGACCAAAGTTGGGAAACCAATATTGATTTTTAATCATTTTACAGAACACCAATATACTCAATGACTAGGCTTTATGTACTTTGTTCAAGTATCCAGATTTGCAATTTGCATTGTCTTTTTTTTTTTGACCTTGTGTTCAACAAACAAAATTTGCTAAATGAAAATTATCAAAAAAAAAAGCTTTTCAACTGAAAAATGTATAATGTCCAGCAGAAAGCAGATAGTACAGATTTGGGGAGCAGTATAACATAGGAGGTAGGGTTTCCTGGGCGTTTAACTTGAAAATGTATACAAAAAACATAAACATACACTTAGTTTATGTTGGGAAAAAAAATTGTTGTATCTATCTGTTTGATGATACCAGTTCAGCAACTTCACATCCACCTGGTTGATGGCTATAAGGAGATGCTGTTTAGAGCAACTGGACATGTCAAGGTCTTGAGGCGATTGTGAAAAGCACACCTCATGAGTTTTGATGTCATACAAGCTCAATCTGCTCCCAGAAGGGGTTTCTAATGTCACCCTTTCACTTTCCATTGGGACATCTGGTATTGGATACCCAAAAAGAGAAGCATGCACATTACCTTCTCTTCTAGAGCTCTTACTGGTTTTCAGCATCAGGAGGGCAGGGTTACAGAGTCTTGCCTTATCACACACAAGCATGATATACTAGAAGCAGACCAAGCAGCATGTTTACTCTACCTATACAATTAGTAATGTTTTCATGTAAGACTCTAACCAGACATTTGGAGGTAGTAGTGGACCCTTTGGACCAATTTTGTTGTTTCAAGAAGGACTGACTGAATATTTATCTCAGTGACACATAAGTTCATTCAAATTCATTGTTCTACCACAGGATTTAATTATATAAAATTAAATAGGAAAATGAGCAGTACGCACCATTACCATAGGGTGCTCTGAACTTTTTTTGCCATTCAGTTTAGAGGGAATTGATACTGAAAAGCACAAGTTTAAATTGCATTATGAAGATGGCTGGACATTGTGTGAGCAATGGGTACCAGGTATAGCCTGTCAGAATGTCCTTTAATAGATGGCATCCATAAACTCTTAGTTTAATAACTTCTAAACTGAGTTGGAGTTGTTATAATGCCTGGAATGACTCTTTAATTTTAAAATAACAACACAACTTTAAATTTAAATGGTTATTTTGTTCTGGTAAAAAAAAATATTTTTATATTTTCATAGTTATTTTTATTTCCCATGATTCTTTTTACTAGGTTATATAAATGTATTTTTCATGATTCTTTTTACTAGGGTATATTCATTTATGCTCCATGTTTTTTTAATTAGTTTCTATGAATTTAGTTTCCATGATTATTTTACTAGGTTATAATAATTTATTCTCCATGATTATTTTTACTAGGTTATATTATTTTTTTTCATGATTCTTTTTACTATGGTAAATGATTTTTTTTATTAGTTTATATGAATTTAGTTAACATGATTATTTTACTAGGTTGTTTTAAATTATATTTCATGATTCTTTTTTCTAAGTAATGATGTGAAATTTATTTTCCATGATTCTTTATGCTATTATATTTATTTATTTTTATTTTTATTTATTTTATTTTTATTTTGCATTTTTAAAATAAACATTACATGTCGTAAACATATGGTAAGTAATATGACAAACATTGTATTATTCAGAATGCTATTATATTTATATATGAAGTTAGTTTACATGATTATTTTACTAAGTTTTAAAAAATTATTCCCCATGATTCTTTTTACTAAGTTGTATTGATTTATATTCCATGATTCTTTTTACTAGGTAATTTTTTCATGCTTTTTTTTCTTACTTTATATAAATTTAGTTTACATGATTATTTAGCTAGGTTATATTAATTTAGATTATGTGATTCTTTTTAATAGGTTATATATGTTTTTCCATGATTTTTTTCATTAGTTTATATGAATTTAGTTCATATGATAATTTTACTAGGTTATAATAATTTATTCTCCATGATTGTTTTTACTAGGTAATGTTTTTTTTCCATTACTTTTTCATTAGTTTATATGAATTTAATTAACATTATTATTTTACTAGGTTTTAAGAATTTATTCTCCATGATTGTTTTTACTAGGTTATATTGATTTATATTCCTTGATTCTTTTTACTAGGTAATTTTTTTTCATGATTTTTTTTATTAGTTGATATGAATTTAGTTTACATGATTTTTTTAGCTAGGTTATATTAATTTAGATAACATGATTTTTTTAACTAGGTTATATATTTATTTCCATGATTTTTTCATTAGTTTATCTGAATTTAGTTCACATGATTATTTTACTAGGCTTTAATGATTTATTCTTTATGATTCTATTTACTAGGTTATATTGATTTATATATGTCATGATTCTTTTTACTAGGTAATTTTTTAATGATTTTTTTCATTAGTTGATATGAATTTAGTTTACATGATTATTTTACTAGATGATATTAATTAATATTCCATGATTCTTTTTACTAGGTTATATATTTATTTCTATGATTTATTCATTAGTTTATATGAATTTAATTAACATAATTATTTTACTAGGTTATAATATTTTTTTCTCCATGATTCTTTTTACTAGGTTATATTAATTATTTTCCATGATTCTTTTACTAGGGTATGCTAATTTTTTTTCCATTATTCTATTTATTAGTTTATATGAATTTAGTTTACATGACTATTTTACTAGGAAAAATAAATTTATATTCCATGATTCTTTTTACTAGGTTATATATTTTTCCATGATTTTTTTTATTATTTTATATGAATTTACTTAACATGATTATTTTACTAGGATTTAATAATTGATTCTCCATGATTCCTTTTACTAGGTTATATTTTTTCCATGATTTTTTTTATTAGTTTATCTGTCTTTAGTTTACATGATTATTCAGCTAGGTTATATTAATTCAGATTACATGATTTCTAAATTATATATTTTTTTTCCCATAATTTTTTCATTAGTTTATATGAATTTAGTTCACATGATTATTTTACTAGGCTTTAATAATTTATTCTCCATGATTCTTTTTACTAGGGTATGTTAATTTTTGTTCCATTGTTATTTTTATTAATTTATATTAATTTAGTTTACATTATTATTTTACTAGGTTATATTAATTTATATTCCATGTTTCATTTTACTAGGTTATATATTTTTTTTCCATGATTTTTTTTATTATTTTATATGAATTTAATCAACATGATTATTTTACTAGGTTATAATAATCTATTCTCCATGATTCTTTTAACTAAGTTATATTTTTTCCATGATTTTTTTATATCAGTTTATTTGAATTTAGTTTACATGATTATTTTACTAGGTTATAATAATTTATTCTCCATGATTGTTTTTACTAGGTTATATTGTTTTTCCAATTTTTATTTTATTATCTTATATGAATTTACTTAACATAATTATTTTACTACGCTTTAATAATTGATTCTAAATGATTCTTTTTACTAGGTTATATTTCTTTCCATTATTTTTTTTTAAGTTAGTTTAATTGAATTTAGTTTACATGATTATTTAGCTAGGTTATATTAAGTTAGATTACAAATTCTTTTTGCTAGGTTATATCTTTTTTTTCATTAGTTTATATGAATTTAGTTCACATGATTATGTTATTAAGTTATAATTTCTTCTCCATGATTCTTTTTACTAGGTAATATTTTTTCATGACTTTGTTTATTAGTTGATATGAATTTAGTTCACATGATTATTTTACTAGGCTTTAATAATTTATATTCCATGATTATTTTTACTAGGTTATATTTATTTATTTCCTTGAGTTTTTAAAAATATTTTAAATGAATTTAGTTAACATGATTATTTTATTAAGTTATAATTTCTTCTCCATGATTCTTTTTACTAGGTAATATTTTTTCATGATTTTATTTATTAGTTGATATGAATTTAGTTTACATGATTATTTTACGAGGTAATATTAATTTATATTACATGATTCTTTTTTCTAGGTTATATATTTTTTTCCAATTTTTTTTATTAGTTTATATGAATTTAGTTAACGTGATTATTTTAGTAGGTTTTAATATGCTATTTTTCATGATTCTTTTTACTAGGTTATATTTTGTTGCTTGATTTTTCTTTTTCCTTAGTTTTTATGACTTTATTTAACATGATTATTTTACTAGGCTTTAATAATTTATTCTCCATGATTCTTTTAACTAGATTATATTTCTTACATTATTTTTTTTTCTTAGTTTATTTGAATTTAGTTTACATGATTATTTTACTAGGTTATATTGATTTATATTCCATGATTCTTTTTACTTGGTAATTTTTTCATGATTTTTTTTATTAGTTTATATGAATGTAGTTTACATGATTATTTAGCTAGGTCGTATTATTTCAGATTATATGATTCTTTTTTACTAGGTTACATATTTTTTCTATGATTTTTTTTCATTAGTTTATATGAATTTAGTTCACATGATTATTTTACTAGGCTTTAATAATTTATTCTGCATGATTGTTTTCACTAGGTTATATTAATTTTTTTCAATGATTATTTTTACTAGAGTATGTTAATTTGTGTTCCATGATTCTTTTTATTAGTTTATATTAATTTAGTTTACATTATTATTTTACTAGGTTATATTAATTTATATCACATGATCCCTGTTTTAGGTTATATATTTTTTCCATTATTTATTAGTTTATATGAATCTAGTTAACATGATTATTTTACTAGGTTTTAATAACCTATTCTCCATGATTCTTTTTACTAGGTTATATTTTGTTACTTGATTTTTTTTATTAGTTTTTATGAATTTAATTAACATGATTATTTTACTAGGCTTTAATAATTTATTCTCGATTATTCTTTTTACTAGGTTATATTTCTTCAATGATATATTTTATTAGTTTATTTGAATTTAGTTTACATGATTATTTTACTAGGTTATATTAATTTATATTCCATGATTGTTTTTACTAGGTTATATTTTTTCCATGATTTTTTATATTAATTTATTTGAATTTAGTTTACATGATTATTTTACTAGGTTGTAATAATGTATTCCCCATGATTGTTTTTACTAGGTTATATTGATTTACATTCCATGATTCTTTTTACTAGGTAATGTTTTTCTTATTTTTTATTAGTTTATATGAATTTAGTTCACATGATTATTTTACTAGGCTTTAATAATTTATTCTGCATGATTGTTTTCACTAGGTTATATTAATTTTTTTCAATGATTATTTTTACTAGAGTATGTTAATTTGTGTTCCATGATTCTTTTTATTAGTTTATATTAATTTAGTTTACATTATTATTTTACAAGGTTATATTAATTTATATCACATGATCCTTGTTTTAGGTTATATATTTTTTCCATTATTTATTAGTTTATATGAATCTAGTTTACATGATTATTTTACTAGGTTTTAATAACCTATTCTCCATGATTCTTTTTACTAGGTTATATTTTGTTACTTGATTTTTTTTATTAGTTTTTATGAATTTAATTAACATGATTATTTTACTAGGCTTTAATAATTTATTCTCCATTATTCTTTTTACTAGGTTATATTTCTTCAATGATATATTTTATTAGTTTATTTGAATTTAGTTTACATGATTATTTTACTAGGTTATATTAATTTATATTCCATGATTGTTTTTACTAGGTTATATTTTTTCCATGATTTTTTATATTAATTTATTTGAATTTAGTTTACATGATTATTTTACTAGGTTGTAATAATTTATTCCCCATGATTGTTTTTACTAGGTTATATTGATTTACATTCCATGATTCTTTTTACTAGGTAATGTTTTCATTATTTTTTTTTATTAGTTTATATGAATTTAGTTAACATGATTATTTTACTAGGTTTTAATATTCTATTATCCATGATTCTTTTTACTAGATTATATTTATTACATTAATTTTTTCTTAGTTTATTTGAATTGAGTTTACATGACTGTTTTACTAGGTTATATTAATTTATTCTCCATGATTGTTTTTCCTAGGTTTATTATTTTTTCTATGATTTTTTTTATTAGTTTATATGAATTTAGTTAACATGATTATTTCAATAAGTTTTAAGAATCTATTTTCAATGATACTTTTTACTAGGTTCTATCTTGTTACATGATTTTTCTTTTTTATTATTTTTATAAATTTAATTAACATTATTATTTTACTAGGCGTTAATAATTAATTATCCATGATTCTTTTAACTAGGTTTTATTTTTTTCCATGATTTTTTATTAGTTTAGTTGAACTTAGTTTACATGATTATTTAGCTAGGTTATATTAATTTAGATTACATGATTCTTTTTTCTAACATATTTTTTTTTACATTATTTTTTTTTCTTAGTTTATTTGAATATAGTTTGCATGATTATTTTACTAGGTTATATTGATTTAGATTACATGATTCTTTTTTCTAACATATATTTTTTTACATTATTTTTTTTTCTTAGTTTATTTGAATTTAGTTTACATGATTATTTTACTAGGTTATATTGATTAATATTCCATGATTCTTTTTACTTGGTAATTTTTTCATGATTTTTTTTTATTAGTTTATATGAATGTAGTTTACATGATTATTTAGCTAGGTCGTATTATTTCAGATTATATGATTCTTTTTTACTAGGTTACATATTTTTTCTATGATTTTTTTTCATTAGTTTATATGAATTTAGTTCACATGATTATTTTACTAGGCTTTAATAATTTATTCTGCATGATTGTTTTCACTAGGTTATATTAATTTTTTTCAATGATTATTTTTACTAGAGTATGTTAATTTGTGTTCCATGATTCTTTTTATTAGTTTATATTAATTTAGTTTACATTATTATTTTACTAGGTTATATTAATTTATATCACATGATCCCTGTTTTAGGTTATATATTTTTTCCATTATTTATTAGTTTATATGAATCTAGTTAACATGATTATTTTACTAGGTTTTAATAACCTATTCTCCATGATTCTTTTTACTAGGTTATATTTTGTAACTTGATTTTTTTTATTAGTTTTTATGAATTTAATTAACATGATTATTTTACTAGGCTTTAATAATTTATTCTCCATTATTCTTTTTACTAGGTTATATTTCTTCAATGATATATTTTATTAGTTTATTTGAATTTAGTTTACATGATTATTTTACTAGGTTATATTAATTTATATTCCATGATTGTTTTTACTAGGTTATATTTTTTCCATGATTTTTATATTAATTTATTTGAATTTAGTTTACATGATTATTTTACTAGGTTGTAATAATTTATTCCCCATGATTGTTTTTACTAGGTTATATTGATTTACATTCCATGATTCTTTTTACTAGGTAATGTTTTCCTTATTTTTTATTAGTTTATATGAATTTAGTTAACATGATTATTTTACTAGGTTTTAATATTCTATTATCCATGATTCTTTTTACTAGATTATATTTCTTACATGAATTTTTTCTTAGTTTATTTTAATTGAGTTAACATGATTGTTTTTACTAGGTTTATTATTTTTTTCCATGATTTTTTTTATTAGTTTATATGAATTTAGTTAACATGATTATTTCACTAGGTGTTAAGAATCTATTTTCAATGATACTTTTTACTAGGTTCTATCTTGTTACATGATTTTTCTTTTTTATTATTTTTATAAATTTAATTAACATTATTATTTTACTAGGCATTAATAATTAATTATCCATGATTCTTTTAACTAGGTTATATTTTTTCCATGATTTTTTATTAGTTTAGTTGAATTTAGTTTACATGATTATTTAGCTAGGTTATATTAATTTAGATTACATGATTCTTTTTTCTAACATATATTTTTTTTACATTTTTTTTTCTTAGTTTATTTGAATTTAGTTTACATGATTATTTTACTAGGTTATATTGATTTATATTCCATGATTCTTTTTACTTGGTAATTTTTTCATGATTTTTTTTATTAGTTTATATGAATGTAGTTTACATGATTATTTAGCTAGGTCGTATTATTTCAGATTATATGATTCTTTTTTACTAGGTTAGATATTTTTTCCATGATTTTTTTATTAGTTTATATGAATTTAGTTCACATGATTATTTTACTAGGCTTTTATAATTTATTCTGCGTGATTGTTTTTACTAGGTTATATTAATTTTTTTCCATGATTCCTTTTGCTAGAGTATGTTAATTTGTGTTCCATGATTCTTTTTATTGGTTTATATTAATTTAGTTTACATTATTATTTTACTAGGTTATATTAATTTATATCACATGATCCTTGTTTTAGGTTATATATTTTTTTCCATTTTTTTTATTAGTTTATATGAATCTAGTTAACATGATTATTTTACTAGGTTTTAATAACCTATTCTCCATGATTCTTTTTACTAGGTTATATTTTAGTTGATTTTTTTTTTATTAGTTTTTATAAATTTAATTAACATGATTATTTTACTAGGCTTTAATAATTTATTCTCCATGATTCTTTTTACTAGGTTAAATATTCTTCCATGATATTTTTTATTAGTTTATTTGAATTTAGTTTACATGATTATTTTACTAGGTTATATTAATTTATATTCCGTGATTGTTTTACTAGGTTATATTTTTTTCCATGATTTTTTATATCAGTTTATTTGAATTTAGTTTACATGATTATTTTACTAGGTTGTAATAATTTATTCCCCATGACTGTTTTTTACTAGGTTATATTGATTTATATTCCATGATTCCTTTTACTAGGTAATGTTTTCATTTTTTCTTTATTAGTTTATATGAATTTAGTTTACATGATTATTTAGCTAGGTTGTATTAATTTAGATTGCATGATTCTTTTTATTGGGTTACATTTATTTTCCATGGTTTTTTTCATTAGTTTATATGAATTTTGTTCACATGATTATTTTACTAGGCTTTAAATAATTTATTCTCCATGATTCTTTTTACTAGGTTATATTAATTATTTTCCATGATTATTTTTACTAGGGTATGTTAATTTTTATTCCATTATTCTTTTTATTAGCTTATATGAATTTAGTTTACATGATTATTTTACAAGGTTATAATTATTTATTCTCCATGATTCTTTTTATTAGATTATATTAATTTTTTTCCATGTTTTTTTTTATTAGTTGATATGAATTTAGTTTACATGATTATTTTACAAGGTAATATTAATTTATATTACATGATTCTTTTTTCTAGGTCATATATTTTTTTTCTATTTTTTTTATTAGTTTATATGAATTTAGTTAACATGATTATTTTAATAGGTTTTAATATTCTATTTTTCATGATTCTTTTTACTAGGTTATATTTTGTTGCTTGATTTTTCTTTTTTCTTAGTTTTTATGACTTAAGTTCACATGATTATTTTACTAGGCTTTTATAATTTATTCTGCATGATTGTTTTTACTAGGTTATATTAATTTTTTTCCATGATTCCTTTTGCTAGAGTATGTTAATTTGTGTTCCATGATTCTTTTTATTGGTTTATATTAATTTAGTTTACATTATTATTTTACTGGGTTATATTAATTTATATCACATGATCCTTGTTTTAGGTTATATATTTTTTTCCATTTTTTTTTTATTAGTTTATATGAATCTAGTTAACATGATTATTTTACTAGGTTTTAATAACCTATTCTCCATGATTCTTTTTACTAGGTTATATTTTAGTTAATTTTTTTTTATTAGTTTTTATAAATTTAATTAACATGATTATTTTACTAGGCTTTAATAATTTATTCTCCATGATTCTTTTTACTAGGTTAAATATTCTTCCATGATATTTTTTATTAGTTTATTTGAATTTAGTTTACATGATTATTTTACTAGGTTATATTAATTTATATTCCGTGATTGTTTTACTAGGTTATATTTTTTTCCATGATTTTTTAAATCAGTTTATTTGAATTTAGTTTACATGATTATTTTACTAGGTTGTAATAATTTATTCCCCATGACTGTTTTTTACTAGGTTATATTGATTTATATTCCATGATTCCTTTTACTAGGTAATGTTTTCATTTTTTCTTTATTAGTTTATATGAATTTAGTTTACATGATTATTTAGCTAGGTTGTATTAATTTAGATTGCATGATTCTTTTTATTGGGTTACATTTATTTTCCATGGTTTTTTTCATTAGTTTATATGAATTTTGTTCACATGATTATTTTACTAGGCTTTAAATAATTTATTCTCCATGATTCTTTTTACTAGGTTATATTAATTATTTTCCATGATTATTTTTACTAGGGTATGTTAATTTTTATTCCATTATTCTTTTTATTAGCTTATATGAATTTAGTTTACATGATTATTTTACAAGGTTATAATTATTTATTCTCCATGATTCTTTTTATTAGATTATATTAATTTTTTTCCATTTTTTTTTTATTAGTTGATATGAATTTAGTTTACATGATTATTTTACAAGGTAATATTAATTTATATTACATGATTCTTTTTTCTAGGTCATATATTTTTTTTCAATTTTTTTTATTAGTTTATATGAATTTAGTTAACATGATTATTTTAATAGGTTTTAATATTCTATTTTTCATGATTCTTTTTACTAGGTTATATTTTGTTGCTTGATTTTTCTTTTTTCTTAGTTTTTATGACTTAAGTTAACATGATTATTTTACTAGGCATTAATAATTTATTCTCCATGATTCTTTTTACTAGATTATATTTCTTACATTATTTTTTTTTCTAAGTTTATTTGAATTTAGTTTACATGATTATTTTACTAGGTTATATTAATTTATATTCCGTGATTGTTTTACTAGGTTATATTTTTTTCCATGATTTTTTATATCAGTTTATTTGAATTTAGTTTACATGATTATTTTACTAGGTTGTAATAATTTATTCCCCATGACTGTTTTTTACTAGGTTATATTGATTTATATTCCATGATTCCTTTTACTAGGTAATGTTTTCATTTTTTCTTTATTAGTTTATATGAATTTAGTTTACATGATTATTTAGCTAGGTTGTATTAATTTAGATTGCATGATTCTTTTTATTGGGTTACATTTATTTTCCATGGTTTTTTTCATTAGTTTATATGAATTTTGTTCACATGATTATTTTACTAGGCTTTAAATAATTTATTCTCCATGATTCTTTTTACTAGGTTATATTAATTATTTTCCATGATTATTTTTACTAGGGTATGTTAATTTTTATTCCATTATTCTTTTTATTAGCTTATATGAATTTAGTTTACATGATTATTTTACTAGGTTATAATTATTTATTCTCCATGATTCTTTTTATTAGATTATATTAATTTTTTTCCATGTTTTTTTTATTAGTTGATATGAATTTAGTTTACATGATTATTTTACAAGGTAATATTAATTTATATTACATGATTCTTTTTTCTAGGTCATATATTTTTTTCCAATTTTTTTTATTAGTTTATATGAATTTAGTTAACATGATTATTTTAATAGGTTTTAATATTCTATTTTTCATGATTCTTTTTACTAGGTTATATTTTGTTGCTTGATTTTTCTTTTTTCTTAGTTTTTATGACTTAAGTTAACATGATTATTTTACTAGGCATTAATAATTTATTCTCCATGATTCTTTTTACTAGATTATATTTCTTACATTATTTTTTTTTCTAAGTTTATTTGAATTTAGTTTACATGATTATTTTACTAGGTTATATTGATTTATATTCCATGATTATTTTTACTTGGTAATTTTTTCATGATTTTTTTTATTAGTTTATATGAATGTAGTTTACATGATTATTTAGCTAGGTCGTATTATTTCAGATTATATGATTCTTTTTTACTAGGTTAGATATTTTTTCCATGATTTTTTTATTAGTTTATATGAATTTAGTTCACATGATTATTTTACTAGGCTTTAATAATTTATTCTGCATGATTGTTTTTACTAGGTTATATTAATTTTTTTTTCCATGATTCCTTTTACTAGAGTATGTTAATTTGTGTTCCATGATTCTTTTTATTGGTTTATATTAATTTAGTTTACATTATTATTTTACTAGGTTATATTAATTTATATCACATGATCCTTGTTTTAGGTTATATATTTTTTTCCATTATTTTTTTATTAGTTTATATTTTTTATTAGTTTATATGAATCTAGTTAACATAACCTATTCTCCATGATTCTTTTTACTAGGTTATATTTTAGTTGATTTTTTTAATTAGTTTTTATAAATTTAATTAACATGATTATTTTACTAGGCTTTAATACTTTATTCTCCATGATTCTTTTTACTAGGTTATATTTCTTCCATGATATTTTTTATTAGTTTATTTGAATTTAGTTTCCATGATTATTTTACTAGGTTATATTAATTTATATCCCGTGATTGTTTTACTAGGTTATATTTTTTTCCATGATTTTTTATATCAGTTTATTTGAATTTAGTTTGCATGATTATTTTACTAGGTTGTAATAATTTATTCCCCATGACTGTTTTTTACTAGGTTATATTGATTTATATTCCATGATTCCTTTTACTAGGTAATGTTTTCATTTTTTTCTTTATTAGTTTATATGAATTTAGTTTACATGATTATTTAGCTAGGTTGTATTAATTTAGATTGCATGATTCTTTTTATTGGGTTACATTTATTTTCCATGGTTTTTTCATTAGTTTATATGAATTTTGTTCACATGATTATTTTACTAGGCTTTAAATAATTTATTCTCCATGACTCTTTTTACTAGGTTATATTAATTATTTCCCATGATTATTTTTACTAGGGTATGTTAATTTTTATTCCATTATTCTTTTTATTAGCTTATATGAATTTAGTTTACATGATTATTTTGCTAGGTTATAATTATTTATTCTCCATGATTCTTTTTACTAGGTTATATTAATTTTTTTCCATTTTTTTTTTATTAGTTGATATGAATTTAGTTTACATGATTATTTTACAAGGTAATATTAATTTATATTACATGATTCTTTTTTCTAGGTCATATATTTTTTTCAATTTTTTTTATTAGTTTATATGAATTTAGTTCACATGATTATTTTACTAGGCTTTTATAATTTATTCTGCATGATTGTTTTCACTAGGTTATATTAATTTTTTTCAATGATTATTTTTACTAGAGTATGTTAATTTGTGTTCCATGATTCTTTTTATTAGTTTATATTAATTTAGTTTACATTATTATTTTACAAGGTTATATTAATTTATATCACATGATCCTTGTTTTAGGTTATATATTTTTTCCATTATTTATTAGTTTATATGAATCTAGTTTACATGATTATTTTACTAGGTTATATTATTTTACTAGGTTATAACCTATTCTCCATGATTCTTTTTACTAGGTTATATTTTGTTACTTGATTTTTTTTATTAGTTTTTATGAATTTAATTAACATGATTATTTTACTAGGCTTTAATAATTTATTCTCCATTATTCTTTTTACTAGGTTATATTTCTTCAATGATATATTTTATTAGTTTATTTGAATTTAGTTTACATGATTATTTTACTAGGTTATATTAATTTATATTCCATGATTGTTTTTACTAGGTTATATTTTTTCCATGATTTTTTATATTAATTTATTTGAATTTAGTTTACATGATTATTTTACTAGGTTGTAATAATTTATTCCCCATGATTGTTTTTACTAGGTTATATTGATTTACATTCCATGATTCTTTTTACTAGGTAATGTTTTCCTTATTTTTTATTAGTTTATATGAATTTAGTTAACATGATTATTTTACTAGGTTTTAATATTCTATTATCCATGATTCTTTTTACTGGATTATATTTCTTACATGAATTTTTTCTTAGTTTATTTTAATTGAGTTTACATGATTGTTTTTACTAGGTTTATTATTTTTTTCCATGATTTTTTTTATTAGTTTATATGAATTTAGTTAACATGATTATTTCACTAGGTGTTAAGAATCTATTTTCAATGATACTTTTTACTAGGTTCTATCTTGTTACATGATTTTTCTTTTTTATTATTTTTATAAATTTAATTAACATTATTATTTTACTAGGCATTAATAATTAATTATCCATGATTCTTTTGACTAGGTTATATTTTTTCCATGATTTTTTATTAGTTTAGTTGAATTTAGTTTACATGATTATTTAGCTAGGTTATATTAATTTAGATTACATGATTCTTTTTTCTAACATATATTTTTTTTACATTATTTTTTTTCTTAGTTTATTTGAATTTAGTTTACATGATTATTTTACTAGGTTATATTGATTTATATTCCATGATTCTTTTTACTTGGTAATTTTTTCATGATTTTTTTTATTAGTTTATATGAATGTAGTTTACATGATTATTTAGCTAGGTCGTATTATTTCAGATTATATGATTCTTTTTTACTAGGTTAGATATTTTTTCCATGATTTTTTTATTAGTTTATATGAATTTAGTTCACATGATTATTTTACTAGGCTTTTATAATTTATTCTGCATGATTGTTTTTACTAGGTTATATTAATTTTTTTCCATGATTCCTTTTGCTAGAGTATGTTAATTTGTGTTCCATGATTCTTTTTATTGGTTTATATTAATTTAGTTTACATTATTATTTTACTAGGTTATATTAATTTATATCACATGATCCTTGTTTTAGGTTATATATTTTTTTCCATTTTTTTTATTAGTTTATATGAATCTAGTTAACATGATTATTTTACTAGGTTTTAATAACCTATTCTCCATGATTCTTTTTACTAGGTTATATTTTAGTTAATTTTTTTTTATTAGTTTTTATAAATTTAATTAACATGATTATTTTACTAGGCTTTAATAATTTATTCTCCATGATTCTTTTTACTAGGTTAAATATTCTTCCATGATATTTTTTATTAGTATATTTGAATTTAGTTTACATGATTATTTTACTAGGTTATATTAATTTATATTCCGTGATTGTTTTACTAGGTTATATTTTTTTCCATTATTTTTTATATCAGTTTATTTGAATTTAGTTTACATGATTATTTTACTAGGTTGTAATAATTTATTCCCCATGACTGTTTTTTACTAGGTTATATTGATTTATATTCCATGATTCCTTTTACTAGGTAATGTTTCCATTTTTTCTTTATTAGTATATATGAATTTAGTATACATGATTATTTAGCTAGGTTGTATTAATTTAGATTGCATGATTCTTTTTATTGGGTTACATTTATTTTCCATGGTTTTTTTCATTAGTTTATATGAATTTTGTTCACATGATTATTTTACTAGGCTTTAAATAATTTATTCTCCATGATTCTTTTTACTAGGTTATATTAATTATTTTCCATGATTATTTTTACTAGGGTATGTTAATTTTTATTCCATTATTCTTTTTATTAGCTTATATGAATTTAGTTTACATGATTATTTTACTAGGTTATAATTATTTATTCTCCATGATTCTTTTTACTAGGTTATATTAATTTTTTTCCATGTTTTTTTTTTATTAGTTGATATGAATTTAGTTTACATGATTATTTTACAAGGTAACATTAATTTATATTACATGATTCTTTTTTCTAGTGTTATATATATTTTTTTCCAATTTTTTTTATTAGTTTATATGAATTTAGTTAACATGATTATTTTAATACGTTTTAATATTCTATTTTTCATGATTCTTTTTACTAGGTTATATTTTGTTGCTTGATTTTTTTTATTAGTTTATATGAATTTAGTTTACATGATTATTTTACTAGGTTATAATAATTTATTTCCCATGAGTGTTTTTATTAGGTTATATTGATTTATATTCCATGATTCTTTTTACTTGGTAATTTTTTCATGATTTTTTTTTATTAGTTTATATGAATGTAGTTTACATGATTATTTAGCTAGGTCGTATTATTTCAGATTATATGATTCTTTTTTACTAGGTTACATATTTTTTCTATGATTTTTTTCATTAGTTTATATGAATTTAGTTCACATGATTATTTTACTAGGCTTTAATAATTCATTCTGCATGATTGTTTTCACTAGGTTATATTAATTTTTTTCCATGATTATTTTTACTAGAGTATGTTAATTTGTGTTCCATGATTCTTTTTATTAGTTTATATTAATTTAGTTTACATTATTATTTTACTAGGTTATATTAATTTATATCACATGATCCCTGTTTTAGGTTATATATTTTTTCCATTATTTATTAGTTTATATGAATCTAGTTTACATGATTATTTTACTAGGTTTTAATAACCTATTCTCCATGATTCTTTTTACTAGGTTATATTTTGTTACTTGATTTTTTTTATTAGTTTATATGAATTTAGTTAACATGATTATTTTACTAGGTTTTAATATTCTATTATCCATGATTCTTTTACTAGATTATATTTCTTACATGAATTTTTCTTAGTTTATTTGAATTGAGTTTACATGATTGTTTTACTAGGTTATATTAATTTATTCTCCATGATTGTTTTTACTAGGTTTATTATTTTTTTCCATGATTTTTTTATTAGTTTATATAAATTTAGTTAACATGATTATTTTACTAGGTTTTAAGAATTTATTTTCTGTGATACTTTTTACTAGGTTATATCTTGTTACATGATTTTTCTTTTTTTTTTTTTTTAAATATGATTTTTATTAATGTATTTGCAACGTATTTTCAACAAAAATAGGCAAGGGGTGGGGGTATGGGACTCGCAGGTCCCTGGAAACAACAACATAAAGTATTTGCTTTTGGGCTCGCAGGCCCCAATGAACGATGCGGACTCGCAGGTCCCATGCATTCCAAACAGCTAATAATGAGTACCTTTGTCCCATGTGTTGCGCTCTTTTTCTTTTTTTTTTTTTTTATTTATATTGATAATTTGTTACAGTTTTTATTGCATAACATGTGAATAGATTGGTGGGAACTCGTAGGTTTTCGACCTGCTTTACATTATTAGGTCTTGTGAGGTGCCTAGATTCTCATGAGCAAGGCATAAAATAAGATACGAAGGTCCCTAGGTATCCTAGTCCGATGGCTCATAACTTGAAAACGTAAACTATCAAAAGAAAACTAGTATCGAGTGGACAGATAGAGGAGCACAAAACATTGTGTTCCGATAAAGTAATGTCAGTTTGTCGTGTAACATGTCTGAGTTGCGGGATTACGGCCGTCAGGCGGTCCCTAATTCTGTCTGCAGTCGCTTGCCGGAGTTCAGGTGGTGAGTGTAGTAGCGTGTGGGTACCCTAAGCCGTTAGATGTCGGCGTGTGTGTGTGTGTCCGTGTGGTTGGGGGAGGACCGTGTCCCTTCGTTTGTGGGGTGTATTGACTTAGCTTCCCTGTGTGGTTATCGGGTAACATGTGAGGGTAACGTTCTGCTTTGACCCTGGTAGTTTCTTTGATGTGGCATGTCATGTGTGGTGAAGCTACTAGAGTCAGGGTAAGTATATCTTCTTGTGTGTGTTCCCCTTGTCCAGGCTGTTGGCACACCGTGACCCGGTCGTTGGGGTCTTTTTAACCTTAGGGTATGGTACGTGCGCCGCGTTGTCACCCATGAACGTCTGTTTGTTTTAGTATGTTCTAGAGGTGGCTTGTGTGTATATTCATGTTGATCGATTCCCTTAATCCTCCCCAAGTGGTCGGGTCCTGTATGCCGGTTAGTGGGCTTGGTCCCCCGTGTCTGGTCGGTCATGTGGTGGTTTTCCTTGTGGGTGTTCCGTCTTGTGGCAGGCGTGCGCGGCCCCTACCTCACCCCTGCCCCCGCTCCGCCGGCGTGGCCGCCCGCACCCCCGGTCTCCCGTCTCTCGGCAACATGCCCCACCCACAGCCCCCATCGTTCCACGTATTTTTCACTTTGTCCCATGAGAGACGCCCTCATCTTTTCTGCGGAGCGGATCTCCTCAACTCTGTCGTACCATTGGGTTAGCGTTGGTGGCTGTGTCTGTTTCCACATCGCGGGTATGAGTGCTTTAGCTGCATCTAGCATATGTCGCAATATGGATTTTTTGTATTGTGAGATTGGTTGTGGGGTCGAGTGTAGTAAGTATTGTTCCATGTTGAGGGGGAACGGTTCTCGGAGGATCTCAGTAATTTTTGTGCTGATTTGGGACCAGAACGGCTGTATGATTGAGCAGTTCCACCAAATGTGGCTGAGGGTACCTTCCTCCTCTCCACACCTCCAGCATATGGATGGGACATTGGGAAATATCCTATGAAGACGTGTTGGGGTTTTGTACCATTGTGATAAGAGTTTGTAATTGACTTCTTGATATCGGGTGCTGACCGAAGATTTATGGTGTAAGATGAGTATTTTTTCCCATTGGGTGGGGGTAAATTCCTGGTTTGTGATGCTTTCCCATTGCGTCTTAAATGTGACTATTTCTGTGCGGTCACCTGTGAGGACGTATTGGTAAAGGTATGAGATCGCTTTGCCTAAACTCGTTTTGGTAAGACACAATCTCTCAAATTGTGTTAGGGCCCTGTGTAAGGCTGTTCTATCTCTGAATGAATGGTAGAAATGTTTTAGTTGAGTATAGCGGAAGACTTGCTGTAGGGTCGGGGTTTGTGTATTGATGAGTTCTGAGAGCGTTTTCAGGGTGGCGTTGCCCAGGACATTGTGGAGTGGTACGTATTCCTGTTCTTGTTCTCCCAGGATTCCCCAGGCCCCGGCAGTGATGCCCCCTCCTATGGAACGATTGTTGGTGATAGGGGTCAACGGGCTTGGTGTCGGGGATATGTGTTTGGCTTTTCTTGTTGTGTCCCATGTATGTAAGGTGTGGGCCATCGGTGAGGTGCGATCGGGGTCTTTCCGTATCGTGGTCTTGGTCCCCCATACGATTTCAGGCATAGCTGCACAACCCCCACTCTCCATCAGCGGGATCCATTGTTTATGTGATGGGCGGGTGTGCCATTCTAGTATGCGTTGCAACGCGGTGGCCTGGTGGTATTTTTTCATGTCCGGGAGTGCGAGGCCGCCCTGGTGGCGGGGAAGGCACAGGGTGTCGTGGCTGATCCTGGGTCGCTGACCTCTCCATATGTATTTAAGAATTGCCGATCTGAGGGAGGAAAAATATGCCGTGGGTATCGTCATTGGTAGCGTTTGATATAGATAAAGCAATCGGGGCAGTATATTCATTTTCACTACCGCGATGCGCCCCAGCCAAGATATGTGTTGGGGGTTCCAATCACACAGATCCCGCTGTATTTTGGCTAGCAACGGTATGAAATTTGACGTGTATAGATCCAGTGGATCTCTAGTGAGCCATATTCCTAGGTACTTCATCCTGGTCTCACACCAGTGGAACTGGAAATGTGTACGTAGGCTGTCGTTTTCTTCGCTAGGTATCGAGATATTAAGGACCTCGCATTTTGATAGGTTTAGTTTAAGGCCGGATATGTTTCCATATGTTTCAAATTCTTTGAGGAGGCACGGAAGGGAGATTCTGGGTTGGGAAACAAAAAATAACATGTCATCTGCATACGCTGCGGTTTTATGCACTGTCCCATCAGAGCGGAATCCCTTGATGTCTTCATTGTGTCGTATTGCTTCAAGCAGCGGTTCTAGTGTCAGGGCGAAAATTAACGGGGACAGGGGGCAGCCCTGCCTTGTTCCGTTCCGGATAGGGAAGGGGGTCGTGAGCGCCCCGTTCACCCTGACCCGTGCGTTCGGCCGGCTATAAATGGCCGCGATCCAGGTGAGCAGGTTGATTCCAAATCCCATCTCCCTGAGCAGCTCCAACAGGTATGTCCAGTCCACCCTGTCAAACGCCTTCTCTGCGTCGGTGGACAGAAGTAGCAGTCGGTCCCCCGTGCGTTTGGCCAGGTGTTGGATGGAGAGAGCCCGTAGTGTACTGTCGCGGGCTTCTCTGCCCGGGACGAAGCCCGTTTGGTCAGGATGGATTAGTCTGGGTAGGAACGAGTTGAGGCGGCTCGATAGAACCTTGGTGAATAATTTGAGATCAATGTTCAGGAGAGAGATTGGCCTGTAACTGCTGCATTGTTCGAGGTCCTTTCCCGGCTTAGGGAGGATGGTTATGGTTGCTGCCAATGTGTCATCGTGAAGCCCGTCGCCCGACGTGATTGCATTCACGGCTGCGGTTAATTTTGGGATGAGTATGGGCCCGAATTTCTTGTAGTATTCGAGGGTAAACCCGTCGGGTCCCGGGGCTTTACCCGTCTTTGTCGTTTTGATCGCTGCTCTAATTTCTTCTTCAGTGATGGGAGCATCCATGCATTCGGCCTCGTCGCGGGTGACATGCTTGACTAAATGTCGCGTGAGGTATTGTAGAATCTCCTGTTTTTTAACATGTGTCGTTGTATCAGGGGATTGTGAGTGTAGATTATATAGGTGAGTGTAGTAGGTTCGAAATTCGTTTGCTATGCTTTCGGGGTGTTGGGTCGTCCGCCCCCCGGGTAGTTTCAGCTTGTGTACTTGCGCTGGTGCTTGTTGGCCTTTAAGCATACGGGCTAGAAGTTTACCCCCTTTGTTCGCGTGTATGTAGTAAAAGGCGGTCGACCTCTGCAGTTGCCTGTAATGTTTCTTGATTAATAGATCATGCAATTGGCTGCGCAGGTCCAGCAGTTCCCTATAGGTGTCCTCCTTGAGCGTTTGCTTATGGCGTTCCTCGATGTCCCTGATTTTATCAAGGAGGTCTGCCATCTGTTGTTGGGCCTCTCTTTTCCTTGCCGTTGCTAGTTGGATTATATAGCCGCGTACTACGCATTTATGGGCTTCCCATATGGTGGTGGCTGGGGTGTCTCCGGTTTCGTTATGTAGGAAGTATTCATTCAGTGCTTCCATAATTTTGTCCCTAGTAGTTACGTCTTCTAACAGGGTGTCGTTGAGCCTCCAAGTCATCACCTTCGGTCTTATTAACGGGGAGTCTAGTTCTAGAGTAACCGCCCCATGGTCGGACCACGTGGCTGCGTCGATGGTTGCCCCCTGCAGTGCGGTGAGTTGCTCCTGTTGGAGGAACACGTAGTCAATCCTCGAGTATCTCTCATGGACCCTCGAGTAGTGTGTGAAATCCTTGACCGTGGGGTGGAGGGCTCTCCAGCAGTCCACCAATCGTAGGCTTCGGAGGGCTCGTAGAGTGGTTCGGATGTCTCTTTGTGGAGCGCTACTGCGTCCTGCGGAGGTGTCCACAGAGGGGTCCAGGGGGATGTTGAGATCTCCCCCTAGTATAAGGGTCCCCTCCGTGAAGTCAGTCAACAAGCGCAGTGTTCTGCGAATGAACTGCGCCTGATTCCGATTAGGGGCGTATATACTCGCCAGGGTGAGTTTCCTGGAGTAGGGCAATCGAGATACGTTTTTGTCGGAGTTCCCGCAGGAGGTGCGTTCTTCGCTCTGGGATATTCAGTCCCCTGCAGTTATGGGTAATTATGCGCAGTGGGCAAGGCCGGTACGCCGATCTTGTTGGTGGGGAGGCTCGCGGTGGGCGTACGCAGCACGGGCGGACCTGATTTTTCTTTTTTATTATTTTTATAAATTTAATTAACATTATTATTTTACTAGGCTTTAAAAATTAATTATCCATGATTCTTTTAACTAGGTTATATATTTTGTCCATGATTGTTTTTATTAGTTTATTTGAATTAAGTTTACATGATTATTTAGCCAGGTTATATTAATTTAGATTATATGATTCTTTTTGCTAGGTTATATATATTTTTTCCAATTTTTTTTATTAGATTATGTAATAAGTGGGGGGATGTGATTAACAGCCAAACTGTATGCCAATGAAGTGTTATTGTGTTCTAATACAGGGATTCAAGCCCCCATTCTACCCTTAGGCAATAATGGAGTCCTCTGTGAAGCACATGGCATTTCACCAGGCAAAATCAGTTGGGTTGTTGATAAACTCCTCCTCTATTCCCTTCCAATGCAATCCCCCTTCACCCAGGAGGCACTCTGGTTCTGTTACATCCTAAGGGATTGACTAAGGGAGGTGTGTCCTGCAGAAGGAGGGGCTAACCTGTTTAAAGCCCTGTGAATAGCTCACTCTCTCTCTTACTCTCAGTTGACGATCAATGGAGTGGTAACTGTTTCATGTGTCTATGCCTGTTTTACTATGTTAGTTTAGCCTACTTTCCATTCAGTCAATGATTAGTTTTAGTAGCAACATATACTAGCCTATTTCAAATGTATATGTATTGTTTATTTGTTTAATTAGCCTCTATTAATAAATATAATTGAATTGCTGAAAGCAAGGAGTGTGGACTCTGACTTTACACTCGGTTTTAAGTTATTATTTTTAGTTATTAATGTTATTATTAATTCCAAGTTTATTCCAACTTGCGAGTTAAACGTTTATTACAGTTTTTATGAATTTAGTTAATATGATTATTTTACTAGATTTTAATAATCTATTCTTCATGATTCTTTTTACTACGTTATATTTTATTACATGATTTTTTTATTAGTTTATTTGAATTTAGTTTACATGATTATTTGACTAGGTTATATTAATTCATATTCCAAGATTCTTTTTACTAGGTTATATATTTTTTCCATTTTTTTTATTATTTTGTATGAATTTACATAACATGATTATTTTCTATGTTATAATAATTTATTCTCCATGATTGATTTTTCTAGGTTATATTTTTTTCCATGATTTTTTATATTAGTTTATTTGAATTTAGTTTACATGATTTTTTTTACTAGGTTATAATAATTTATTCCCCATGATTGTTTTTACTAGGTTATGTTGATTTATATTCCATGATTCTTTTTACTAAGTAATTTTTTCATGATTTTTTAAATTAGTTTATATGAATGTAGTTTACATGATTATTTAGCTAGGTCATATTAATTCAGATTATATGATTCTTTTTACTAGGTTACATATTTTTTTCAAAGATTATTTTTCATTAGTTTATATGAATTTAGTTCACTTGATTATTTTACTAGGCTTTAATAATTTATTCTCCTCGATTCTTTTAACTAGGTTATATGTTTTCCATGTTTTTTTTTTATTAGTTTATTTGAATTTAGTTTACATGATTATTTTACTAGGTTATAATAATTTATTCTCCATGATTGTTTTTACTAGGTTATTTGATTTAAATTCCATGATTTTTTAAATTAGTTTATATGAATTGTGTTAACATGATTATTTTACTAGGCTTTAATAATTTATTTTGCATGATTGTTTTTACTAGGTTATATTTTTTTCCATGATTTTATATATTAGTTTATTTGAATTTAATTTACATGATTTTTTTTACTAGGTTATAATAATTTATTCCCCATGATTGTTTTTACTAGGTTATGTTGATTTATATTCCATGATTCTTTTTACTAGGTAATTTTTTCATGATTTTTAAAATTAGTTTATATGAATTTAGTTTACATGATTATTTAGCTAGGTTGTATAAATTTAGATTGCATGATTCTTTTTATTAGGTTACATATTTTTTTCCATAATTTTTTTCATTAGTTTATATGAATTAAGTTCACTTGATCATTTTACTAGGCTTTAATAATTTATTCTCCATGATTCTTTTTACTAGGTTATATTAATTATTTTCCAAAATTTTTTTCACTAGGGTATGTTAGTTTTTGTTCCATTATTCTTTTTATTAGTTTATATGAATTTAGTTTACATGATTATTTTACTAGGTTATAATAATTTCTTCTCTATGATTGTTTTTACTAAGTTATATTAATTTTTTTTCCCATGATTTTTTTCACTAGGGTATGTTAGTTTTTGTTCCATTATTCTTTTTATTAGTTTATATGAATTTAGTTAACATGATTAATTTACTAGGTTTTAATAATCTATTCTACATGATTCTTTTTACTAGGTTATATTTTGTTACTTGATTTTTTCTTTATTAGTCTTTATGAATTTAGTTAACATGATTATTTTACTAGGCTTTAATAATTTATTCTCCATGATTCTTTTAACTAGGTCATATTTTTTCCATTTTTTAAATTATTTTCTTTGAATTTAGTTTACATGATTATTTTACTAGGTTATAATAATTTATTCTCCACGATTGTTTTTACTAGGTTATATTGATTTAAATTCCATGATTTTGTAAATTAGTTTATATGAATTTCGTTAACATGATTATTTTACTAGGCATTAATAATTTATTCTCCATGATTCTTTTTACTAGGTTATATTTTTTTCCATTATATTTTTTTTATTAGTTTATTTGAATTTAGTTTACATGATTATTTTACTAAGTTATAATAATTTATTATTCATGATTGTTTTGACTAGGTTAAATTATTTTTTCCTCCATGATTCTTTTTACTAGCATATGTTAATTTTTGGTCTATGATTATTTTGATTAGTTTATATGAATTTAGTTAACATGATTATTTTACTAGGTTATTTTTAATTATATTTCATGATTCTTTTTTCTAAGTAATGATTTAAAATTTAGTTTCCATGATTCTTTATGCTATTATATTTATATATGAATTTAGTTTACATGATTATTTTACTAGGTTTTAATAATTTATAATCTATGATTCTATTTACTAGGTTATATTGATTTATATTCCATGATTCTTTTTTCATAGGTAATTTTTCCATGCTCTTTTTTAATTAGTTTATATGAATTTAGTTTACATAATTATTTAGCTAGCTTATATTATTTAGATTACATGATTCTTTTTACTAGGTTATATATTTTTTCCATTATTTTTTTATTAGTTTATATGAATTTAGTTAACATGATTATCTTTCTAGATTTTTATAATCTATTCTCCATGATTCTTTGAAATATTTTATATTTTCTTACATGATTTTTTAATTAGTTTATTTGAATTTAGTTTACATGATTATTTTACTAGGTTATAATAATTTATTCTCCATGATTCTTTTTACTAGGTAATTATTTTTTCATGATTTTGTTTATTAGTTGATATACATTTAGTTTACATGATTATTTTACTAGGTAATTAACATTCTATGAATCTTTTACTAGGTCATATATTTGTTCCATGATTTTTAAAATTAATTTAGATGAATTTAGTTAACATGATTATTTGACTAAGTTTTAATAATATATTCTCCAAAATTCTTCATACTAGGTTATGTTGATTTATATTCCATGATTCATTTTACTAGGTAATTTTTTTTTCATTTTTTTTTTATTAGTTTATATGAATTTAGTTAACATGGTTATTTAACTAGGCTTTAATAATTTATTCTCCATGATTCTTTTTACTAGGTTTTAGTTTTATTTATTTTTATTAGTTTTTGAATTTAGTTTACATGATTATTTTACTAGGTTATAATAATTTATTCTCCATGATTGTTTTTACTAGGTTATGTAATTTTCCCCCCATGATTCTATTTACTAGGGTATGTTAATTTTTGTTCCATGATTCTTTTTGTTAGTTGAGATGAATTTAGTTTACATGATTATTTTACTAGGTGATAATAATATTTTCTCCATTATTGTTTTTACTAGGTTAAATTAATTAGTTTACATGATTCTTTTTACTAGGGTATGTTGATTTCCCCCCCCATGATTCTCTTTGTTAGTTGATATGAGTTTAGTTTACATGATTATTTTACTAGGTGATATTGATTTATATTCCATCATTCTTTTTCTCTGTTATATTATTTTGTTTCCAAGATTCTTTTTACTAGGGTATATTCATTTATGTTCCATGATTGTTTTTATTAGTTTATATGAATTTAGCTTACATGATTATGTTACTAGGTTTTAATAATTTATTCTCCATGGTTCTTTTTACTAGGTTATATTATTATTTTTTTCCATGATTATTTTTACTAGGGTAAATTAATTTATGTTCCATGATACTTTTCATTAGTTTATATGAATTTAGTTTATATGATTATTTTACTAGGTTTTAATAATTTATTCTCCATGATTCTTTTACTCGGTTATATTGTTTTTTTTTTTTTCCATGATTCTTGTCATTAGTTTATATGAATTTAGTTTACATTATTCTTTTACTAGTTTTTAATCATTTATTCTCCATGATTCTTTTTACTAGGTTATATTATTTTATGTTCGGTATATTTAATATATTTAATATCAGATAGATTTTTTTTCAAGAGTCTTAAACAATTGTTTTGTATAACTTCTTTAACATTTTTCTCTTTGTTTGCATGCTTTATGTACTATATGTCTATAATGTAACTCTACCTCCTGGTGAAAGTCATGTGCTCTTCTAGGGAATATAGGCTTAGACCTGATAAGAAAGTGAATAAGTAATAGCAGAAATTCCTTCTAGAAGCAGACCAAGCATGTCTGAGATCCATACTCAGATGGGACATGTTCCATAAATAAATGCCTTACAATCTTGACACACTCAGTTGCACTCAACAGATTTGCCAGGCTGTCATTAATCAGGGAAGGGTACTGGTAGAACTGTTATCATAATGTTAGATACAAAAGATAAACACCTCCCTTCCTTTCTTTGCAGGAAAAAAATCTCTCTAATAATTATGATTGCCAATAGATTTTTTTTCTTGTGTTGCTTTAGGCCAAAATATACAATAAATCAAAATATATTGGTTAGCTTGAAGGACATCGGGCAGTTCATTCGTTGAAGTAAAAACAGTACATAATCAATATGCTTCTGTAATATAGATACCAAACAGAAAATCACAATATGAAACACATTTAATGTAAATAAGCAATGTTGATCAAAGCAGTTATTTTCAGGGTTGTGGTTTCCATTAAGTTGCAGGCACCTGCCTAGAAGCGACTGTCCACTATGGAGTGCTTGTTTTCAGCACTTATTATGTGCCTTTTTGGTGCTTAGGTGGGCTGATGGGGAGAGATAAGTACCAGGAACACTGACCAGTGTCCTCTGTAACCCAGTCAGCCTCCTATGCTTGATAGCAGAGCTGCATGAACAGTTATAGAGGGTGTAAAACTCAGTGCTGCCCCAGCTCCTAAAGTGCCTGTGTGTGAGGCTGGACAGGAAGTGGAAGGGATTACTTCCCATCTGAGTAATAGCAGCCTCTCACACAGAAAATGCCTTGCAGGGGCAGCACAGAGTCATTCATACTATTTATAGGACAGTTAATACAATGTTAAACAAAAATTTGCACACCAGCCAAGCAATAAGACTTGCTTTTCCCACAGAAATCACACATTTTCAGTGATGTTACTACCGCAAAGGATTCTGGCTGGGCATATGTGTTTGCTGTATACAACATCTTTGAAATACAACTTAGGAAGAGATGCAAAGCCAGTGAACCACTAACTGATTCCCTAACCTTAAACCCTACCTCTACCCCTAACCCTAATACTACCCGTAACCCTAACCCTAACCACCACAACCACTTACACATCTAGGGTTAGGGGAAGGGTTAGGATTAGGGTTAGATTCCTGTCATGATTAACATAATTTTTCCTCTCTTGTTTTGCCAGTTTTCAGAAATCCTAAGCACTTCGGCACTTCCGAAATTTGGCACTTCGGCAATTCAGTTTGGTTCGGCAGTTCGGTTTGGTTCGGCAGTTCGGCAATTCGGTAATTCGGTTCGGCACTTCCGAAATTCGGCACTTCTACATTTTGGACATTCGGAAGCATTTGAATGTCCGAATTGCCGAAATTCATCCTAATTTACATTCAGAACTAAACGAATTGCACATGTCTAATAACAGCTACTGTGGCTCAACAATCTGTCACAGGTGGGTGACAGGGCTGCAGAGGACATAGGAGAGTGAATAATTAGCAAATACCTCCCTAGACTCCACATGCCCTAATCACTGCTTTTTATAACCCTAAGTTTAACACTTTCTAAAACATAAACAAATACTTTCCTTAGTCGCAAATGAAAACATTAATGGCCTAAACCAGAAAAACCTTTACCTTAATCCTAGGTTTAACTCCCCTAAAACTAAACACCCCACTAAATTTCACCCAGTTCTAACCCTACCCTTAACACCCCTGTACCCAAATATAAAATTTAACCCCACTTTAGTCTTAAAGCCAATATTTATAAATGCCCCATTAACCCAAATATGACATTTTACAAAATCCACTCTAACCCCAAACACAATATTCTATTATAACAGCTCAAACTCATCTCAAATTTGAAGTTCTCTTAAAACGAACATCCTGTGATCTATTTCTGATGTTAAGCCCTCTAAACGTACCCACTTTGACCCTAACTACTTCTAACATTGGCCTTGATTTAATTAATGTGAATCCAAATCAGAAATGATTCCATTTTGTTAACATTTCAAATTATTGATCTATAAAATTACCATGGAATTGAATGGTGACTTCTGTAGACAAATAAGTCCAACAGAGTGGAATTATTTTCTTAGTCTGATTTCTACAAATTAAATCAAGGCTAATATTGTTCACCCTACATGTGTTTACACAGCTGCATACACTCATGTAATCACAGACCCATATACAACAGATTACAAGCAAAAATATACACATACATACACAGTTGTTAATTATTGATGTATGTTTTTTTATATATATATATATATATATATTTAATATCTGCAATGTCCAGTTAATATTTCCATTAAATTCACTTTATCTGCTATTTATTTATTTATTTATTTGGAGGGGGAGCAGGGGCCACCTTAGAATTTTGACCCTTATGTAAATCTGGCCCTGATATGATTTTGCAAAAGAAGTAACCACAACTCCCATTATCGTAAAGCAAAATATATTGCCTTTCCAGGTCTGATTTTGATTATAGTCATGGCGCATATCCCCCCTTCTGGAAATACTGCACATACTATAACTATACCCCAACTCCCTTTAGATTGTACACTAGATGGAGAGATAAGACGTTTTTCCTCTTACCTTGTTTATAAGCAGGCAGCTAACGGATTCTGGAGTCTTAACAGTGGACTGATGACGTTTTAATATGGTCAGTATTTAATGTATCAATGTCAGAAGGTAGTCCTGAGTCTCCTGTTATATCGAGAGAAATATTCCAATTATATATATTGTGACTAGAGATGTCGCGAACTGCTCGCCGAACCGTTCGCAAACTGTCCGCCGGCGAACAATAGCGTGTTTGCGTTGGGCGAACATATGCGATTTCCGGTCCGCCCCCTATTCGTCATCATTGAGTAAACTTTGGCCCGGAACCTCACAGTCAGCAGACACATTCCAGCCAATCAGCAGCAGACCCTCCCTCCCAGGATGTGTATGCTGACTGTGAGGTTCCGGGTCAAAGTTTACTCAATGATGACGAATAGGGGGTGGACCGGAAATCGCATATGTTCGCCCAATGCGAACACGCTATTGTTCGCCAGCGGACAGTTCGCGAACAGTTCGGCGAGCAGTTTGCGACATCTCTAATTGTGACAGCTACTTTCTTGTACCATATTTGATACAGTACAGTGTAAGGTTAGTTCAGTGATGGTTAATGGCTGCTGGGTTAATACATTAGATCTCGAGTTCACATATATCCATTTAAATAATATTCAGAACTTTGTCACAATGATTTTTAGAACACATTAGGATTTAGGGCTGGATTTAGGCTATATTATGGGGCTGGTTTTAGAAGGGGCTTCAGTCAATATATGTGGGAGAAACTCCTGTCTCTTTGCCACCTAAGAAATCTCCTTAATGATATGCTGTGTGCCTGTAATTGGAATGTCAGAACGTATCTAACAAACTGGATTAGGACAAATTAAATTATGGCATTTGGTGGCACAATATTCGTCAAAATTTTCTAATAAACTATTCAAACATACCATGTTTTCTCATGCGCAAGACTATTGAATAGATGTCACTCAATTAAACATTCTGTGCATGATTTAAGTATTTAACCATAGAAGCTTGAAATTCTCACCTAACCCTATGTTTAGATCACTGAGGGGGTTGTCAGAACCCTATAGGTTATGCAGGTCACGCCTTCGTATACATGTTTGCATCCATCTTCAACAGGTTCCTGGATTTGTCCATGGCCAATTACCGGGCTGCGCATCTTTTTTTTTTTTTTAATTCAGAAATTTAATGTGTACAATGTATCTGTAAATCAGATATATAGAATTCAATGAGCTGTATTCTTCCAAAACAGTCCTTGCATTGTATTAAAGGGACACTGTAGGCACTATAGCTATTTAATCTCATTGAAATGGTTCTAGTGTCTGGTGTCTCCTGGCACTGTCTCTCCATTCAGTGTTAAACCATATTCAAGAAGATCAACACCTAATGGGGATCCCTGGCTGTCCACAGTCCAGCCCCCACTGGAGGTGTGTCTAAGGTAAAAAGGACACACTTCCTTCTAACCATACCAAATCATGCTAGTGATGGGTGCTATGATAAGCTGAAAGCAGTCAGCTGACACTCTCAACCAATCACAGACGCCCATTTCTGCTTCAGTTAATGCTTCCTCATTAGTCCAAGTGGCACAGATGGGGACGGCTGCTTGGGACGCTCAATTAGAATTAAAAGACTAATAACGTTTTAATGCTGAATGGAACGACAGTGTCAGAAGATTCCAGACACTTTAATCACTTCAATAAGATAAAGTAGTGTCTGGATAGTGTCTGTAGTGTCTGTTTAGACTTGAAACCTATATGCTTGAAACTCTTACTCAATAAATAGCTGTCAGAAACCATAGGTCACTTAGGTCACGCCTCTATCTTCATATCGGTATCCATCTTCAACAGGCTTCTGGATCCATCCATGACTAGTTACCTGGCGGTGCATCATTCCTACGGACATAGAAAATCTGCCTTCACCGACTGGCAAAGGTTGCTATCCACAGACTAAGAAAGACAACAGTGTTAAGTAAAGATTATTAAGGGGGGGACAAAGGTAAAGATGCAGAAGTCGTCTTTCAGTTCCAAAATAGGCATAAGTAGGCAGCTGCTTATAGAGCCAATGTGTAAATATTTGATCATGCCTAATACAAATCATTTAAAGGGACAGTTTTGTCCCCTTGAGGCACCATAGCAACTAAATCTAGATGAAGTTATTTTGGTGCCAGGAGGCCCCAGGGCACACTCTTACCTTCAGGGGTTAAATCATTCTCAAACAGTTGAACCCCAAAGTTGCCTCCAGCTGCAATCACAGCGCCTCCCGACGCAGCTTCCAGCTTCTGAAATTTCTGTTTTAGGAAGTGGGGAGTGCCGCCAGGCCGGAGGGTGGCTGATTATTATTTTTATTATAATTATTATGATATTTATAGAGCGCCATCAAATTCCACAGCGCTTTACAATGGGTGGACGAACAGACATGTAGTTGTAACCAGACAAGTTGGACACACAGAAACAGAGGGGTTGAGGGCCCTGCTCATTGAGCTTACATGCTAGAGGGAGTGGGGTAAAATGACACAAAAAGGTAAGGATAGTATTAGACTAGTGACAGTTGTAATAGAGGAATCAGTCGGGAGCTATTAACAGTTTAATTGATACGCTTTTATGAAGAAGTGGGTTTTTAATTAATTTTTGAAGGAGTGGAGACTGCGTGAGCATCTAACGGAGGAGGGAAGCGAGTTCCACAGGAACGGTGCAGCCCTCGAGAAATCTTGAAGGCGAGCATCGGAGGTGGGAGTACAGACAGAAGATAGACGTAAGTCTTCAGCAGATCGTAAGGGCCTAGACGGGACATACTTGTGTATAAGGGAGGATAGATAGGTGGGAGCAGCATTGTGTAGAGATTTGAAAGCAAGAACCAGAATTTTAAATTGAGCTCTATATTTTATAGGAAGCCAATGTAGGGACTGACAGAAGGGTGAGGCATGGGAGGTGCGGGTGGACAGGAAGATGAGCCTCACCGCCGCATTCATTATGGACTGTAACAGCGCAAGTTGGAAGCACGTAAGACCACTGAGAAGTGGATTACAGTAGTCAAGGCGAGAGAGGACAGTGGAATGGACCAACACCTAAGTCGCATCTGGCGTTAAGTAGGGGCGGATGCGCGCAATGTTTTTGAGATGGAAATTACAGGATTTGGCGATAGATTGAACATGAGGCTTGAAGGAGAGGTCGGAGTCAAAGAGAACACCTAGGCAGCGAGCCTGCGTGGTGGAGCTGATGGTAGCACCGTTGACTTGGAGGGAGACAGACAAAGGAGTAATAACACTTGAGGGAGGAAAGACCAGAATTTCAGTTTTGGTCAAGTTTAGTTTAAGGAAGTGGGCAGCCATCCAGTTAGAAACAGCAGAGAGGCAGTCAGATACACTAGTCAAGAGGGACGGGGAGAAATCAAGAGAGGACAGGTAGATTTGCGTGTCATCTGCATAGAAATGATATTGGAAGCCAAAGGAGCTAATGAGTTTACCAAGGGAGGCAGTACAGATGGAGAACAGTAGGGGACCAAGAACTGAACCTTGGGGGACACCAACAGACAGCTGGCTAAGTGCAGTCAGCTGATGATCTCAGCCAATCAGTGGCTTACCATTCAAAACTAGCTTGCAAAAGGTACGTTTCTTTGCAAGCCAGTTTCGTGAATGGAGAGTCAATAATTGGCTGAGAGCATCAGCTGACCGCTCTCAGCCAATCAGTGGCCCCACTGCCTGGCGGTACTCCACACGTCCAAAAACTAAACTTGAAGAAACAGGAAACCGGCGCTGGAGGCAAATTGGAGTTAAACCGTTTGAAAACATTTTAACCCATGAAGGTAAGAGTTGATTTGGTACCTGGAGTGTTCCTTTAAATTATTCTTCACCTGTTATTCAGATGTGGCTGTTTCTTTGAATGTTAGTTCAATACAGTACAATTCAATTAATATATTTAGCTATTAACCCCTTAAGGACTGAGCCAAATGTACACGTTGTGAACAAAACAAAATGTAAACAAAACCTGGCATTTGCGCTATATGTCTGTCCAACCGTAATTCACCTCTTTCATATTAAATGCACCCATCCTATTATATATCATTTTATTCAGGGGAAACAGGACTTTCATTTCATATCAAATATTTAGCTATAAAACATAATTTAATATGAAAAAAATGGGTGAAAATAAGAAATGTTGTTATTTTTTTAGTTCTACATGACATTTTAACTGTCAATGTCATAATACTGTTTGCTTTTACTGCAATAAAATACACATATTTGTATTCAGCAAAGTCTCACGTGTAACACAGTACCCCCTATGTACAGGTTTTATGGTGTTTTGGGAAGTTACAGGGTCAAATATAGCACGTTACATTTGAAATTGAAATTCGCCAGATTGGTTACGTTGCCTTTGAGACTGTATAGTAGCCCAGGAATTAAATTTACACCCATAATGGCATACCATTTGCAATAGTAGACAACCCAAGGTATTGCAAATGGGGTATGTCCAGTCTTTTTTAGTAGCCATTTGGTCACTAACACTGGCCAAAGTTAGCGTTAGTATTTGTTTGTGTGTGAAAAATGCAAAAAACGCCAATTTTGGCCAGTGTTTGTGACTAAGTGGCTACTAAAAAAGACTGGACATACCCCATATGCAATACCTTGGGTTGTCTACTATTGCAAATGGTATGCCATCATAGGGGTAATTTTCATTCTTGATCTACCATAGGGTCTCAAAGGCAACGTAACCAATCTGGCGAATTTTAATGTGAAAAAAATGAAACTCAAGCCTTATATTTGACGCTGTAACTTTTGAAAACACCATAAAACCTGTACATGAGGGGTACTGTTGTACTCGGGAGACTTTACTGAACACAAATATTTGTATTTCAAAACAGTTAAAAGTATCATAGCAATAATATCGTCCGTGTAAGTGCTATTTGTGCGTGAAAAATGCTAAAAACTTCACTTTTACTGGCGATATCATCATTGTAATACATTTTACTGTTTTGAAACACTAATATTTGTGTTCAGCGAAGTCTCCCGAATAAAACAGTACCCCCCATGTACAGGTTTTATGGTGTCTTTGAAAGTTATAGGGTTAAATATAGTGCTAGCAAATTAAATTCCCTATACTTTCGGCATGGGTTGTCAGCCAGGTCCCGCTAATTGTAATTAATTAAGATACCTAATTATGTAAAAATATTACATAAATATATATGTAGGATTAATATATGTATATATATACGTATGTGTATATATATGTATATATAGATATAGTATGAAAAAACGTGATGCACTCACAGGACTTCCAAAACGTACAAATGGTGTTTATTTAAATCGGGTAATCCATATAGAAATCGATCGACGTTTTGACCCTGCCGGGTCTTTTTCAAGATCACTATATGCAAGCAATAATACAACTTTTATAGGAAAAGTAATCAGTGAACTTACCAATGAGTGATGTGAAGTGCCTCTGACCGTTACCACCTGGATGTGAAAGGAGGCCGCCAGTGACGTCAGACGTCTAGACGTACTGCGGGAGATACGTGGTTACTATGGTGACCCACAAAGCTGTGTAATAGATGTGATGTTAAATATCGGGTGTCGAGTAACAACATGGAAGGAATTATCATGAATAAGAAATAGAAGTAGACATCACTGACGTCACTGGCGGCCTCCTTTCACTTCCGGGTGGTAACGGTCAGAGGCACTTCACATTTTTTCATACTGTATATCCGGACGACTGTGGATTCAGCACCCAGGCAAGATTGTTCTATTATAACAGTAGAAGGAGAGTGCCAAGGTCCCATTATTACTGTATATATATATATATATATATATATATATATAATTTTTTTAAATATTTTTATTTATATATAGGTTTATATATAGTGATATATACGTATATATTTATGTATATAGATATATATATTATTTCGTTCTACGTGTATTTTGATATAAATATATATATATTAATATCACAATACAGTTAGAATGAAATAACACACATCTACATATTTTTTAATTATTTATTTTTAATAATTTATTTAATTTAATTTTTTAACGTATTTACATTTTTTTTAATATTATATATAAATATATATAACAATAATTATATATATAAACAGTATCAGTCTACGTGTAATTTGATATTAATATATATAATTATATATATATCAATAGTAAAATACACCTAGACAGTGTATGTGTGTGTATGTATATGTGTATATATATATATACTTAGATCATATATATATAATATATATATATATGATCTAAGTATATTATTATTATTTTTTATACTTATTTTAATAAAATTTTATTTTATTTCCAGCCAGCAGGGGGACTAACTGTCATTACAGTTAGTCCCCCTGCTGGCAATGCAGCAGCCAGCTAACCCGGCCATGTGATTGTGAGGTCCTCGCAAGCACCTCACTCTCACATGGCCGGGAGGGCTGCAGGACGTCGGATGTGCCGTGGGGGCTCCCTGGCGTGGTTCGCCGGCGACCGGGTAAGTAAAAAAAAACAGAGGGCTTACTATTACGCCCTGCGTCGTTTAGAGCCGCTTAGAATAGGGCATAATAGTACGCCCTCCGGTTTTAAGGGGTTAAACACACTATCCCACTTTTAAATAATAGTGCTTTTTAGCACAACTGCAAGACCAGGGCTGCCATCAGAAATATTGGGACCCCTGACACAGCTCAAGGTTTGTGTCTCTAGGGCCCACCCCCAAGTTTACCCACAGGGCCTACAAGGATGCAGCGTGTGTGTGTAGTGGATGCAGAGTGTGTGCAGTGGATGCAGAGTGTGTGTAGTGGATGCAGTGTGAGTGCATTGGATGCAGCGTGTGTGTAGTGGATGCAGAGTTTGTGTAGTGGATGCAGAGTGTGTGTAGTGGCTGCAGAGAGTGTGTAGTGGATGCATAGTGTGTGCAGTGGCTGCAGAGTGTGTGTAGTGGATGTAGTGTACTGAGCCCAGGTACTCCTGACATCATAAACACTACAGTGGACTTAAGTGGTTATAATGTTTTGTGTAACCCTTTGCAAACCAAATTGTCTTAACAAAATGAAAACAAATCAAATCGCGGCATAACTAAAAGTCAGAAAATAAAATATGGGTGAAATTTCCCAATAAACAAATTTAAACAAAACAAACAAATAATATTGCTTCTTTCAGATTTGATTTGGATTATCCCCTTAACGCCGTTACGGCATTTCATGCCGTCCCGCATTTAAAGGGCTTTGAAACCGTTGCGGCGGCATAGAACGCCATAACCGCTTAAGCCCCCAGGAGGTGAGATCTTCTTACCTCCGCCGCCATCCTCTTCTGGAGGGCTGCCTGACAGCCCAGGCAGCCCTCCCCCGGGAAATGAGGTCCCCGGGGGCCATGTGATCTCTCTCAAACAGCGATCACATGACCCCATATAGCAGGCTGTGGATCTGCCAGCAGGGGGACTGTCTGAAATATCAGACAGTCCCCCTGCTGGTAGGTAGTGTAAAAAAAAAAAAACTAGACATGTTTAAAATTAAATTAAAAGTATTTTTATATAAATAATATATGTATATATATATATATATATATATATATATATATATATATATATATAATATATATATATATATACATATTATATATGTAACGTCATACAAAGTGTATTTTAATATTAATATTAGTATATATTAATATTAAAATACACTTAGAATGACATTACATATATATGATAAAAATAGATATATACACATATATTATATATATATATATATATATATATATATATATACGTATAATTACAATAATAAATAAATAAAATAATAAAATAAATAAATAAAATATTGAAACAAAATTTAATATAAATTATATATTCATATGTAATTTCATTCTAACTGTATTTTGTTATTAATATATATATATCTATTCGTACCAAAATACACTTAGAATGACATTCTCTCTCTATATATATATATCTATCTATATATAAAATACAAATAACCGCAAATATATTTATATAGATGTAACGGACACGCCTTCCGTTGATGGACGCTTCCTAGCGTACGCCGAGGACCACAAGCACCGCACTGGACACCACAACCACCGCAGGCTCCACAACCGCCGTAGCTTAACTGGAGCCGCGCTGTCTTCCTTCCACCCTGTATGAATCTCCAGCATCCAGGACCGTGTGGGGAAGACCTCTCCTCCAAGGAGAGTACATCAGGAACAAGAACGAGTGATTAAAGCTCAAGGGAGTATGTAGCGCATAGCAATCCCCAGTGTGATGTAGCAGTTCCCTCCAAGAACGAGACGAGGCTACATTTTGAAGGGTCAAGTAGAACTGAGGTGCTGGCACACCCAGCCTGGTTTTTATTACAGTCAGGTACAAACAGAACACACCCAGGGGGAGGTATAAAACAACCAATAACATAATAGTACAGCCCACAGTTTCCCTCCCCTCTGCTTGGGAGATAATTGAGTTTCCTACTATATCTACTGAATTATCTCCAAGCTAAAACTTACACATTTTTATACATTTTTATAACTTTATGATTTTACATAGTACATGAATAAAACTTACATTTTTATGAACAACATAAATTGTGGAACAACATATTCAAAATTCGTGCGAATCCGTCCAGTGGTTCCAGAAATATTAGAAAGTCTCTTTGGACCGACCGCACGCCTGTTTGCATGCCCAAAAACAGTTCCACAGATTCAGGCTGTGTGGTCGGTCTATTTCTGCCTTGAAAATCGGTAAAGTCCCATCCGAAGGTGGCGTTCGAATAGTCAAACGCACTTTGACTTCTGTCGAAGCGTCGAAGCAAAACGTGGTTAAACTTCCGCGGTGGTCGTTGGTCGAGTGGCGATCTATTTCCCATGAAAAGATGGCAAAGTCCCATTCGAACGGGTGTTCGAATGTTCGAACGGGACTTAGTCTCCAGCTGCGGTGTCGAAGGGTAGGGGAAGGTACAGGTCACCGCTGACCGCGTTCGACTGCATTAAAATGGCCGCCGCCACGTGTTCCACTGTAATGGCGGCCACTTCGACGACTCTGGCACTTCAACGGCTTCGGCACTTCGACTGTATCCGAAGTTCAGTATCGAAGTACCAAACAGTTAAAGGGCCAGGAACAGTATACAAAAATCCATTATGCCCAAATGTGAGTCTTAAAGTGCAATATATTCCAGGGCCATAGTCGCAGGGGAGGAGGCAGGCAAGCAGGCCTCTCCAGGACAAAGTGGCGAAGGGCACTTCGTCACAATAGATAAATACATATAATTACATAAAAGATTACATTAGTATACACGTAGAATTTAAATACCTATAAATGCATATATATTAAAATTCTACGTGTATATTTAAATAATCTTTTATCATAATTATGTGATTTGATTAATTAAAATTTGATTGACATGCCTGACAACACAGGAAGAAAGTGCAGAGAATTTAATTCGCAAGCACTATATTTGACCCTGTAACTCTCCAAGACAACATAAAACCTGTACATAGGGGGTACTGTTTTACTCAGGAGACTTCGCTGAACTCAAATATTAGTGTTTCAAACTGGTAAATTGTATTACAACGATGATATTTTAAGTAAAAGTGACGTTTTTTGCAATTTTTACAAACGAACAGCACTTTTATGGACTATATTATTGTTGTAATATGTTTTACTGCTTTAAAACACTAATACTTGTGTTTAGTGAAGTCTCCCGAGAATAACAGTACCCCCCATGTACAGGTTTTATGGTGTTTTGGAAAGTTAGAGAGTCACATATAAGGCTTGCATTTAATTTTTTTTACATTTAAATTTGCCAGATTGGTTATGTTGCCTTTGAGAGCGTATGGTAGCCCAGGAATGAGAATTACCCCCATGATGGCATACCATTTGCAAAAGAAGACAACCCGAGGTATTGCAAGTGGGGTATGTCCAGTCTTTTTTAGTAGCCACTTAGTCACAAACACTGGCCAAATATTAGTTTTTTGCTTTTTTCACACAAAAACAAATATGAATGCTAACTTTGGCCAGTGTTTGTGACTAAGTGGCTACTAAAAAAGACTAAACATACCCCACTTTCAATACCTTGGGTTGTCTACTTTTTCAAATGGTATTCCATCATGGAGGTAATTCTCATTCCTGGGCTACCACACTGTCTCAAAGGTAACATTACTAATCTGGCAAATTTCAATTTGAATATAGAACGTTCTTTATTTGACCCTGTAACTTTCCAAAACACCATAAAACCTGTTAATGGGGGGTACTGTTGTACTCGTGAGACATCGCTGATTACAAATATGTGCATTTTTTTGCAGTAAAACCTAACAGTATTATGACATTCACAGCTAAAATGTCAGACGGAAATACAAATTTATAAAAAAAATCTTATTTTCTCACATTTTTTAAAATTTTATTCATAATAAATTATGTTCCATATATGAATAGTTAATGATAAATTAAAGCCCTGTTTCTCCTGAACAAAATGATATATAATAAGTGTGGGTGCACTTAATGTGACAGTGGTGAATTACGGTTGAAAAGACATATAGCGCATATTCCAGTTTTTGTTTACGTTTTGTTTTGATCAGAACGTGCACTATTGACTCCGTCCTGAAAGGGTTATAAAACGTGACGTATATCTCCACTTCTGAAAATATTATATTTTGTGTAACTATACCCCCAACTGCCTTTAGATTGTACACTAGATTTAGCAAAAAGAAGCTTTTACTCGTCTCTTACCTTGTTTCACAGTAGGAGGCAGACGTAACAGATTTCAGAGTTGTAGAAGAGAAATGATGAGGTCTGAATAGTTAGAAAAATTGGATCCTAAAATAATGAGTATATAATGTTACAATGCTAGAAAGTAATCCAAAGTAGAATGGTCGATGTCCAGAAACAAAATCTAAAGACAGTAAATCAAAGAGAGTACAGAGAAATAACAGCCAGAGCTATGTTCTTCCACAAAATTTCATGCATGACACCAAAACAACTTTAGCTTAATGCAGTGGTGTTGGTTTATAGTGCATGCCCCTACAGTTTCTCTGCTCAGTCCTCTGCCATTTAGGAGTTAAAGTGACAGTTTAAGCATCTTAAGGCACCATAACAACTTCATCTAAATTAAGTTGTTACGGTGCCAGGAGGCCCCCGTCCCCGGGTGCATTCTTACCTTTAGGAGTTTAATGTTTTCCTGCGCCGATCTCAGCTCCGCCCCTGGCGGCATCCAGCTTCTGAAATTTCAGATCCAAGAAGCATGAAGTGCCGCTAGTCAGGGGTGCCACTGATTGGCTTTGAGCAGTCAGCTGACACTCTCAGCCAATCAGTGACTCCCCATTAACAAAACTGGCTTGGCAAGAAATGTACATTTTTCACACCACTTTTGTGAATGAGGAGTCACTGGTTGACTGAGAGAGTCAGCTGACTGCTCTCAGCCAATCTCAGAGCCAGCTGACCCCTGCATGGTGGCACACCGCGCTTCCTGGATCTGAGATGTCAAAATCCAGATGCCACCAGGGGGGAGCTGAGACTGGCACTGGAGGCAACTTCGGGGTTAAACAACTCAAAAACTGTTTAATCCTTAAAGGTAAGACGGTGCCCTGAGGTCTCCTGGCACCATAAAAACTTAATTATGTGTTCCTTTAAGTCTCAGACAGCCACTAGAAACATAGAAACATAGAAACATAGAATGTGACGGCAGATAAGAACCATTCGGCCCATCTAGTCTGCCCAGTTTTCTAAATACTTTCATTAGTCCCTGGCCTTAACCTATAGTTAGGATAGCCTTATGCCTATCCCACGCATGCTTCAACTCCTTTACTGTGTTAACCTCTACCACTGCGGGAAGGCTATTCCATGCATCCACTACCCTCTCAGTAAAGTAATACGTCCTGATATTATTTTTAAACCTTTGTCCCTATAATTTAAGACTATGTCCTCTTGTTGTGGTAGTTTTTCTTCTTTTAATAGTCTCCTCCTTTACTGTGTTAATTCCCTTTATATATTTAAATGTTTCTATCATATCCCCCCTGTCTCGTCTTTCCTTCAAGCTATACATGTTAAGTTCCTTTAACCTTTCCTGGTAAGTTTTATCCCGCAATCCATGAACCAGTTTAGTAGCCCTTCTTTGAACTCTCTCTAAGGTATCAATATCCTTCTGAAGATACGGTCTCCAGTACTGTGTACAGTACTCCAAGTGAGGTCTCACCAGTGTTCTGTACAATGGCATGAGCACTTCCCTCTTTCTACTGCTAATACCTCTCCCTATACAACCAAGCATTCTGCTAGCATTTCCACTAGAGGTGGAGTTAACCCTGCAAGGTAATTATTGCAGTTTATAAAAAAACTGCAATAATTACACTTGCAGGGTTATGGGTAGTGGGAGTTGGCACCCAAACCACTCCAATGGGCAGAAGTGGTCTGGGTGCCTGGAGTGTCCCTTTAATAGCCTGCTAAATACCCATATGTCTGATTAAAGTTTAAAGGGACACTATAGTCACCTGAACAACTTCAGCTTAATGAGGTTGTTCAGGTGAGAACTACAGCTCCCTGCAGCCTTTCTCATGTAAATACTGTATTTTCTGAGAAAATACAGTGTTTACATTGAAAGCTAGGAACACCTCCAGTTGCAGTCACTCAGAGTGAACCAGAGGGACTTTGGAGTTGATGGAGGCATAATATGCTGTCAGCAGAGCACAGGGCAGCACTGTGCACAGCATTCTGTGATTCAGTATCTCCTCCCTTTGCATGCAGACACTGAAGTTTCCTCATAGAGATTCATTGATTCAATTAATCTCTATAAGGAGATGCTGATTGGCCAGGGCTGTGTTTGAATCATACTGGCTCTGCCCCTGATCTGCCTCTTTGTCAGTCTCAGCCAATCCTATGGGGAAGCACTGTGATTGGATCAGGCTACCACATGTCAGCAGACTGCTTGTTTTTCTGAGTCTAACAGCATGCAGATTTACAGCTTCTGGCTTGAATACAGTAAGATTTTGCAATATTTATGGAGGCATGAGGGGCCCAGGGGGGCTAGATGGTCGTGTTAACACTATAGGGTCAGGAATACATGTTTGTGTTCCTGACCCTATAGTGATCCTTTAATGAACCGAGCAGGAGAAGAACTTGTAAAGTAAATAAAATGTGTTGTTAGTTCTGATTGAAAATTAAATATTTATTTTTCTCAATTAAACCACATAACAGTCAGAGAGCAGGGATGAGATTTTTCTTAGCAATTAGGAATATATTTCATCATAAAACATTGCAAGATCAAGGTGTGCAGACCGTGTGTATAATACCAGAATAAGGGTTAGAACACAGGTTAGAGAATTAAAGTTAGTCTATGAATATAACTTAAGTAAAAGTAATATTTGCTAAATGTACTTACTTCCAATATTGCTGGTCTCAGAAAAGGGTATTGACGATGAAAAAAAGGAAAAACTTCATGGTCATTCGATGACTGGCATGCATTGGCGTTGCTGGTGGGGGTTGAAGCCCCAGATGTGGGGTCTTTAGCCCTGGATCTTTGCAGTTAGTCAATGAAGCAGTAGGATATTAATGCCTAATTTTATTTATTTATTTTTTTATTTTTTTTATTTTACGAGGCAGCTGCTTCTAAAATAAGCCACCTTTTATAAAAAGAAAGATCGGCAGTATAGGGCTACCCCAGGCAACTTCTGGCTCTGCTTTAGTTGAGATCCTGTTCATGGGTAGAGAGGAGGGGTCATCAGTTAAAAAACTGGGAATATATAATGACAAACCATCTCTCTATTAGTGTAGGGATCATCGAGCTTACCTAATATTTCTGGAACCAAATAGAGCTGCTGCTCACTGTATTCTGCACACTGCAGGGTCTGTATGCTGCTCACTGCAGAGTCTGTATGCTGCTCACTGCAGGGTCTGTATGCTGCTCAGTGCAGAGTCTGTATGCTGCTCACTGCAGGGTCTGTATGCTGCTCACTGCAGAGTCTGTATGCTGCTCACTGCAGGGTCTGTATGCTGCTCAGTGCAGGGTCTGTATGCTGCTCAGTGCAGAGTTTGTATGCTGCTCACTGCAGAGTCTGTATGCTGCTCACTGCAGGGTCTGTATGCTGCTCAGTGCAGGGTCTGTATGCTGCTCACTGCACAGGTAAGAGGTTATACCTGTTAAAGCATCTATGACATCACTAAAGCACACAAAGGATCACTTTTTTTTTTTTTTAAACAATCTTTATTTGGCAATATTTCTAAGATTTCACTGAACAGACAGACATATAACAAGAGAAGTTATTACTTGACAAATCGGGTAAACGTATGAAATAAGCCCATAAATACATTGAACAAATCTGAAGTACATAGGAGCAGCGAGGAGGACAAGGGATGCCTCAATTGTAGTAAAATGAAAGCCCAATGTAAAATTAACACAGCTTTACTGGAAAAACAACAGCTATACTTACAGCTTGTCTGTTTTAGCTAGAATTTTGTAAAACAACATTTAATTTGTGTATTTATTGAATATATCCTAAAAACAAAAGACAGACAGAAAGAGGGCCAGATGGATAAATCGCCAGTATAACACTGAAATAATCTTTACAAATATATCTTGCTTTAATATTATTATTATTATTTTATTTTTTATATAGCGCCAACAAATTCCGTAGCGCTGTACAATGGGTGGACTAACAGACACATAATATAAATGTTATAACTTAGTACTGCTCATTAATAATAATAATAATATATATATATATATATATTGTTTGTGGTATAATACATAACCCATTTCTAAGGGTGGATTTAATAAATAATTGTGAAAATTCCATGCTAAGGCATTCACTAACCATTTTCTTTGTAAGGTATCTCCAGAAATACAAGCCATGTCACTGGCACTACCCCATCCAGTTTTCCTATCACCCCTCTCTATTTTCTCACATCTCACTCCAATGTGCCCATTTTCCTCCGTTCAGTGGAAAATGGTTCCCACAATAGTTCTCACTTACCTAAAATAATTACATATTCTAAAATATTTAATAGGAATGAAAGGTAACTTAATTTGTACCTAGAGTACCTCCGCACAGGCTGAATAATGTATAGTGTGCCCACATCTCGCCATACAGTACAGACTGTCTCAAACATGTCCTTCTCCTCAGCCAGTGTTCCCATGAATTTATTTGAATACACTGAAAAACTAGCTATTTAACATCTTAAGGACACAACTTCTGGAATAAAAGGGAATCATGACGGAATATTTCAGTCATGTGTCCTTAAGGGGATATACATTGTTATATTTCATCCTTCAGCAGAGTGACTCCTTATGTTAGGTCTGCACAGGTGGACGATGGGAGCAATGCATGACTTGAAAGGTGAGTGACTATATAAGCCGGGGTAAATATTGAAATGGAACTTTTCTGATGGGAAGCAACTTGCTGCATGCAAAGGGCTAATGTCGAGACTGCAGAGTGAAGAGCAAGAAGACTGACTAACTGCTCAAGATAGTATTAATATAAAGGGTAGTTTACCGGCAGCGTGGGAAGCATTTATGGGGAATGTACAGAATTGAGCAAGAATTGACCTGCTGTACAGGATGGGTTTAAAATTTAGGGTAGGTATTGGAAGGCATATGGCTGTATGTGAAGGATCAATGTGATGAATAAGGGTAGTTGGAGTGGAAATTGGGTTACTCTAGAGTAATCTGAACAGGTGAAGAAATCATGGGGTGCAGTATTGGATAGAATTGCATATCTTCCCCATGTCCCTAGTTAGTAGGGACAGTCCCTATTTTGGGCCCAAATCCTTCTGTCTCATTTCTATTCTGATGTCCCTCTTTTCTAGAAGCTCCTTATTCTTGGTGTTTCTGAGTGTATAACAGAGCTCCACAGCAATAATAATACCAGTGTTGTGTCTTTAAACTACAATAAATGTGTTTAGAAATCAGTCTGTGTAAATAAGATACATTATTTTTGTTCTAAATTACATTTTAATTACATCTATTGTAACTAGTATGTCACCTAAAATGTATTAAACAGTCCGCCCCTCTTATATAATAGTTAGATAGTAGACCACACATAATGAAGAGTTAGAGTATTGAATATACGTTTATACAATCAAAGAAATATCCTTAACAAGGAGTAATATCTGATACTGTAGTGTACCTCTAATCTCGGTGTGCTAATATTGCAGCTTCTATGTAACCTGAGTGGACGATAGGGAGCCACCAGGATCAGGACTCTAATATTATAGTTAGATAGTAGACCTCACACAATGAAAGGTTGGAGTATTTAATATACTTTAGTACGATCACGCAAATCTCCTTACCCAGGAATAATACCTGAAATTGTAGTGTGCCTCTAATCTCAGTCTGCTAATTTTACAGCGGAGTGTAGCAAATGCCAGTAAATCAATGTGCAGATAACCTCACTTATTATGATTAATTGCTACCGTAGTGCTGCTAAGGTTCTATTATATTTGCGTGGGGCAAATAGTCAAAGCACTCGCTTAGATTTGTGGCACAGTGGCTTTAATGAGTGGTAGTTTGATATCAACATGGTGGACAAACTTCCTCATATTGGTATACCGTGAATATTGTTATACTGTTACGGTAGGTTAAAGGGACACTTTAGTCACCTGAACAACTTTAGCTTAATGCAGTTTTGGTGTATAGAACATGCCCCTGCAGCCTCACTGCTCAATCCTCTGCCATTTAGGAGTTAAATCCCTTTGTTTATGAACCCTAGTCACACCTCCCTGCATGTGACTTGCACAGCCTTCCATAAACACTTCCTGTAAAGAGAGCCCTATTTAGGCTTTCTTTATTGCAAGTTCTGTTTAATTAAGATTTTATTATCCCCTGCTATGTTAATAGCTTGCTAGACCCTGCAAGAGCCTCCTGTATGTGATTAAAGTTCAATTTAGAGATTGAGATACAATTATGTAAGGTAAATTACATCTGTTTGAAAGTGAAACCAGTTTTTTTTTCATGTAGGCTCTGTCAATCATAGCCAGGGGAGGTGTGGCTAGGGCTGCATAAACAGAAACAAAGTGATTTAACTCCTAAATGACAGTGAATTGAGCAGTGAAATTGCAAGGGAATGACCTATACACTAAAACTGCTTTATTTAGCTAAAGTAATTTAGGTGACTATAGTGTTTCTTTAATATCCTAAAGGCAATTTGTTGCAGAGGGAGTCCCTCTGATAAGCTTATGAGCGAAACATGCATCAGGGCGATACTAGATGACCGCAATACTTATCTCTGCTTTATAGCAGTAGGCTCTGCTATTTTAGGGCAATTGGGCTTTATTAGCTGACCGCTACACTTATTTCTGCTCTACAGCAGCAGGCTCCATTACTTTGCTACCCTGTAGGTAATTTTGAAACTGTCGAATCCGCTGAATTTTATGGCAAGACAGGAGGCTTTATATTTGCTTTTACCTTCTTTACTGAACCTCCCTGCAGCAAAGAAATAGTTAAACAGAAAAAATCAACCAATCAGGACACATAGTAGAGCATAACAGATTTTTTTTATGCTACCACAAGCAGTTCTTTCCCTCTAGACGTTCCATCAGAGGACGTGGATATGCTTTCCTCCGGGGCCGCACTGCTTCAGGTAATCGACTTTCCTTATTCTCAAGTTCCTACTGCAGGCCGGTTAACCCTTTTTTTCCAACAGTGGTCTCTATTAACTCAGGATCCATGGATCCTTCAAACTGTATCTGGTTTCCATATAGATTTTGCAAACGACCCTTGTAACGGATCACCTGGCACCCCGACTGGGTACCTCCGTTGAAAGATGCTCCTAGCGCTTCCTGAGGACTCCAAGCACTGCAGCCGACACCACAATCACCGAACCAGAGAAGCATATACCTTCTCTCAGGCATATGAATGCTGTAGACAGTTGAATAGGAACCATACGAATAGGTTTACTCTCCTAGCAGTCAAACTGGAACAGCATACAATGAATCCTTCCCCCAATAATGAGACAACACTTCACTTTGAGGGTTAAAACAGGAACTCTCTGTACTGTCACATACAGTCTCTTTTATTCCCAAATCACAAACATAGTACAGCCCACAGGGCGTTACAAAACAACCAATCACATATCAGTTACATCCCACATATTCCCTCCCCTTATCTTGAGAGGAAACTCAATTACACATACAGTTAAAACATACTTTCTACCCAACTTTCATAACTCTAAAACCATACATCACATTCACATAAAATTACATATTCACAATCAATCCATTCAGGGGAACAACATATTAAAAAATGGCACGAATCAGACCAGGGGTTCAAAAGTTAAGGGAAAGTCCTTTGTGACTAAATGAAGCATGGCTTTCTGGCCCAAACCAGTTTCAGAGTCTTCCATCCTGGAGATAAGTAATTCAATTATCTCCCAGGATAGACACAAGACTCCATTAAGCACATGGTTGCAAAAGACACAAAACACTTTAAAATACATAAAGTCACATTTACACATAACACACAGACATTTCACATATCCCCAGATAGCTGGGATCTGAGTGCACATTATTAGATGAATGGCACTCAGATCACACAAATAAGCCTTTCTGCAGGGGAAATAAACAGTTTAACCTGCAGGGCCATAGTCCAAAGGGAGCAGGCGAGCAACCAGGCTTCTCCAGTTCACAGTGGCGAGGTTGGTTTCGCCACAACCCTCTACAAGGGTCTCCCCCTCCACCTCTGCACATGTCTCAAGAGGACAATGCGACCTTGGTGGCCGCGCTAAACAACCTTATCGCCAAGGGCGCTATAGAACATTCTCTGTCCTCTCACAGATTCATAAGCAACATATTTCTGGTCCGGAAACAGTCAGGACACTTTCGACCAGTTATCAACCTAAAAGACCTAAACAATTTTATTGTTTACCAACATTTCAAAATGGAGGGTATCCACCTCCTTCGAGACCTACTCTGCGAGGGAGACTGGTTCTCCCATTTGGACTTAAAAGATGCTTACCTAACGGTTCCTATAACTCCGGCCCATCGCTGTTTTCTACAGTTCAGATGGCATCAAGACTTATGGCAGTTCACATGCCTCCCCTTCGGACTCTGTTCCACACCTTGGTGTTTCACCAAGCTGATAAAACTGGTCATGGCCTTGCTACGCTCTCAGGGGATTCGCTCCATCATATATCTGAACAATATCCTCCCTATTGTTCAGGACCCAGGAACTCTACGCCTCCATACAGACATGACCACAGTTCTGTTACAGAACTTGGGGTTCGTGATCAATGTCCAAAAATCCGTCCTCACCCCGTCTCAAATGGTTCAATTCCTCGGATTTCAAATAGATTCCGTTTTGGCTATCCTACAACTCCCTTCAGTAAAGATCAAGAACATAAAAAAAGACATCAGAAAAATTCTAGCCTCTTCGACTATCGCATAACCTTGCGACTCGCATAATCGGACTACTCTCCGCCTCGATACAAGCGATCTTCCCAGCTCTTTTACATTACCGAGCAATGCAACGTCTGAAGACTTGCTCTTTACGTCACTCTGCATCTTACGATCAACAGATCTCCCTGACAGACGAAGTCCGACTCGAACAAAACTGGTGGCTACACCATATGGATGCATGGAACGGGAGAGCGATCTTCGGCACGCAACCAGATTACATCCTAGAGTCGGATGCCAGTCTTCTCAGCTGTGGTGCGTCATGCACAAATCTCTCTACTGGAGGTCGTTGGTCCCCATCAGAATGGGCATTGCACATCAATTGCCTCGAGTTGATTGCCGGTTCCTTTGCGATTCACAGTTTCGCAAAGGACTCTTACAATTGTTCCCTAGTGCTGAGGATGGACAACATCTCAGCTGTTCAATACGTGAATCGCTTAGGGGGATCCCATTCCAAAATGCTCTCAGACCTCACAAACGAATTATACCAATTTTGTCTGGACAGGAACATCTCCCTTTGAGTGGAGTATCTACCTGGTTCCAACAACTTAGTCGCAGATTGATTCTCTCGACACTGGAGAGACTCCAGCGACTGGCAATTGGACCCACACGTTTTTTACCGTCTCCATCTTCTTTGGGTCCATTAAACCTCGACCTATTTAAGTCTCGTCTGAATCGTCAGACGGACGCTTTTTTCAGTTGGTTGCCGGATCCGACCTCTCTGGCAGTAGACGCCTTTCTTCAGTCTCTCCATGCTTCTTTGCACTCTCCATCATCTCAGGACTCAGGGGACCACAATAACACTGCTGATTCCATTGTGGCATACCCAACCATGGTTCCCCAATCTCTTGGAGATGTCGGTGAATTACCCACTACTGCTACCTGCCATGCACAATCTTCTCAAAGATCCTGCAGGCAACTTTCACCCTCTCGCGTTGCAGGGTCATCTCCAGCTAGTGACCTGGACTGTTTCAGGGGATCCTGGAATGTCGCAGGACTTTCGGAGACTGCTAGAGAACTCTTATGGGACTCTTGGGCCCCCGGGACTACACGCTCTTACCCCTCTCTGGCGAGTTTGGCATCACTGGTGTTTGGAAAGGGGTATTGATCCTGTTTCAGCTTCTTTGATTAACATTATGAACTTTCAGTCCTCTCTTTTTGATCAAGGTAAATCCTACAGATCGATTAATGTGTTTCGTTCAGCAATTTCGGCAGCTCATGGCCCCATTGACAATACAGCAATAGCTAAACCCCCTGCCATCTGTAGACTGTTGCGTGGCATTCATCTTGCTTGAACTTCTGTCCCAAAATATTCTCATTTTTGGGATGTTGCTCTTGTTTTGTCCTTCCTGGAGGCTTGGCCACCCAACGAAGCACTCTCTTTACGACAAATGTCGGCCAAATTAGCTCTTCTTCTCTGCTTAGTTTCTTTTAGAAGAGTGTCTGATATTCAGACATTTGACTTTCACGCTATTGATTTCACCCCCCAAGGTGTGCGTTTCAACATTTCTCGCCGCACTAAAACTAATTCCTTAACGATTACTTACCCTTTTCTGACAGACCGTCTCTCTGCGTTGCTCATTGTGTCATTGTGTCCAACACTACGTCGCCTCTACATCACCTCTACGTATCCCTACGGGCCCTCTGTTTATCTCATATGTGCGACCACACAAGCTAGTGTCTTGTCCCACGATTGCCCGCTGGATTAAATGGCTTCTCAATTTGGCGGGCATAGATTCCTCTTTTGGAGCTCATTCTGTCAGAGGTGCTGCCACCTCTTCCGCCTTTATGGCTGGGGGATCCCTTGCAGACATCCTATCATCCGCGGATTGGTTTGAGAATCTACCTTCCGTACCTTTTATTTTCGACAATCGTCCCATGCTTCATTCTCTTTGGTTTCCACGCTTTAAAACAGCAAATATGAAGCCTCCTGTCTTGCCATAAAATGCGGGATTATTCTAGCTTTAGTGACTGAATAATCTAAATTTTATTAAAGACAGGAGGCGAATATTTTCCCACCCTATTGGTATCCCACCCCAGATTTTTTTTTCAGGTCATATATACTCTTAATTTTTTCTAGGTTTCTTGTGAGACTTTATATTAATCTGGCTGTTTTCTGTTTGCTCTGGTTAGGTGCTTATTAATCTACCTGGTTCTGACTATTTCAGATTTTGCGATCGTTTATACTTGTAATATCCATGGGGTAGATCTGTGTATGTAGATATCTTGCGGACACCCAGTCCAAGTGACCATACTTTTACGATCTTTCTCTGTCTTTTTAGTGTGAAGTTTCTCTGCATGAGCCACGAAGACTACGTTCCATTGGTCTCTAGTATCGGCTGCGTTCTGGTTTACATGGTTGATTGATCACTCAAGTTTACACGGTTGACTACACTTATGATCGGCTGCATCAGAAAGAGGATTTGGGAGGAGCCAGACAGACTGTTATGCTCTAATATGTGTCCTGATTGGTTGATTTTTTCTCTATTTGTTTAACTATTTCTTTGCTGCAGGGAGGTTCAGTAAAGAAGGTTAAAGCAAATATTCGCCTCCTGTCTTTAATAAAATTTAGATTATTCAGTCACTAAAGCGAGAATAATACCGCATTTTTAGCAACAATACTGGCAACCGCTTGCTAACTTTCTTTCTTCTCTCTATAATATCACCTATTTTGGGGGGCGGTTTGACGATACTTACCAGTGAGGAAAAAAATGAGGGGGGTGCCCTAGAAGGCACAGTAGGGACATTTTATTATCTTTACTTAACCCTGCCTTCTCCTCCTTTCTTGCTGTCCTTACCAGTCACAGGAATAGTAGAACCTTTATACAATAATAGATCACGGTGCACCAAAGATTTATTTAGAGTACCCTGAGATCTCATATCAACTTATTGTACATTTAAACGATTTTCCTGAAATGTGCATCAGTACACCATGAGGTTTTCAATTGGCTTACCGCAGATCTAAACGGGCTGCTTTGATTTGCATATTGGAAACTACCGGCTATTGTGAACAAACAACTTTTGTTACTATATCTCTGTTACAATTATCTTCACTCCGTGAGCGGCACTATCATTTAACCACCCCTTATGACAATTGCCACAGGCTGCCTCAATATGCACATTTGAAATAATCGGCTACTGTGATACATAATTACTATTCCTATTGATACAATTATTCCCAATTCCTAAGTGGCACCACCATTTAACTACCCCTCAAGATAACTGCAACAGATTGCCTTTAGGAGATTAAACTACCGTAACAGTATAACAATATTCACGGTATACCAATATGAGGAAGTTTGGCCACCATGTCGATATCAAACTACCACTCATTGAGGCCACTGTGCCACAAATCTAAGCGAGTGCTTTGACTATTTGCCCCACGCAAATATAATAGAACTTTAGGTTATCTGCACATTGATTTACCGGCATTTACTACACTCCGCTGTAAAATTAGCAGACTGAGATTAGAGGCACACTACAATTTCAGGTATTATTCCTGGGTAAGGAGATTTGCGTGATCGTACTAAAGAATATTAAATACTCCAACCTTTCATTGTGTGAGGTCTACTATCTAACTATAATATTAGAGTCCTGATCCTGGTGGCTCCCTATCGTCCACTCAGGTTACATAGAAGCTGCAATATTAGTAGACCGAGATTAGAGGTACACTACAGTATCAGATATTACTCCTTGTTAAGGATATTTCTTTGATTGTATAAACGTATATTCAATACTCTAACTCTTCATTGTGTGTGGTCTACTATCTAACTATTATATTAGAGCCCTGACCCTGGTGGCTCCCTATCGTCCACTCAGGTTACATAGAAATATATTTATAACAATTGTACTCCAGTTTTACTTGTACAGTAACTGTTGACAATTCTGTTGGGTCCTGATACAGGACAATTTCTGGACAAAACAATTTATATTTTATTTTACCCTTCTTCGTTTGTATTTAGTTTTTATGTGTAAGTTTGTTTATAAGATATATATATATCTATCCCTGATCTTTTGGGATTTTTAGCTATCTATTAAAAGTGATGTTTTATTTTCATCCATTCATCTATTTTCCATAAGATACTGTTATTCCCTGGTTGTTACCAGTCAGTACTGCTACCTCCAATCCTTTTTCTTTTTCAATTTCTCTTTCTTTATTGTCCAAATTAGGGTTAGCTCCTGCTGACATTACTTTAAGTAACCGATTTCAGAGACTTCTACATATAATTTATGTGTAGGAATCTCCTCTATTTATAAAAACTTCCCTGAAATTAATGTTATGGTGCCTGGAGCCCCTTAGTGCTTCTTTACCTTGGGGGGCTAAGCCATTCACAAACGGTTTAACTTAAGTTGGCTCTTCAGTGACGTTCCTTCCTGCAACCGGTCACATCCGCTTTCTTTAATTCTGATCCAGGAAGCACAGCATGCCACCAGGCAGGGACGCCATTGGTTGACTTTGAGCGGTCAGCTGATGCTCTACGCCAGAGCTGCCCAATAGGTAGATTCCTGGGTGTTGTAGAACTACAACTGCCATGATGCTTTGTCATTCTAAAAGCATTCTGAAGGCATGCAAAGCATCATGGGAGTTGTAGTTCTACAACATCTGGGTATCTACCTATTGGGCAGCCCTGCTCTAAGCCAATCAGTAGCTCCCCGATTAATAAAAAATGTGCCTTTTCTATGAATAGGGAGCTTCTGTAAAAAAAAAAATACTTCCCCTGAGACCTCTTCATTATTCTTAAATCTTGATTTCTTCAGCCTCAGAAATGGCCAAATAAACATCCATTAAGTCCTATCGTGACTGTTAAAATAGAAAAGAAAACCAGGATTGCAAAAAACAGACGCTGGGATAGAAATGTGATGCTATGAAAATAATCCATCTTTGCCCTGTGAAGACTTGGCGCACACTGAGGTTTTATGGCGGGAAAAGCCTTTACAAGGGCTTCTCCACGTTATGGGAATGGGATTTATTGCAACCACTGTGACAGGGAGCTCTTACTGATCTCAAGACTTGCGTGAAGATTTTCTTCTAGTGGGCAAATAGTAATAATAATAAAAAAAACTTAATCCATCAATTCCATTTGAAATGGCTAATCGAGAGCAGAAACCACCATTTTTTTCCGAACACATTCTTTCTTCATGCTGATGGACAGGACATGGAAAGCGTAGCTCTCAGACCCGTCCATGGTCCTTAGGGGATTAAAGCCGAACTGTCAATTTCCAGGATATTTGATAATTGACTTATGCCATATATTTACCTAATAAGTGTTGGTGAAAACTTAGATGTAGAAATCCACACGTCTTTATCCTGCACTGGGCACCTCCATTTTAGCAACTTGTCAATCACTTTTATATGTTCTGTCTTTTATACCTGCTATCTGGTAGTAGATATATGCATTCGGTTTCGGAACAAATGAAACAGTCCATGGACCAATCATTCTGTTTGTTTCATGATGTGAACTGCCCAAATCTCAGCCATTTGAGAGCTAGGAGCCAGGGGGGAAGCAAGAAAAATTAAGAAAACTACCGAATCACCCAAAATTAAGGAAATTCAGATGAACCAGACGCAGCATGAATTAAATTATGTTAGTTTGAATTCATTTCTATTTTTTTTTTTTTAGGACAAACTGATTCAGACAAACCAAATTTTCCTGCTGTACACGTCTACCTGATAATCAGCACAGAGAGAAGGAGAAATGTGATTCTGTTCCCTGTTTTCACTTGAAATGTTTGCCTCGATTGAACTCGATTATGCCAAATATTTAGTGTAATTTAAAAGAAAATGGATAATCTCGTGAAAAAAAAAGTTAACACAGAAGTTAGAGATGATCTTTTAAATGTTCTGATTTTCAGAGAAGTGACAGTTCCCCTTTAAATATGCCGTTACATAATAGCCTTGTTTCATCGTTACCCTCCATCTATTTCACCTATTTCAGGTGGCTAACATGTATTAGCGGTTAGTAAATGCCTCATAAATGTGTATACTGTTGAAATCTAGGGCTATATTTATAAAGAGTTAGACAATGAGTGTGAGAGAGTGTGAGTGAGACTGTGAGTGAGACAGTGAGTGTTAGAGAGTGAGTGAGAATGTGAATGGCCAGTGAGTGTGAGTGAGACTGTGAGTGAGAAAGTGAGTTAAACAGTGAGTGTGGGAGAGTGTAAGTGAGACAGTGAGTGTTAGAGAGACTGTGAGTGTGAGAGACTGAGTGTGAGAGAGACTGAGTGTTAGACAGTGAGTGTGAGACAGTGAGTGTAAGAGAGACAGTGAGTGTGAGAGACAAAGTGAGTGTGAGAGAGTGAGAAGGAGCGATAGAAAGAAATAGATAACTAGATAGATAGAAAGAAATATAGAAAGAAAGAAATAGATAGAAATAGATAGATAGAAATAGATAGAGAGATAGATAGAAATAAATAAATAGATAGAGAGATAGATAGATAGATAGAAATAAATAAATAGATAGAAATAGATATAGAGATAGATAGTTAGAAAGAAATAGTTTGTGTGTATGTTTAACAATATTTATTTAAAATCTGTGTGTTTTTATACAAACACTATATGTAGAGATTTCTCTATGTTTGTATACTTACTTTTAGCTTAGGAGGGTTACCGTAGGTGGGGGGCGGGCATAGACAGCGAGCTGAGCTATAAGTCAGCTCAGCTGGAGAACGCACATACCACGCACATGCACGGTAGAGCGCTCAGTGTTCATTCACAGGGAGGCATTCAATGCCGCTCTAATAAGAGTGTGATTGGTGCAGCGTGAAGCCGCGCATGCGCACCAGATCACTATGACGCTTCTCTAAGAGAAGCGTCTGATTGACCCTGCTACTTCATCATGTTGACGAAAAAAGGGGCGTGGCCTGACGGGGATCTCGGCGCTGGTACGGAGGTAAGTTTTAATAATAAAAAAGACTTGTTGACTTTTTTTTTTATTTTGTGGGAAGTTCATATAAATGCAAGAAAGAAGGCTGGGGGACCTGTCTTTCTTGCTGTTATATGTTGACTATAGTGATCCTTTAATATATCCAAAAGTAGAAAAGAAATAGATAAAACAGAAGCACATAAATAACAAGAAAGAATGGAGGATGCTTGACAAATTGCTGATGCTGGCCAGGTAGAAGTGAGAGGTTTCTAGGCCGGTTACCTCTTATTCTTAATAGTAAGGACCGATAGGTCTGAAACAAGTTAGGCTTTGGCTCCCCCTTGTGGTGTAATTACTAGTTTAGATCTTGTTCATACTTATGAAGCTGCAATGAGATGTGTACTCTGATGGAGCACAGTGCCTTTGTGGTAACCAACTCACTGCTTTCTTAATTGAGATATCCACAACTACTAAGTGCGGAAAAAGTCAGATTATCCAGGAATCTGGTAAGTGATTGCAGTGTCTTCGAAAGTAACAAAGACCTTTTTTTTTTATTTTAGTTTGGTTTCAACTCTACATCTTGGGTTCTTTTTTCTTGGTATATGTTATAGCAATTGTCTTTAGAAGTCTTTAATTTAGCACCTCGTCTACTTGTACTAATAACAGGGGTGTCATTTGCGTGAAATTGGATTATCGTTTAAGACAGTTCTCGGTGTATTTGTAATGCTCGCGTTAAACATTCAGGTGAGTTGACGGCACTTTATAAATGAAATGATATTGGCTGATTACTTATTTGCATCAGATGTACAGGTATGCATAAAGTTGCCACTTACAAAGAAAGACTTGGAATTATTATGAGAATAATTATAGGCAACCAGGCTATTATTGGCAGTATTGTGCAATGTCGGTCAGGAACTGCAAAAACCAGTAAGGCTCTTATCCTATTAAAAAAAATAATGGTATTAATTTACAATTAAAAGTGAATTTTCAATTCAATGCCAAAGTAGTCAAACAAAAAGCATAGCCAGTTTTGCTACTTTGACCTTAAAATGAAGATTATGTTAGCTTTAGTGTACTAATAATCGTATGTTAGGAGGCGAGTATATTGCATAATCTTTCTTTACTAACTCCATAGCAGCAAAGAAAAGTAATGAGAACCAATCATAGACAAGCAAAGGTTATAAGAGGCGTGTATCACTGAAGCACTTCCTCTTTGAACTGCGACATCACAAGTCCATAAATCTACTTTTACGACAGAAAATACCATGTGGTATAACTTCAACCACGAGCATGGGGACCAAGATCCCACCGAACGGCAGTCTAGGTTCATCTGTAGAGTTCAATTAAGCTGAAAGAGAGTATAAATCGTTTTAGTCCACAGAAAGGGTTGTATAAAAACATCCATCCCAACTAGCGTAACTACAGACTCGTAGACCAAACCCAAAAGGGGAAAAAACCATAAGTGTAAACAAGGGAGTAACAAAGAACTAATATCGAAGAAAGTGTATACGAAAAGAATAACTAGAATATGGTGGCAAAACAACAAAATGAGAGAATTAAGAGGGGCAAAATATTTGCCTCCTGACATTATTAAAATAAAGATTATAAGTACACTAAAGCTGACATAATATTACATTTTACCACAGGAGGCTTTGTATTTTACAGTTTTAACGCTGAGGTAAGAGAGAAAATGCAGGATTCGACAGAGGTCAGAAACAGAACGTCAGAAAAGTAGATTTGCGCATCCGATCCACTGCGCGTAGGATGTCGGGGAGCAAGGCACTCGCCGACAAGGTGGAGGAAGGAGCCGCCCATCACACTAAAAACTGGGTCTATTCCTGCTGGTTAGAGGAGCCAACAAACCCATCTGGCTCGTGTCGTGACTGAAACCGGACCATAGGGTCATAGGGTCGGACATAAGAAATGAGAATTTGATGGGAGGAAGAAGACTGGAACGTCGTGGTAGCTTCCACGTAGCAACGTAGAGTCAATACAAAACACAGATGCGGGTCTGAAGAAAAAAAAAACTGAGGAGGAGTCCGATTTAGTACAGTGTGAGACCTGAAAGATAACCCCCTCTGGACAAAAAGCAAACATGTCAGCGTCGAAGCCCGGACGTCCAAGACCCATCGAAAGCAGACAAAAGCAGAGGAGAAAGGTAAACTTGGACGTAAGTTGGCAATGGGATAGCCTATCGTTAGAGGGCCTATCATGCAGAAATAGGACAACACCGATATTTGGGTCCCAATCGCATGCCACAAAGAAGTTGACAAATGAAAGGGTCTTGTAGAGGGACCTGAGCCGCCGAAAATTGCTGACCATACCATGTTAATAGAACAATACGACTTCCCAGTTGCAAAAAGAGAGAAAATTTTGCATAGGGGAAACAGGGGCAGTAAAGGGATTGAGACCTGAATAGGCTCCTGCTCAAAAGGGAAAGTCTGTGGATTTTATAAGCTCAAAACCCATTCCCATCAAGACTACATATGCTAAGATATATTGTCCTACCACCGACCAAGTACAATTTAATTAGACACTTGAGACATATATTTATACTCTGTATCTATCCCGTACCATTAAACAAGAAGATCTGTCTGTATTTAGGGCTTAATTTAGCACGTGAGCCTTTTTAGCTTTTAATAATCTTGAGCCTTTACAGAATAACTACATACACTTTTTCACTGTTATTGTAAATATCCACTTTACTTTTGTCAGTTTAGTGTGTGCGTGTTTTTATGTTTATGATAACGTTTCCAATTTATTTAATTTCTTAATCCTTTGGCGTTTTACCCTGTTTTCAAGGTAAAACACTTTAAGTATTTATACACTTCTCCCTTTAGTTAATAACAAAGCTTTGGGTTTCAGAGTCATCAGGGGTTAAAGATGGTTAGAGCACTGCCTTTACTGAGGGTGAAGAACCCTTAGGGAAAAGATCAAAGATAATAGATTGTGTGATATTGTGTACCATTTAAAATCAGCAAAAACAAGCTTAAACAAGCTTACAAGGAATGTATATAAAATACCAATATACAAACATTATAACAATTCCAAACCTGCAGGAATGGAATGTACCAGCAACGAACGTTATGCTATTGTATATCTGTATGGTTATCCCCAACATTCTGGGGTTTTTAAAAACTGTTTATGTCTTTCTTTGCAGTATACGAATCTATCACTGGTTTCTCACAATAAATAAATGTATTACTAATCATAAAACATCCGTGTTTGTTTTTGTCCTATGGCATTGTGTGTATAGTGACAGAAATGAAACAGAATTTAATTTAATAAAATATCTGTTTTTGTTTGTTTGTTTGATTGATTTTTAACAGGGGAGCCTAGGGACAAAGGAATACAGGGAGAGAAAGGTTAGTTCAGCAAAGACACCATAAATGGTAACTAAAGATGGAGATCTAGTGTAAAACGTATTGAAATGACACAGGTACAATATAAAAGGTTAGGATTTTAAGGACCCTGTGAATATAAAAACGCAAATGATCAGAAAACAGTTTAGTGTTTGTGTAAAATAAAATAAAGAATATAATTTATTTTTAAAGGAATACACCAAACACCATAATGATCTGTTATTCAAAAAAATGTTAAAACATTTAGCATGCATTTAATGATCGAGGAATACAAAAATTAAAAAAATTAAAAAAAGTTGTGGTGTCCTGAGACTTGGCTAGCAAAATTTAGAAAAAATAGTCAAATTGGAAAATAAAACCTCAGTTTATGATAAGATGGAAAACAAATTCCCAGCACAACTTTAAACATTTTTTTGGGGGGGTACCGTAAATTGGTTCTCACCACAACCTGTTCTTTATATAATAGACCATAATGTATTGTATAATCGACTGATAAATTATCCATACATTGTAATATTCCCAACAGTAAATATGTAGTTTAATAACTGTTGATAAAATACATGTTTGGTTCTGGTATCTGGTTACAACTCTGCTGCATGGAAATTCTGATTGTGTCGAAGACTGCATCCCCATGTATTTCATTCCCCGGGCAATGCACTGTGGGACATACTATGGAGAATTTCAGCTGAGATGCACACATTTACAAAACTCACATGGGGCATGTCTGCAGTCAATCTTTACGTGATATAAAAACTTTTTTTTTTTTTTATTAATATATCTGTCTACCTTTGAATTTATGGAAAATGAATTGAGCATATCTCAACCTAAGGCTTTAAAATGTAGATTAATATAGAACGGATTGGAGAAGTTACAGACAATTCAGTTTCTCAAAACCCCAATTAAATAGGAAATGTGGATAAAATTTTTTGCAGGGAAATCTGAAAGCACGATTGGCAAAGTAAAAGGCAAATTCCTTAATCACCAAATCCAATGCTTTCCAGCATACCAAGCTGTGGTCAAGCGTTTGAGTTATACCCAACAAATATTCAGTTGAGTGTCAAGAGAAAGGTTACTAGCTTCACCAAAAGACACGCAGTCCCTCCTGAAATGTAAATATCTGAAAAATATTCATTATTAGGCTTATTTTTTTGCTGCCTTCAGAAGATGTGCATTAGACTAGACTTATCGTACAATAGTTCTGTTGCCAAAATACATTTGGCTAACTTTGAGTTTTCAGTCTTGGGTAGTTTCAATAGTTGGATCTTTAAAATTTTCCCTAAAAATTTGAGTCTCCTGAAAATATTAAGTGGAAACCCTACTGAAAGCTCTCAAGAAGTTGACTGTTTCGAAAGATTCCTAAACCATGTTCGAAATGTATAGAGGGATGAAAACATGACTGGTATAGAATGTGGAATATGAGAGACAACTGTAAGAAGAGGGAATAAAAGTTAAACATCCTTATTAAGAAAGAAAGAAAAAATTTTCCCAGATTTTATGGTAAACATACTTGCACAAGCATCTAACTTTAGGGATACTTTTCACTGACATGGACTGGAAAACTGATGGATCCATTATGACTAAAAATTTACAGGCCTACGCGTACGTTGGTTTCGGCATACCACAACCACCATTATCTACATAAGGCTTTTATGGTTCCAACCACAAGTATCTACCTATCTATCTATCTATCTATCTAATACATATTCTCCAAAACATTGCACTCCAGAGGGCTTCATAATACGTTTCAGAATAATTTTTATTGTGTCCAATCCCATACGTCAATGTTTCAGTCCTCACACCAGGACTTTTAGCAAAACAAGTCTTGATAAAAGTCCTGTTGTGAGATCTGAAATGTTAACGAGATGCAAATATATAAATTAACCACTGACCGAAATTACAATATGTGGGAGCAAATTGAATAAAGACCAACATACCCTGGAGAAAATTAATGTTTGGTGGAAGAAAAGTGAATACCTGTGAGTGAAATAACCATGACTATAAATATTGCAGAGTGTCTACAAGTAAAATAAGTATGTAACCAATCAAGCATGCAAAGGCCATGAGATGGCCACGTAAACATAGTAATGATGACAATATTTGTATTTATTTTTTTTTAAATCAAGAAATTGACTGGAAAGTATAAACTACATAGCAACAGTGACTTTGAGACTACGCTAGATGAAGAACCCATACTTGAGCTGCCAGGTCGCCTATAAAGACACATTTAATAGAGAAATGTTGACCACCCATACATGAAAGTTTGAGTAGTATCTAGAAGTATAATGCTACTGTGTTTTAAAACATAATGCATGTTTGAACTTTGAGATGTTTCTAAAACATTGTACGTTTGCATTAATGTGGATCTCTGTGAAAACCCAATATAAAAATTTTGAAAAAAAAAAAAGAATGTCATGTACAAATATGTCATGTACAAACTGAAAGCATATCTAACAGAGAGAATTTTTCAGGAACACTACTATGACCTTAAATTTGAAATTAATTTTAAATTCACCTTAAATTCTCTCATTAATGAATAACCCTGTAAATGAGAAAAAAATGAATCACAATTTGCACAATTTTAGAATCTGTATACTTCATTTTGTTGAGACCATAACACAATCAAAAATAGATCAAATGGGAGTTGCCAAATAGTGTGGGTTGAGCCTGTTCTTCTAAAAGTCTCCTTTGTTCTGTGCTCAAATCAAACTCCTGTGAGACGGTTAATGGTGCAACAAGAGCCAATATCTCACCGTCACCATGTGGTCACCCACACTCACCATATTCTGGCTACTAACCACGGTAACAAATGCTGAAGACTCATGTCCAGGTAATTAAATCACATTACAGGGTGATGAGTGTTTGCTAACTAGTGCTGGATATTTTTAAAATATTGGTAAAGCATTTCTATTTAGAGATGAGGGTATTATTAAACATTATGTCGTTTCATGAGGTAAAGAAGAAAGCGTGATTATTTTTTATTATTATTATTCTTATTCAAGATGATATGTTGAAATATATTTATTTGCAAAATGATTTTTTTTTTCATTTTCTTTGAAAAAAAATTTGATTAAAAAAAATTAGGACTCCTAAAGCCCAATCCTACAGGATTTTTTTTATTATTATTCAATTCATTTTTGTGTAAATGTTTGTTGTAAATAAATGAAACTAATGGCTATTTCTAGATTTGTATATTATTATTTCGAGTCATCTCGCTGAGAGATTATCTCTCATGTTTCACGGAGATAACAATGTGATTTCCGTGCATAAGATAAAATATTTAGATTAGTTTTAGTTTTTGTATGATTGATTTAGAAAATGAAAAACTACACAAAAACAATTATCTGATTATGGAAATATTCCTTTTTTACATTGTTATTAATATTATTATTATATTTATATAGCGCCAACAAATTCCATAGCGCTTTACAATGGGTGGACTAACAAACATGTAATTGTAACCAGACAGGTTTGACACACAGGAGCAGAGGGGTTGAGGGCCCTGCTCAATGAGCTTACATGCTAGAGGGAGTGGGGTATAGTGACACAAAAAGGTAAGGGGACTATTAAGGAAGTAGATTGGTAGAATAGTATTTAATGAAGACTTCGTATGGGGATTTTTTGGAGCCATTAACAGTTTAATAGATATGTTTTTGTGATAACATTCATGCTGAAGTCATTAAACAGTAATTTGTGAAGATTTCCAAGAAAATTGCTAATTGAAATTCAAAGCAGTTTACTGATCTGGACTGAATTATATTCCAATACTTACTTATCAAGCCACCTTAATATTGTTGTATCATGTCTATACCTTGTTCATCTCTTGTATGATTATTTCAACTTTTCCTTCTTTTTAGTATTTGATATTTTTCTGATGTACTAAAAATGTATTGCACAAAAAAATCAAATGAGTCAAACTGATTTTTTTTAAATAGTGTATTTTGGTCCCTTAGGACACATGACATGTGTGACATGTCATGATTCCCTTTTATTCCAGAAGTTTGGTCCTTAAGGGGTTAAAATATTCCTCCCTCTTTCTCTATTTCAAATAAAAAAAAAAAATCAAACGTGATTTTTTTTATGTATATATTTTATTAATGGAAAAAAGTTCTTCTGAAAAAAATGTTTTATTTTGTTTTTTAAATGTTAACCCCTATCTGACAAAAGACTAGTGATGCAGTCTAGCAATAACTCAAGAAATCCACTCAGCTTGCCGATACGCTCTGCTACGGCCGAATACAGGTAGCTGACAACTTCTTAAAAATGATACTTTTAAAAGTTAGAAAAGAGGCAGGTCAAAATGACAACATGGTAAAAAATTTTTACAAACAAACAACCTAATATTGACTGCTATATTTGTCAGAAATTTGTAACAACATGGTCGAGTGCAAAATCTTAAAATGCCCTATATTAAAAAAAAAAGTGTAAAGTTTTCAATTAGTATGCCATGGTGGGGAGATAAATGGAAGCTGGGGGCTGTTATTTGGTCCTAAAATCGCTACATGCCAAGTAAATCAGTCCATGATAATTGGAAATTTGAAAACTGAAATCTAGCATCTACATGTAAAGGTAGCTATACTTCCTCAGAAAAAAATAATCTGGGGACTTTACAGTATTGACGTTGAACAATAAATTGTATGAAAAACACAAATAATAAACTATAGCCAGGAGATATGGCAGAGGTTGGAGACAGCATTAAAATGTCTAAATATCCAGTGGGGTCTAAATAGGATATCATAAGAAAGCTCTGTCTGTCTTTTAAAATACAACACATAATTTGTATGGGTGTTCAGAAACAAGGAGCATTACATTGTTGTTAAACGATCATCTAACAGTAGTGCCAAGAACTTGGTCACGTATTCACAGAATATCAGAAAAACCTTTAGTATAAAGGCATTCAATCATTTGTAATTTGTGTTTTTTGTAAGCATTTTTTTTTGTCTCCAAGCTCTCATCAAACCAAGATAAAATATGCAGCCCATAGCCATTATCACAACCAACTGTTTTTGATCTTAAGATAATACATTCGGTGATACACAACCAAAACATGTCAGTACTTGTTAGCTACACTTGTGGTTCTAAAATGTTGAAACTCCTTTAGAAATATTTTGTCATCCAAAGACCAGACAACTTTCCGCAATCACATGAAGGTAACCAGACATATTATATATACCGCTATATATATTTTATGATTGCTATATCCCCCTTCTTATAAAAAGGTTCTGAACAGTGTCTAGGGCATTGTTTCCAAAACCAGTCATCAAGACCCACCAACAGCCTAGGTTTTGTTAGCATGTCCATTGGAATAAAACACTGAAATACATCAAACCTGGATTGTTGGCGGGCCACGAGGATTGGTTTGGGAACCACTGATAAAGGATGTTTGAAAAGTGTTTCAATTTAGACTGAAAAGTGATGCTTTTTTAGTTGTATATTCTGACAGATGTTTGTACTTCCACAATTATATCTCACCAGCTATAAAATACTGAATGTATATTCTGTAAGTATTCTGTCTCACTTTCTTTGTGACAATAAAACTGGTGCAAGATACTTTTCTGGTTGTCAGGAAAGAAGGTCGGAGCTCAGGGTGCGGACACAGGTAAGACAGTTGGGAACAGTAAGGTTCAAATTAATAAGATGTAGTCCAAAAACGGTCCAAGGGTCAGTATCTAGGCATTAAAGTGTCAGGAATAACAGGCCTGGCCAAAGTCATAGTCCAGGTAATCAATCAGTCTGAGTGGAGTAAACAGGGGCAATCAAAATTCAGAGAATAAAACAAGGGTCACAATACCAAGAGCATGATTATAAGAAAAGAAACACTCAAACCATAGTAGGAATAGACACAGAAAGACTAAGCAACATGGTAAGTAAGCTTAAAGACAAAGTTACAGAATAAAAAATAAAAAAATAATTAAGATCCCACACCATGAGGGGGCATATAGTGCCATCCCATGCTGCTTAGTAGACCACCTTCTCAATATATGAAAAAACAGGTTTGAGCTATGCCAAAGTTAGATATGTATGTGCTGTTGACCGATAATCATACAAAACCGATAATCTGTAGCTGGATAGCATATCATGTTAGAAAAGTACATGTTAATAGGTTCTTGTTGCAGTCCAGAAGTTTAGTTTAACTCTGATAATGGCTATATGGTGATAATATCTTCAATTAGATCAGCACTCATAGATTTATGCAGTGGCACATTTAGTTAAAATGTAATTGTCCTCCTCATCCTGGCTAACTAGACATTTCATCGTCTCTTTTTATAAATACGTTTAATAAGTGCTTATTGAGGCAAGAGGGATGATAGAAGAAAATAGAAAGGGGGGACAATAAGAGGTGAGAAAGGAGGAAAGGAAAGAGGGATGGAATTCCTATTAAAGATAGCAAAGAGAGAAATTGCATGGAGAGAGTTGGGGAAGGCACATCCACTACCCAACCCCTAGTAGAAGCCTGCCACTCTAGAATCTTGCATGTAATCACCCACTGGATGACCTATTCTGCCCTTTCTGCTGGGTTCGCATATGAGTTGAAGTCTGTCGAGGATAAAACTTCAGCCAGTAAAAGCCTTGCCTCCCACACTCTTCCTATCTCCTGTCATACCTTGTGTCCCGCGCCGTCCTGGTCCCGCCGTCCGTCCTCTCCTGTCGGGCGATGTGGATCGCTGGCGGGCGTTGCGCGTGCACACCTCCAGGGGCGTGCGCATCTGGGAAAGCGTCCGAGGACTTGCGCGCGCACACAAGGTAACCGGCAGCGGTGACGTGAAATCAAATTTTGAAGAGATAGTAGCCTATTGCTACTATCTATTAATAACCTCCCTCAATTCTGTCCCTGCCTATCAGTATTCACCTTGCCCTATATTAACCTCCTTCTGACATCCCTTACTTGCCCTGTCGTGGTTTATTATAGCCCGAGAGTGCGTTCTGAGTAGATGTCTTTTCTTTGGTTCCTGACTTCGGCTTGTTTATCGGTTATTCTCGTTTCTGGCTCCCTGACCTTGGCTCTGTCTATTCGCTTTCCCGTATTCTCTGTATTTCTGACCTTGGCGTGTTTGACTATTCTTATCTCTCGTTCCTACGTTAAGTCCGGCCACTTTAAGGTCCGGTAATTCTTCTACCTGTGTTCGCCTTTATTGTTCTCTGGTTTGCGTTTTGGGGAGTATAAACCTTGACATCTCCACAGTAAAGGAAGAGACTACCAAAACAAGAGGACATAGTCTTAAATAAGAAGGTCATAGGTTTAATAATAATTTCAGGAAGTATTACATTACTGAGAGGGTAGTAGATGCATCGAATAGCCTTTAAGCAAAGTGGTAGAGGTTAACACAGTAATGGAGTTTAAGCATGCATGGGATAGGCATAAGGCTATCCTAGCTATAAGATAAGGCCAGGCACTAATGAAAGTATTTAGAAAATTGTGCAGACTAGATGGGAGGAATGGTTCTTATCTGCTGTCACATTCTTGTTTCTCATGGAATCCATCTGTATCACCTCCTTGATCCATGCCACCCACAGAGACAGAGGTGGTGATATGCACTTCTTCCAAAACATCGAAATCAAGGACTTGCTGAGTACAGGAGGCGAGGAATGACAGACTCTATACTGAACTTTTAAAAACTACACCCCCACCAACTTCCTGTACCACCTCCCAAGGAATGTTTTTCTTCGATTTGTGGCTAAGTTGGAAATTGTTTCAAATTTGATTTTTTTTTGCCTTCTTCTGAAAAAAAATGCTCCAAAATGTTCAATAGATGAATTGTGATACAAACAAAATGGGCAATGGACAAGGTGCCCATGGCGCCAAAGAAAGATAATTTATGGTTAGTAGACATGTGCAATTCATTTAGTTTGGAAATCGTAAATTCGGATGCTTCCGGGTTAGGGGTTGGGGTAGGGTTTGGGGTAGGGTTAGGGTAGGGGTAGGGTAAGCATAACCCTATTCCTAACCCTACCCCTACTCCAAACCTAACCCTACCCCTACCCTTAACCCCACCCTTAACCCTACCCCTACGCTTACCCCTAACCCTACCCAAAACCCTACCCTAACCCTATCGCTAACCCTACCATAACCCTAACCCTACCACTACTTCTAAACTAACCCTACCCTAACCCGACCCCTAACCTAACCCTACCCGTAACCCTACCCTAACCCTTCCTCTAACCCTACCCTAACACTACCCTAACTCTACCTCTAACCCTACCCATAACCCTACCCTAACCCTACCTCTAAACCTACTCTAACCCTGCCCCTAACCCTACCCTTTACCCTACCCTAACCTTACCCCTAACCCTAAACCAACCCTAACCCTACCCTAAACCTTTCCCTAACCTAACCCTATCCCTAACCCTAACCTAACCCTACACCTAACCTAACCCTACTCCTACCCTTAACCCATACCCTTAACCCTACCCCTTACCCTTCACTAACCCTTTCACTAACCCTACCTATAACCCTCCTCCTAACTCTATCATAACCCTACCCCTACACCTAACCCTATCTATACCCTACCCTAACTCTACCCCTACTGCTAAACTAACCCTACCCTAACCCTGCACGTAAACTAACCCTACCCCTAACCCTACCCTAAACCTACCTCTAACTCTACCCCTAACCCTACCCTACCCCAACCCTACCTCTAACCCTACCCTAACCCTACCCCTAGCCTAGCCCTAACCCTACCCATAGTCCTGAAGTGTCGAAGTGCCAAAGTTCTGAAGTGCCGAAATGCCGAAGTTCCACATTTCGGGATGCCGAACCAAATATATTTCCCATGCACATCCCTAATGGTTAGAGCACAGCCACTAAATCAGTCATTTCTTCTCATTAGATCTGTGAACCAAATATATTTTGCAGTACACTAATAGACACCTTTTCCCATAGTCATATATATTTATTTCTGGTCCTTCCCTCCTCCCCCTTTATTGGTCATTTCTCAAGTGATCCGTGAATAATATGAACATTTAGTGGCCTTAACCATAAATCATTTTTTTTGTGCCATGGCCACCTCATCCATTGCATATTTTCTCTGAATAATTTTTCCCAAAACGGCTGCATAAAATTTCATCCAAACCAAAATGTCACATGGATGAAACATTTTTTTCTGAAAAAATTATTTGGACAAACCTATTTTTTTTGCTATAAACAAGTCTAGTATTTGTTGTCAGGTTCTCTTAGTTGTACAAAGCATGAATAGGCTTTAATTTGTAGAATTGTTTCTAAAAATAATGCACTTAAAACTCCTTATTAAAAGTCCTTATTAAACTGTGAACTCAGTTTGGTTTCTATCAAGTCATATTCTGAACGTGTATGTCTTCAGATTTAAATAATTATTCTGTAGATTTACTGGCATGACGATATCTTTCATTAATTCCTTTAGTTACTATCTCATTCTAATTCCCAGAAGTTAAGGTTATTGGTGTTGGAGACTCAGACAGGTTAACCATACTCAGAGGATGTCCTGGTATCGCAGGATTACCTGGACTGAAAGGGGATGTTGGACCACCAGGTGAGAAAGGTGAGTGCAGCTCATTGTCCTATAAAAATAAATGGAAGCAACTATAAGTTCTTTTGATAGTCAAAAAAGCAGGTTAAAGGGTTACTCCAAGGACTATGATCACTGCAGTGATTTGAAGTGGTCATGGTTCAGAGAAAAGGCAGTGTTTACATTCCTGCCTAGGGACACCTCCAGTAGCTATTCCTCTAATAGCTACTAAAGGTGCTTCGTGGGGCAGTGCTGTTGTTCAGTGTCTCCACACTATGCATGGAGAAACTTAACTTCCCCATAGAGATGCATTGATTCAGTGCATCTCTATGATGAGATACTGATTGCCCAGCGAGGCATTTGATCCGCCCCCGTCCCATCCCACCTACTTTGTAATCTCATCCAATTTTGGATGTGGATCGGGGTGCAGCCAAAAGCCGGTGCTGAAAATAAGATTTTTACACTACTTAAGGGGTTGACGGAGGGGGGCATGGAGCTAAATTGTAGTTTTAACAATATAGGGCAGTGATGGCGAACGTATGGCATGCGTGGGCTGGCTGTGCTTCCCCCTCCTTCACCAAAGGAAAAAAAGAAGGGAGAAGGGGTAAAGATTTTAATGTATAGGTCAGGATTATAAAAAAAAAACAGACACATTTGCTATCTGCAGCAACCCCCTATCCCCCTCACACACAGCACCCCCACACAGCACTCCTAATACACACATCACTCCCCCCACACACACACAGCACTCACCCCCACACACAGAGCACCCCCCTCACACACACACACAGCAACCCCCCACACACACACAGCCCCCACACACAGCCCCCCCCACACACACACAGCACTTCTCACATACACAGCACCCTCCCCCCACACACAAAGCAATTCATACCAAAATAAAGGAAAAAAAGAATAAATAAAGAAGGTTAAAATGTTACTCCATGGACCATGATCACTGCAGTGATTTGAAGTGGTCATGGTGCCTGAAACCTGTATGCGCAGCGTTTTGCTTTGAAACACTGCAAATACAGAGATTAAAGACATCTGGCAGCATCAGATGCAGGGCCGCCCTGTCCATAGGTACCGGTGGGGTCATGGCTTTAGGCGGCACTTTGACAGGGGCTGAATTTGCTATTTCTGTGTAAAGGAATACTATATTGCTAGGAATACAAACGTGTATTTTAACTCTATAGTGTTACTCTATCTATATGGACTATTGGGTCACACACAAAAAAAAAGTTTTACTAATTTTTAATCCTCTGGCACGCTGATCTTGGTATGGCTGCCCTGAATTCTTGGATGAGATCCTTAATTCTGTTGATCTCAGCAAATCCAATGCTTTCTCATAGGGTAGCAATGGGAGGTTAATGTGCATGCACTGCAAATCACAATGCGAAGCTAATCAGCATCTCCTCAGAGAGAGGCATTAAATCAATAGTTAGATAAATGGGCACTGTAGACATAATATTTAAAATCCTCTGGTGACAGTTCCGCTTTAACAATGTTTGGTCAAGTAAAATAAAATAAAATTAATTTAAAAAAAAATACATTTCACATTGTAGTTTTTGTAGTTTTTTTTTAAACATCTTGTATTTTGCATTGCATATTGTAACGAGTATTTCACATATCTACACATACTCTGCTCTTTTTCAGGGCAGATGGGAGCTGCAGGCAAAGCAGGTCCACATGGTCCCAAAGGTGAGATACTTAGTAACACTCTACACTTCTAGCACTGTAGAAACACCATGCCACCCGGTTACAAAAGTGAATTTTCCAAAATATTCTGTTTTAAAAGGTGGTCTTAAGTACTAACAGAGTGCCAATCAACATGGAACCCTGACAAACTAGCAGATATATTCTATTTATGAATCATCCCCTTTTCCATTTTTGTAGCACTTTTTAGAAAAAAAAACACTTTGATAAATCTCCCTACTGTTCAGATCTGTTTGTTTATTTTCTACTTGTAAATATTAATTAATTGTTAAAAAGTAAGAGTTAAGGACAGGATTTAGTTTTTGTCAAAAAATAAAATCAGGATTCTAGTTTCTCATGGAGTCATGAAAACCTTTAGATGTTTATCAGCCAATACTTCATTCAGTGTTACCAACTATACTATAACTGCATATTTGTAATCTCAATTATCACATTACTGTAACTACCATGGAAGCAAAGCTTTGATAGACATATATCACTTCCGTCAATCCGTTGTTACCTAAAATGTCTTCTGCTCACTTTCCAAATCCAGATTATATTAAGACTGAAAACAATTAAATGGGCACTATAGACACTTTATTTGCTTTGTCTCATTCAACTGGTTACAGTGTCTAACGTCCCCAGGTGTCATCCTTTAATTTAGCATTCATCAATTAAAAGGGACACAGCAGGCAATGTATCTGCTTCCTCTCATTGAACTGGTTAAAAAGGGAAGTGGAGGCACACCCAGAACATACATCTTACAGGACTGGTTATAAATTGATTTGGATGTCAATGAGTGAAATAAGTATTTGACCCCTTCGACTTAGTACTTGGTTGCAAAACCCTTGTTGGCAATCACAGAGGTCAGACGTTTCTTGTAGTTGGCCACCAGGTTTGCACACATCTCAGGAGGGATTTTGTACCACTCCTCTTTGCAGATCCTCTCCAAGTCATTAAGGTTTCGAGGCTGACGTTTGGCAACTCGAACCTTCAGCTCCCTCCACAGATTTTCTATGGGATTTAGGTTTTGAGACTGGCTAGGCCACTTCAGACCCTAATGTGCTTCTTCTTGAGCCACTCCTTTGTTGCGTTGGCTTTGTGTTTTAGGTCATTGTCATGCTGGAATACCCATCCACAACCCATTTTCAATGCCTTGGCTGAGGGAAGGAGGTTCTCAACCAAGATTTGACGGTACATGGCCCTGTCCATCGTCCCTCTGATGCGGTGCAGTTGTCCTGTCCCCTTAGCAGAAAAACACCCCCAAAGCATAATGTTTCCACCTCCATGTTTGACGGTGGGGATGGTGTTCTTGGGGTCATAGGCAGCATTCCTCCTCCTCCAAACATGGCGAGTTGAGTTGATGCCAAAGAGCTCGATTTTGGTCTCATCTGACCACAAAACATTCACCCAGTTCTCCTCTGAATCATTGAGATGTTCATTTACAAACTTCAGACGGGCCTGTACATGTGCTTTTTTGAGTAGGGGGACCTTGCAGGCGCTGCAGCATTTCAGTCCTTCACAGCGTAGTGTATTACCAATTGTTTTCTTGGTAACTATGGTCCCAGCTGCCTTGAGATCATTAACAAGATCCTCCTGTGTAGTTCTGGGATGATTCTTCACTGTTCTCAAGATCATTGAAACTCCACGAGGTGAGATCTTGCAAGGAGCACCAGACTGAGGGAGACTGACAGTTATTTTGTGTTTTCTTCTATTTATGAATAATCACACAACTGTTGTTACCTTCTCACCAAGTTGCTTGGCGATGGTCTTGTAGCCCATTCCAGCCTTGTGTATGTCTACAATCTTGTCCTTGACATCCTTGGACAGCTCTTGGCTATGGTGGAGAGTTTGGAATCTGATTGATTGCTTCTGTGGATAGGTTTCTTTTATACAGGTAACGAGCTGAGATTAGGAGCACTCCCTTTAAGAGAGTGCTCCTAATCTCAGCTAATTACCTGTATAAAAGGCACCTGGAAGCCAATAATCTTGCTGATTGATAGGGAATCAAATACTTATTTCACTCATAGACATGCAAATCAATGTATAACTTTTTTGACATGCTTTTTTCTGGATTTTTTTTTTTGTTATTCTGTCTCTCACTGTTAAAATACACCTACCATTAAAATGATAGACTGATCATTTCGTCACTTCGTCAGTGGACACATGTTCAAAATCAGCAGGGGATTAAATACTCCCCCCTCTCTCCCTCTCCCCCTCCTCCCCCAAAGTTTTGTAAGTTTAGTTCAGTTCCACCATATGGTTATATTGTGTTAAGTCCACCACTACTTCACAGTACCCCAGTATTGGTGGGGCCTACACTAATTCCATATGATATGAATTGTGAGTATATACATCAAAGCACTATCCCTTTAATTAAGGAAGAAGACACCTTTAATTGTTTAGTTTTGCCACTGCATTTCTTGGTATTGTGTTCTTATCACATTATTTTTGTATTATATATATATATATATATATATACACATATTAACAATGCTCTTACAACAGATTATTTAAATACACATTAGCTTATTTAGCACTAGCACTATTGGATTATCCATATGATGGAACTGGTTCCCCATATTTCTTTGCTAAAATAGGGGATTATAAGTACTCTTGTAAAATTAAAACTGTGTATTGTTTTGTCTGTGTGGGCTGTTCACAAGCCTGCCTCCAGGCACTATAACCAATTCACAGAGATGAAAGTGTTATATTTACTACAGTGTTCCCCTTAAGACTTGTTTTCAGCTGTGACTGTGGAAAGAAATTTAACTTTTTATCGATCCTTCTCTTTCGAATTCTACCTCCAATTCTACCACATATAGGGAAGTAGACAGAACAAACCAATAGTGACTGATTTAAGAGGACCAGCTAGTGTTGTCTTTTTTGCCCCCACCTGTCTTCCCTTCCTCTCCTCACTGTGCCCATAATAGTAAACCAACCACAGTCTGAATATCTAGGGTTGTTCTTCCGACCACGAGTTGTAACAGCATCGTTAAATGAGGAGATAAAGGTGAACACAACAGAACTTTTCTTTTCATTATTATTATTAGAATTGTATTTGTCTAAAAAGCAAGTGTGAAATAGAAATGAGAGCATTGATTAGTAGACCATGATCTGTGATACGTATCTTGTGTTATATAAACTATTTGCTTTTTAACAGGGGATCCTGGCGATAAAGGAACACAGGGGGAGAGAGGTGAGTTCTATGGAGACATCATCAAAGGAGTCGATTTGCTGGCTCTAATTGTAAAAGAAAGGCCAAATAAACAAACTGGAAAAAAAAACCTAACTTAAACTCCAGTGTAATGTTTCACCATAACTTTCCTTTATAACCTAAAACATAAACGCAAAAATTAAGATTAAGAAATTTCTTTTTAGTGTTGCAATCATATATTTGGTGTGTTTTTTCCCTAAATAAACTTATTTGTTTTAATTTATAACCTATAGGAGAGAAAGGAGAAAATGGCTCACTTGACACAATATATGGTGAGTTCTAGAATTTGACAATAAGTCCACATCTTGGATGTGTGCACTTGGATGGGTAAGTACTGCATACATTTAATAGAGAAATGCTCAATGTATTCCGGGTACCACAATGGTATTAGGAATCCAATTGTGACTGCACCCTATGGTAACTATATGTTGTGTTGGGTAAGAGGAAAGCCAGCAGAGGCTTTCTGATTCCTGTGAACACCAAAGCCACAGCCTCTGTGGGTGATATTTACCACAGCTACAGCCATTAAAGGGACACCTTAGTCAGCAGAACCACTACAGCTTTATGTAATTGTTCTGGTGTGTATAGTATGTCCCTGCAAGCATTTTAATGTAAACACTGCCTAGTAAGACCTCTAGTGGAGACGCTGAACGCACCTTATAGGGTACCTTATGATGGGATGCTGATTGGCGTAGCCTGACATTTTGCTGCACATGCGAAATAACATCCCGGTGTTTTCCTATGGGAAAGCACTGGACTGTCTCAGATCCTCAAATACTTTGTGTATGTTGAGACAACATGGACAATCAAGTAAAAACTCCCAATGTGATCGAATATATAATGTTTGACATAACCAAGGCAGCAGGAAAGTCAATAAGTGAATAGGCATTTCTTTAAGCTATATTCTCAGGCAGTTAAAAAAAAATCAATTTAATGTTATTCTCTCTCAGTTGCCAAGAACTGTAAGGAGCTGTTGGATCAGGGGTTCTTTCTCAGTGACTGGTACACGATCTACCCAGATGGCGAAACTCCCTTGAAAGTGCTGTGTGACATGCACACAGATGACGGAGGCTGGATAGTAAGTTATCATCAATACCTGGTCTGCAGAAATATTCTTAGTCTCCAACAATATACCTACATCGAAAGAATCACAAATACAAGCTATTGGGCATCTTCTGGTCCCCGATTAGATTGGGGTATGGATTTAGACTAATTGAGGCCAGACCACTCTAATCCATAATATTGGGACCAGGAGACTTGGCATTTCTGGTCCTACAACCATTATTTATTTATTTATTACCTTATATCACAGAGGTCAGAGACTGTGGAGGAAGGGGTAGGGGCAACAAGCCCAGAGCCAAATCACAGCATATGGCTCTCATGGATAGCGCTGTGGGACTTTTTTTAAGGATGACATCCCACAGCGCTATCCATGAGAACCATATGCTGTGATTTGGCTCTGGGCTTGTGAGTACCTGACTTCCACACCAGTTAACACCATATTTGTACTGACAATATTACGCTATATTGCTTTGTGTATTTTATAGATACATCCAGAAGTGTGATCCACCTATTGTATTGTATGTATCATATGTTTGCATTTTTTGGAGTGGTGTAAGGGGTTTTCACTCAGGTGGTCTGTGGCACTTAGTACTACCACACTTATTCCCACCTATTACTGTATATATTTTCTTATTGTTTGACACTCACGAATAGACACACACACACACACTAAGAGACACACACACACTCACTCACTAACAGACACACACACACACACACTCACTAACAGACACACACACACACTAAGAGACACACACACACACTCACTCACTAACAGACACACACACACATACTCAATCACTAACAGACACACACACACACACTCACGAACAGACACACACACACTCACTAACAGACACACACACATTAACACAATCACATTTTTTTTTAATTCAATCCCCCCAGCTTCCTTACCTTTGGGAATGCTGGGGTGGATTATCACTTTCCCTGGGGTCCAGTGGGGCTGCTGGGCTCCTGGGTGGCTGGCCGTTCACTGCTGTTGGCGAGGGAGCACTAATCCTCCTGTTCAGCTCCCTCGCGCGCAGCGTAGTGATGCCGGAGCCGGAATGACATCATATTCCAGCCCCGGCATCACTGCGGTGAGTGTGAGGGAGCTGAACAGGAGGATTAGTGCTCCCTTGCCCCCCCTTCCCCCAGAAAGTGACGCCCAAGGCAAATGCCTTGTTTGCCTCTGGGTAAATACACCCCTGATGATCCCCACTTACAGATGTTAGTAGATAGTAAACCTGTAGTGTAGCACTATGAGAAATACTTACAGAAGTTGAAACGTGTCAGTGTTATTTATTATTATACTGCTTTTATTTACCATAAGTAATAAGATAGTTTTTTTCAACTTTATCCCTGGATTTAACCTGTTCTCCTTCCTTTGAAATTAGACCATTAATCGGTGTACTGAGCAAACTGATATATTGCTCCATGACATTGAGTGCCTCTCCAACATTTATTTTCTGCTTTTAATATTTACAGTAAGCACTATATTTTTTTATATTTGGTTTTATCTTCATATATACACCACATGATTTGCTATCTACCAACAAAATCAGTAAGTGCAGATCATACCATTTAATGCTGCATTCTTGGAGCCAGTTGAAGGCTCCAAAATCTGTGAGTGTATTTCTGTTTTACCCTTATATTCTGACATACTATACCAGATAAATGTAAAAATTGATGGAAGTGCACTCAACCCTTTGCCCAGAAATCCAGGGTGCTTTCACTGGATACGTCCCAATACCAGCTTGAAAAAGACCCTGAGGGGTTGAAACGTCGCTATGTAGCTGCAGGTTCTAATAAATTGCCTATTTCTTGGAATTCATTTGGAGTGCCTGGATTCATTTTCTACATTATACTATACCAGATGTCAGGAGCCTATCCTGACAACCAAGATATTGTTTTATTTTATTGCAGCAATTCCTGTTTCTTGCCTCTAGTGGCCTCCCTAGCCACTAGTCAATCCTCAGTGGCTCTCACCTGCCTCATATGATCTTCCAAGTCTGCTATAAAAGGCCACACCCAACTCTTCTCATGGCCTTTACATTGAAGTCAGTGTTCTGCCTGAAAACATCCTGATCCTCTATGGAGACTCTGTGTGTCCCGTCACCGGAATCCTCCTGAAACTCTTATCTTCAACTTCTGCAACGCTGCAAGATCCTGTAAGCAACCTGTATTACATTATACTGGAATCTACTTACCTGTCTCAACTGCTGCAACACTGCATGATCCAGTAAGCAACCTGTATTTCATTATACTGGAATCTACTCACCTGTCTCAACTGCTGCAACTCTGCATAATCCTTTAAGCAAACTGTATTATATTATACTGAAAGTACTTACCAGCTTTAACCATTTCAACCCTGTATCATCCTGAACCTGGCTGCAGTGTGACATTCCCCAAACTATTAATCTATTTGGAAATAACTTCAAACATACTTGTATATAAAAGACTTTATTCATTTACTTTCAAAGTATCCTGTTTATGGCATATTGCCTTTATTATGTTTTACTCTCAAAGTATCCTTTTTGTGGCAAATTGCCTTAATTCTTACTTTCAAGTAAATTGTTATGTCTAAAAAAGACAAATAAAGCTTCAACCAATAACCCTGGCAATTGTCTCCTCTGTAACCTGCTCAGGAACATTATGACACCAGATTGGGATTTTTCTGTTTATTTTTAAAACCTTCTAGATCATCTGCCTATGAAAGCAAGAAATTTTTAGGCGGGGATTGTACCGTCCAGGCTAATATGGTAGAGCTGCTTTTAGCTCTATATAATGTGAGTGCATTTCTTTTATCAGTGAGCCGTTTTAACTGAAGATACTACACTATTTATGGCATTTTTTCCGATCTTTCATATATCCAACATCTGAGAATCCTGTAAGGCGCTACTCCCTCTCTTCACCACGTACACCTTTTCTAATACCTGCTCATTACATTTTCCTACTTAAATATTTTTGTAAAGTAACAGGTTATTTACTAAAGTGAGATCTAAAACTTAATTTGAAGTGAATTCCAAATGTAAGGCCTGGGAGCATTAGCTGGCTTAGAGAATTTTTCCACTTCGACTATTTTGAATTTAAATTCACTTCTTTAAATTCTAGTAAATAACTCCATTATAGTCTGAATTGTCAAGGACATGTTCATATAATGTGCATGTGTAAAAAAAAAAAAAAACAGTTCAATTAAGTATTATTCTAATCACTCCTCCGGTTAATGCAGGTTTTCCAGAGACGATGGGATGGATCAGTGGATTTTTTCCGTGACTGGAAATCCTACAAGAATGGGTTTGGAAGCCGTCTGAATGAGTTCTGGTTGGGGAACGATAATATTCACATGTTAACCTCAGCAGGTAATGAGCAGATTAGAAAATGAACATATTTCACTGCATGAGTATTGACCTTTATAGACAAACCAATAAGGCCGAATGATGTAAAAAGTAAAAGTTACACACAGATATGTTCCTAATATTCTGTGCTGCTCTTCTCTTTTCATTACTGATACATAATGGGTTTTTACCCACTAAACCAGGGATTGTAGACAATTCACAAGGGAATCACATATTTTAGGCTAAAAAACAAGCTAGATAATATCTGAATTTTATTTTCCAAACTAATTATATCACGATTAAATCCATTCGATTTTAGCGTGCATTAGAGAACCCAACTCTAGCCCAGCTGAATGCAGAAGCATTGCATTACATGAAAAATATTGAGCAATCAACTCCTTAAAAATTATAGTTTTTTTATATTTTAAAACATGAATTGTGTTTGGTTTTGAGTCGTTTTATTTTACAAATGCATTTTAAAATAATACTAATAAAAGTACATTTATAGTAACTTTTCCTTCCGTGTAAAAAAAAAATGGTGTTTTTCCTACAATTGACCAGCTCTTTAAAGCTACATGTCAGATAAAACCATTTACCAAATAAAATACATTCTAAAGTATTTAACTGAATGTTAGAAAAAAATTATTGACCTGATAAAAAAAAGTCTTTCTTTTTCCATAAGGCAAATGGGAGCTGCGTGTTGATATGCAAGATTTTGAAAACACAAAGCACTTTGCTAAATATGATTCCTTTCAAGTTTTGGGAGAATCTGAGAAGTACAAGTTGTTACTTGGTGCATTCAAAGAGGGTAATGCAGGTAAGACATTGCATGGTCCATGTTATTATATATTTATTTATAGCCATTTTTTTCACAGTGACAAACAGGAGTGCAGTTAACAGATTACCCCCAAATACCATGACCACTTCAGGGATTTCAAGTGGCCATGATGCTTGGAGTTTGTATGCACAGTGTTCAATATAAAATATGCAGAGATCTAGTCTTGCTGCTCGAGATGTAACACTATCTCAGGCAGTGCCATTAGTGCATCATTAGTCCATAACTAATTAGGATCATGTCAATTCTGTGCATATTGGATGTGTGTCGTCAGAACACAGCATGCTGGTGACAGGAACATAGAAACATGGAAACATAGAATGTGACAGCAGATAAGAACCATTCGGCCCATCTAGTCTGCCCAATTTTCTAAATATAATTAGGTCCCTGGCCTTATCTTATCGCTAGGATAGCCTTATGCCTATCCCACAAATGCTTAAACTCCTTCAGGTATTAACAACTTTAGCTGGAAGGCTATTCCATGCATCCACTACCCTCTCAGTAAAGTAATACTTCCTGATATTATTTTTAAACCTTTGCCCTTCTAATTTAAGACTATGTCATCATCTTGTAGTACTTTTTCTTCTTTTAACTATAGTCGCCTCCTTTACTGTGTTGATTCCCTTTATGTATTTAAATGTTTCTATCATATCCCCCCTGTCTCGTGTTTCCTCCAAGCTATTCATGTTAAGATTTTTTTACCTTTACTTGTAAGTTTTATACATGAACCAGTCTAGTAGCCCTTCTCTGAACTCTCTCTAAAGTATCAATATCCTTCTGAAGATATGGTCTTCAGTACTGTGTACAATACTCCAAGTGAGGTCTCACTAGTGTTCTGTACAATGGCATGAACACTTCCCCCTTTCTACTGCCAATACCTTTCTCTTTACAACTAAGCATTCTGCTGATAACCAATGGCAGCATGCCCTCTTTCCATGTCACCCAAATCCTCCATTCAGCCTGTTCACCATGGAGTCTCGCCTCCTCCAGCGAGGGGAAGTGGTACCACTGAAGGAGGATCTGGCTGCCAAGAGAACTTGGTCTTGCACTGAAACAGATGATCTGTCACTGGTTGAGCAGAATTTGTATTCAAAAGTACTTCTAATAAGAAGCTTGCCTTGAGAAAAGATGTGGTGTGGCAAAGAAGGTATGGTTACTCTGCAGAAAGCTGCAACCTTTTTTTCTTTTCTTCCTAAGCTTAACTAAAAGAAATTTGAATGCAGAGAAAAACATCCAACATTATGGACTTAAGGTCAACATCCAGGTACTTTCTTACGCTGATCTGGTGATGGTCCAGGAGGAGGTAGTGGCTGTTACTGACCGAGTTAAGGCAACAGAGTAGTACACCTCCTCCCTGTCGGAATGCCAAATTGGTGCCATGGCACAGATTCAACATCTGCACACTTTGTATACGGCCATGAAGAAACAGCTTGACATCCTGCACGCTGCACGGTGGCGAAATAATCTTAACGTCAGAGGCATCACAGAATCTGTCACTGATGACGAACTGACACATTTCTTCAGACGCCTCTTCTCAGCTCTTTTGCCCCTCCTTCCGCCCCCCCGTCAAACATACCTTAACTGACTGACCTCACTGACTGCCCAAGTCCAATAGGGCACCTGAGGCACCTACCCTCAACATCCTGCTCCACTTCCTGTCACTCAGAGATAAGGTGGTAATCCCGGATGTGCTCAGATTGAAAGTCCCATCATGTTTGAAGTATTTATTCTTGTCCTACGTATGCATATAGAGTATTGAAAGACAGCCATTTCTCTCCTTTAAAAAAACAATATATAATATGTATGGGACACCATCAAATTATGGTGGATCAACCACATAGTGCACTTTCTAGGTTTTGTTTTGGATCAGAAGTTAAAGAATTGCCTTCATCCTTAAGGGACTAAAATCCAATAATCCTTTTTAATCTTTATGTTTCTGATTGAACCAAAACATACCACCAACACTTACACACTCACATCCCATTACAAGCCCTCAATTTCATGTAATGGGAAAATAACTGCATTTGATTTATGTCTCTGTAATGATTTTGTGACTTGGGCCTTAGACCTGGTAGTAGTATTGATATCACAACCAAACACCATGTTATGTAACTTCCAATGTTCTTATATGTCCTTACTGGCATGCTCCCAACCTAAACGAAAAAATTAAATAAGAAATAAAGGAACACTTACCTATTCAATCTTAAGCCTGCCAGGAAGGATGGGTTGAAGGGAGGACTTGGCCAGCACATAGGGCCACCACGGGCCTCCGTGCCACTATTGGTTATCTATTGTCCGCAAGCACCGGTGGTCATGGTGCTTGGAGTAACCCTCTAATCAGTATTGACTTTGAATGCCATCTTTGCAAGCAGATATACACATTTACAATCTTGTCACTACTTTATATAAACCAGCTGCTACTCATTACCGTGCCGGTCACTACAGTTAGTAAATAACAGCTGTTTATGGACTGCTAAATTATAACAGGATATATTGTCACATACTTTCAATTAACACAAAAACAAATTGGACAGAAAGTCAATCTAACGTTTAGATCTCTCACATTGTGTTTTCTCAGGAGATTCTCTTACGCTTCACCACAATATGAAGTTTTCCACCAAAGACCAAGACAATGATATTTATTCATTAAATTGTGCTGACTCATACAAGGGAGGCTGGTGGTATGCACAATGTCACCATTCAAATCTAAATGGTCTGTATTTACCAGGACAGCACAGTACCGGAGCAGTTGGCATTAATTGGTATCACGGCAGGGGACATAATTACTCCTACAAGTTCTCCGAAATGAAGATCCGACCCGTGGAATAAAGAGAGAATTTTATCATCGTTAATAAACTAGCAAACAAAACGTGCACAGTAATAAGAAGTGAATTAGTGGTGGACAAACGCAATCACATTATCTGCCAGGAATAGAGAAAACATATGGCCACACTCAAGGAGAAGTTACTACATGCAGCTTATGTCCTTAATTATAACCTCCTTGTATTACTGATATAATTGGAGAGTAGCAGGAGAGACAAAGACAGTTTCTCTCTCCCCTGCAACAGTTTTTGGCATATCCTAATAGGAAGAGAATCTGAACTAAAAATTAAATTTCTGCTGTTGATCCAAAACAAAGTAAAAAAACCCACATCAAAAACATTCCTTTTTTTTTTCTTTTTCTTAAAAGGAAGTATAAGAAGAATAATCCATCTTAATAATATCCATACATCTAAGTAGACCCAGTCTATAATTAAATTTGATATCAATTACATGTAATGGCACAAGTTTTAGAGGCACAGCATCCTATATGTTTTGTTTTGTTTTTTTGATAGGTAACACTTTCTGCTGCTGGTGAAATCTCTGTTACTCCAGTCTCAATGGATCACCGAGCATCTTCTAACAGTCCAAAAAAGAAAAATTGATCTCCAAAGAACATTTTCTACTGGACTTGCATATGTTAGTGTTATCCTATCAAATCATATCAAGACCTTTTTCAAGTTCTTAATAATATGCATGTGCTATGATTGTGTTTTATAGATTAATATTTGCAAACAATATTTATGGAGGGGAGTTAAGAGCAGCAGAGAAATCACAGTTTTCTATTTATAATGAAATACAATAAAGAGGATGGAGTTTGATTTTAACAATTAAACTCACCCTTGTGGGATAGAAAATACATATCAGTCATGCGATTGCACCCCTTCTGTTAACGGTTTGCACCCCTTCTGTCTTCGCACAAGGATGGTGGTGCCAAGCAAATTCCTGGTTCCTGGGCCCCTATCTAAATCCTTGGCTCTGAGTAAAATCTGATCTGCATGAAATACCAAATTGAAAAGACTAACAGGGTAATTTCCTAAAATGAGAATTCAAAGTAAATTTCACATTTAAGGTCAAAATAGCAAAATTGGAGTATTGTCTAAGTCAGAAATGCTTTCAGTTTGGTTACTCTGGTCTAAAATGTTACCTTCACTTTGAATTCTAAGTTTAGTGAATAACCCTCAAATTGTAAAATATTGTCAGGCATTTAAGGGATTCTCAATGAAATGTATTAGTATATAGACATGCTTAGCAGATAAAACTGTTTTCACATTATATTAGCCAATAAATGGACGCATTGCATGTAAAAAGATAACACATATATGTGCAGTACTAACTTAGAACTAAAGACACACAAAACTTGGAGTCTGGTCGGTGTTTCCACCTTCCAGGCCCCCAGCTGGAGTGCAGCGCTTTACCAGCATATATGAAGAATAGAAGAAAGAACTCTAGGTGTGGTATATCACGTTGCAGAGTGGTTCAAATCCACATACAGTAACAAAATGGGTGCTCACCTTATTAAGAGCCTTTTGGTAACTGGCTCTAAGTGTGCTGGCTTTGTGTGGATTTGTAGGGTGACACTGCCCTTAGGCAACACACTTAGAGCCAGTTACCAAACAGCTCTTAATAAGGTGAGCACCCATTTATTATTGTATGTGGATTCGATCCACTCTACAACGTGATATACCACACCTAGAGTTCTTTCTTCTATTCTTGTTCCCTCTATATACATCGTGGAGAGGAACAGAGAGAAACCAAAGCTATAAGAGAGGTATAGTTGTCTACCTTAAAGACACAGAAACGCTGACGTTTAGAGCCTTCATCTGTAAAATGGCTCTTGAAAATGTGAGTTTTTATTTTCACTCTCTGACTACATAAAAATAGCCCATTTGTATTATACAGTATTGTACGATCATTTGTCTCTTTCTTTTTATTTCATGTATACCCCCTAAAAATACGATTGTGAAAGGGTAAGTGTTTTATGTATTTATCCTTTTGTAGATACACTTCATATACACTGGTAAAGCACTGCACTCCAGCTGGGAGCCTGGAAGGTGGAAACACCAACCAGACTCCAAGTTTTGTGTGTCTTTGGTGATTACAATTAGTGGTGGGATTTTGGGAATGCCCACAGAGTGTATCCAGCAGCTAAACTAAATATATGCAAAAAAATTCAAAGTGCCCGTATCCGCCACATCTTTTTGTGCTCTATACACTACCTTAGAACTAATTTCTTGTGTTTTACAGCCCAAAATTAGTAACTGATAACTATCAATTATTTTAAATTACATATTTCGTTTTGCCTAAAATTCTTCAAGCACATTGGTATGTGTCACGAAATACCTTAATTATGCCTTAAAAATGCTCCTCATTTTTCTCTTGTCTCTTAATATGTATGGTGGGTTACAAATCTCTGTGGCACGCTTTTCTAGCTATGCACTAAACCAAATAATTTATAGTGATACATATGCACTCCCTAAAACATACAGGGTTATTTATTAAAAAGAGAATTGTTAGGCAATCAAAGGGAATTTTAAATTTAAGGCCAAACTAATAAACAAAAAGCATAGCTCACTTGGATAATGTTTCCAGTTTGGCTACATTGGCCTTAAATGAGAAATTCACTTTAAATTCCTGACAATTCTCCCTTTAGTTAATCCTGATTGGGTTTTTTAGAGTCATCAGGAGTTAAAGTTTGTAGAAGCACGGAGGCTGAAGATCCCTTGGGGAAAAGATCAAAGATAAAAGATAGTGTTAGTGTGATATTGTGTAACTTTAAAATCCACATACACAAGCTTAAACAAGCTTTCAAGGGATGTGTAAATCAGCATACCAATAGACAAAGAGTATAATAAATCCAAACCAGCAAGAATGGAATGTACCAGCAAATAACTATCTGTTATTGCATATGTTTCTGGTTATCACCAACATTCTAGGTGTAATAAATGTATTACTAATCATCAAACGTCTGTGTTATTGTACTATAACATTATCATGTGAATAGCGAAAGGAATAAAGCAATTTTTTTTTAACCGTTGCTTAGACTCCTGTTTAAAAGGGTTAAGACTTATATTTTTTCCAGCTGTGCGTGGGTCTCCTTGTGGCTGGCTCTGTCCCCACTTCGCCTCTTTGGCTTGGATGACCAAACTTGATGATCTCAGCCAATCCAATGATTTTCAGTAGGAAAGCATTGGGAGGCTAATGTGCATGCGTGGCAAAACATTGAATCAATGCATCTCTATAAAGGAACATTCAGCGCCTCCACGCAGAGCATGGAGACACTGAACGTCAGTGCTTCCCATTGTGCAGCATTGATTCAGGAAGCACCTCTAGTGGCCGTTCGTAGGCAGCAATGTAAACACTGCCTTTCCACTGCCTTTTGAAAGCTTTTTATGGCACATTTTCTCTGAAAAGGCAGTGTTTACATTAAAGGAGCATTATAGGGTCAGGAACACAAACATATATTCCTGACCCCATAGTGTTAAAAACAATATCTAAACCCCCTGTTCCCCCCTTCCCCTCCTAAATATAGTAAAATCTTACCTTTTTCCAGTCTGCTGGTGATGGCTCTGCCACTGATCTGCCTGCTTGTCTGAGATCATCAGAATTGACTATCTGATGTATGTATTATTTGCTGCCATTGGTAAACAGTAAAGAGATGGTTAAGCAATTCTCGTCTTCGGGTCTTCATTCAGAATAAATAACGGTTCAAGAACTCCGGGAGGTCTTACCAGCCCTGGCTTCAGCCCTGGCTTGGTGAATGTGGTATCCAGTATGTCTCTACTTTCATAAAAGCATGACTTTTCATCATGAAATAACAAAATCATGTAATTATATTGTTTCATTTGAATTTTGCAATTTTTTGCTTTACGTTTCACTCGTGTATTTGCCTTTTATAAATTATATTACTTATTTTTACATTTCATTTATGCTTTTGTGTACACCATTAGTAACACAAACCATTCTCTACCATAGTCCTACAATAAAGTGGACAAAAAAAAAATCTTAAAATGCAATCTTTTTTTAAACAAATTATATGTCATCTTCGGTAAGTGCTCAGTAGGGAAATTTTTAAAATTAAATGATGTAAGTAGTAAGCCATTTTGGAAGCTATTTTTGGGGCCAACTGACACTAAATTAATGTGTTACACTACAGACAAGGTTATTCATTAAAATGAGAATTCAAATGTAGGGTCAAAATAGCTGAATTGGAATAATTCTCCAAGTCAGATATGTTTCCAGTTCGGCTATTCCAGTCTAAAATGTAAAATTCACAGGAGTGTCAAATCAATCAACCAATGAAAATGTACCCAATTATGCTCTTTCCCTGCATTCCAGATAAATGTTCCCTTCCCAAGTGAAGCTGTTAATTTTTCTTGTAATATTGCTTAATATCTGGTAAAAATTTTTTGTCTAGAATAGGCTTATGATATAAGCTCCAAAAATTGCAAGCTCCAAAAATTGTAAGTGCAACTTTTTCTTTATTTACCACTATCAGCAGTTTAACATACTACACTATATCCGTGTCCTCTCCTCTCTCCTCCATATTTCCCGGAGCTTGAGAAGACTACCACAGGCGCTGCTTCCTGACACTACCTTCTATATCTACCGTTCTGCCAGAAAAGAAGAGACTCTTCTAGCAGCCATATTACAAGCACTGACATATACTACTCTTTACTTATGATAATATACATGGAAAGGATAAAACCTATCAGGGTTATTCACTAAAGTGAGAACTGGCCAGAGTAGCTGAACTGAAAGCATATCTGACAGATAATGTTTCCATATTGGATATTTTGACCTTAAAGTTGAAATTTATTTTTAATTAACCTTAAATTCTCCCATTAATGAATAACCCTGAAAATGGGAACAATGGAATCTCAATTTGCATAATACATTAACTCAGATAATTTCAGAATCTGTATACTTCATTTTGTTGAGACCATAACACAATTAAAAAGAGATAAAATGGGAGTTGCTGAATAGTGTGGGTTGGTCCTGTTTTTCTAAAAGTCTCCTTTGTTCTGTGCTCAAATCAAACTCCTGTGAGACGGTTAATGGTGCAACAAGGGCCAATATCTCACCGTCACCATGTGGTCACCCACACTCACTGTATTCTGGCTACTAACCACGGTAACAAATGCTGAAGACTCATGTCCAGGTAATTAAATCACATTATATGGTGTTTGGTAACTACTGCTGGATATTTTTGATTTATTGGTAAAACATTTTTTTTTAACGATGAGGGTATTATTGAACAAATTGTCATTTCATGATATAAAGAAGAATGCATTTTTTTTTATTTAAGGTTATTGATTTAAGGAATATTTTAAGCTGAAATATATAATTTTGCAATATATATACATAATTTAATAATTTAACAATATATATATATATATATATATATATATATAGCAAAATTATGAAATTAAAAAAACAATAAAAAATTATATATATATATAATTTGCATATACCCACCCAGAATCCTTTGCGGTTGTAACATCACTGCTGATTTGGGATTTCTGTGGGAAAAGCAAGTCTTATGGCTTGACTGGTGTACAGATTTTTGTTTAGCATTGTATTAACTATCCACATACTTCAGGTGGAAGGGGTTTTCAATCACAATTTTTCCCCACCATAACCTATTTGGATTTTGCTTCCCAAGCACTACCAAGCCTCAATAAGCAAACCAGTAACCAACCTCATGCTGAAGAGTTGCATTAACAACGAAACAGCTGTCCATGAGTGGTTCACTGGTTTTGCATCTTATCCTAATTGTGTTCCAAGCAGTTGTATACTGCAAACACAAATTAAAAGGAATCCATGTTTAAAATGGAATGAGGCAAAAATGTGATTCTTTGTTAAACTAATTTGCATATGCCCACCCAGAATCCTTGACCGGTGTATAGTCGCCATATGGGCAGTCGGACTCCAGGACAACCCTCCCACATACCTAACCCAATAATGCACTGACACTCGGGTTTATGGGAAAATTTGTCCACAGCTTTATTAAACAATCTGAATAATTATTATAACCATATATTCAATATAACATAATAATAGTAATAATTTAACAAATAAACACGCCCTCGCATCCGTTTCCTTCTGTTAATATAAAAGGCAATGACCCCCATATAAATAACACATATATATAACATATACCAACATTATTCCAACATACCAACTTAAAGTGCCAACATAAATTTAACCATGGCAGGGGTATACCCGGATACCCCTACCCCACCAGGTTCTGAGCCACCGACAGGACTCGAAACCTACCAACCACCAATGACCACAGTTTTCCATATCTGTCACGTTCATCCTAGGGAGCCTATTCCTTCTCCTTCAGCTCCCTATCCCGCCACAAGCTCAGACCTTGACCCCTTAAGCCGTCTGAGCTCCGCCACCCCGAAGAAATAGCGCCTTGGTTATTCCGTCTTGCCAACCCAGGTTCAGCAGGTCCCATCCCACTGCCGAAAGATGAACACCATCTGAGCGGTAGTACCCCGGCAACCCGCCTTCCAACTCGCTGTGCCGCACTACCACCCCCCACAACTTCCTCACGAAGCTTGCCATCAAGCTATTCACTTTCTTTCTACACTTGTCGATGGCCACCGTGTCCCTTGTGTGCCGCCACCGCCTCCTCGGGATAATCTCTGACCATACTAACATTACTCCCGGAAGCAGGTCCCTCAATTTGTTGAGGTCCTGCTTCATCCACTTCACCAACCTCCGCTGCGGTGTTAGGCCCAAGTCATTGCCTCCCGCATGTAGCACCAGCAGGTCCGGCCTCCGCCCGCCTGCCACCATCCGGAACACTTCCCGGCAAACTTCCCCCCAGCAAAATCCCCTATACCCAAACCATCGCACCACCAACTGGTCCCTTGAAAAGCCCAGCTGCTGGCCCTGAGCTCGAGCTGCGGCTCTCCTTTCGGCCCAGAAAACAAAGGAATGGCCCACGATCCACGCAACATAGCCTGGGGAAGAGAGAAAACACAGATTGTAACAACACCCCCCTATTGCCCTTGGGGAACCCCCGAAAAAAGGCCCGACATATCATTCTAACAAACCCAACCGCACGTATTACCGGAACCATACTGACTCCCACCTCCCAATTCGTTTAACTATGTTGTCCCCCAGACCCAACCTTGCGGCCTCCGTGGCCGCCCCGATGCGAAAGGAATGTGTACCAAAGCTATCCACCCGTAACCCCAGTTCTCCCAGGCCCCACTGAAAAACCTTAATAAATTGAAATCGGGAGAGGGAAGACCCGTCTGCGTGCACCAGGAGGGATCCCCCAACCTTCGGCCTCCGGACCAAGTACTCTACCACCGAGGTTACCGGGCACAGAATGGAGCCCGGCAGGGCCCGAAGTGTCACATCACGGCCCACCCCCCGTAAATCCGTCTTAGATTCGGCCAGGTGAAGCACCAATTTCCCCCCTTTCAGCCGAACCCCCGAGACCTGTAGGCCCCCGGCCGCTACCCGATTGGCACTCACCAACTCGCTAATCCGGAAAGCCCCGAAGAAAGCCAACAGAAACGCTGTCCGAAACAGGGACACCTCAAACTCATCGAAGCAAATTCCAGGCAGCCCACTAACCAGATCCCCCAACACCCGCACTGACACCGGGCGCCTAGTGTCTGGAAACCTGCGCCCCTTCCGATACCTCTTAAGCGCCTGCCTGATGACGAAGGACTTAGTAACGTCTTCCTTCCCATGCAGCTTAAACCAGAAAGCCATCGCCACCATGGACCTGTCAACCACCGCCGGGGAGGCCCCCTTTGCCAGCAATCGACAGGTGTACCACAGAAACGCGTCCCGGAGCGATTCCCCTTCCGGCACGCAATCCGGCCCAGCCCAAGATCGTTCCCATGAACCCCACACCTTACTGTAAGCGGCCCATGTGGCCGGTGCCAGAGAAGCCTTCACAAGTCCCCCAAGCAGGACGCTCCCAGCCGCCACATTTCGTCCGGGCACGCCTGGCCCGTTTCCTGCGCCTCCGGTGCCACCGTTCGGAATCGGGACCACTGAAAATGAGAGAGAGCGTCAGCCACTTCGTTCAAGTACCCTGGCACATGGCGCGCGCGAAAGACAACATTGCGGGACATGCACATTAGGACGAAGTGCCGCAGCAACCGGACCACCGGTTTTGACGCCGCCAACTGATTATTCACTGCGTGCACTACCGCCATATTGTCAGAGAAAAAGACCACCTTCCTGTCCCGCAGCCCTTCCCCCCACAGAGCCATCGCGACCACCAGTGGGAACAATTCCAGGAAGGCCAGGTTCCGCATAAGGACGCTCGGCCCCCACGCCAGCGGCCACCTCTCCGCGCACCATTTCCCACCAAAGTATGCCCCGAAGCCCACACTACCTGACGCGTCAGTGAACAGCTCCAGCTCTGTCACCGACACCCCTTCCTGCCGAAAAAACACTGTCCCATTAAAGTCCCGCAAGAAGGTATCCCACACGGCAAGGTCGGCCCTCATGGCGGACGATACCCGGATGAAATGGCGTGGGGATCGCACCCCCGCCGTAGCTGCCGACAGGCTGCGGCTAAAAACCCTACCCATCGGGATTACCCGGCAAGCGAAATTCAGCATCCCGATCAACGACTGCAGCTGCCGCAGGGTGACTTTCCTCGCCTGCCCTACTGCTGCCACCGCCCCTTTTAACCCTTGCAGCTTTGCCAGCGACAGCCGACATTCGCCCCGTACCGAGTCAATCTCCAGTCCCAGGAAACTAAGGCACACTGCCGGGCCTTCCGTTTTATCCGCTGCCAGCGGGACCCCGAAGCACCCCGCGACCCACTCGATAGTCCGAAGCAAACGCTGGCAAGCAGGAGTGCTCGCCGGCCCCACGCAGAAGAAATCGTCCAAATAGTGCACCACCGATCCATTCCCTGCCTCCACCGAACTACCCATTCGAGAAAAGTGCTGAACTTCTCAAAGTATGAGCATGAGATGGAACAGCCCATGGGGAGGCACAAGTCCACAAAGTATGCCCCTTCAAAGAAACACCCCAGCAGGTGGTGACATGCCGGGTGGACCGGAAGCAGCCGAAATGCTGCCTCAATGTCCACCTTTGCCATCAGCGCCCCGCGCCCGGCCTTCTTAACCAGCTCGACCGCCCGGTCGAATGATGCATATGAGACCGATGTCGATATCATCATTCACCGACGCTCCCTTGGGGTAGGAGAGGTGGTGAATGAGCCTGAACTTCCCCGGCTCTTTCTTGGGTACCACTCCGAGCGGGGAAATCCTAAGGCCTTCCAACGGCGGTGCCGAGAACGGGCCCGCCATCCTACCCAATAAGACTTCCTTTTCTAATTTCTCCCGCACCACCCCCGGGAACTCCGCCACCGACTCAAGATTGCCCCGTACCCCAGACCCCCCCGTCCCGGAACGGGATAAAAAACCCTTGCCCAAAGCCCGCCCGTAGCAACTCGGCGTCCGCCCTGTTACCGTAGCGGCTTAGCCATGGCTCCATCGCGTCAAAGCAGTTTACTGATATGGGCTGAATCCAGTACTTACTTGTCAAGACACTCCACCACTTTGATATTGTTGTATGATGTCTATACCTTGTTCATATCTTGTGATTTTTGATACTTTTCCTTCTTTTCAGTATTTGATATTTTTCTAGTGCACTAAAAATTTACTGAACATAAAACTGAAAGCAAACTGAAATATTTTACAAATTGTGTATTTTTGTTTAAAATATGATTATCTTTGTCAATTCCCAACAGTTCCTGATATAATAAATTAACTCAAAAGTGATTGAATTTTTCTGTACTACTGGAAAAATTTTTTTTTTAAATATGTTAACTCCTTTGTGACAAAAGACAAAAAACGGAATATCGGAAAAATCTCTTGCGTAAAGACAATAAAACATCTTGACAAAAGCCTGTGTGAAGGTGAAACGCGTTGGTGTTTTATTGGTGTTTTATACTATACTTTTGGTTTTATTATTTTGGTTTTAAATAAAACTAGTTTTTATCGAATTTGGACCTTTCTGTTTTTTATCTCTGAAGACTTTTTCCAGGAGGATTCATACTTCCGTTTCTAGGTGGGGAAGATACCACCTAAGCTATATAGCATTGAGCAGAACTTTACTGTGCTCTCCGTTTGTGAGTATACCTATTTTTATGTTATTTTTTTTTTTTAGCTATACAGAGATCTTCTGTTTTTATTTTCATTTTATACGTTGGTGAAATCTCACTGTGACAAAAAGTCATATTGAAAGAGACCACTTCAATAAAGCTGATCACCACATGCTTATAACCGGCCTAAGGATACCTTTCCACATCCGATCAAGACCAAGATCAGCATATCCACAGACGAGGATTGTACCGTCCAAGCGCATATATCTGGAGCTAATTTCAAGCTCCAGAAGATTGTATGTGCTCTTCCTTTCATATATTTCTAATAGGCAGCAACAAAAATACTACACCATATTCCGTTTTATTTGGTCTCTTGTTTTACATATCGTTCCATTTTTATTTGAGTTGAGGACACTTGTGAAGGCACTGCTTCCCTGCATTCCCATTTGTAAGAATCACTGCTATTACTGTTACAAATTAGCATTTTTTTTTATTTCCCTCAAGCTCTCATTAAACCAAGATAAAATAAGCAACCCCTAGCCATTATCACAATCAGCCGTTTTTGATCTTAACATAATACATTCTGTGATACACAAACAAAACATGTCAATGCTTGTTAGCTAACTTGTGGTTCTAAAATGTTGAAACTCTTTTAGAAATATATCATTTTTCAAAGATCAGACAAGTTTCTGCAATCACATAAAGGTAACCAGGCATATAATATTTATATTTATTTATTTTTAAAGATAATATTACAATTGGGGATTGCTGTTGACTTATTCAATTTTCTGTCTCCTACATTCACAAGATGGAGAAAAAAAAAACTTGATAAGTAAGCTTTTATGTTCGCTAATTGTTTATTGATGTAAGAGAAATTACAAAAAATGTATAGTAAGACAATGTAACAGAGAAGAAAAAAAATAAAAATAAAGAGTGTCCCTTGCCGTGAGGAGGCACAGCAGCGGGACTACTGGCTGCATGAGGGCCCATGCGCTCAGGGGTCCCATCGGGTGGCCCATAGACTTAAGGCCAACTGGTGGCAAAAGTGTTTCAGAGGCCCAGTCAGTGCTGCAGTCCCTTAAGAGTGCAACTGGGCCCCTGTGATATTGGAAGCATTGGGTGAAGTTACAACAGGTCACTTCCTCCCAGATATAGTAGAGCTGCGCTAGAGGATGGCAGAGAGATGAGAGGGTAAAGTGGGAATTTCTCTACTCCCAAGAGCCTCACCCAGCCACACTATTGCTTCAGTATTTAAAACGGAAAAAAAATAGTAATTATGAGAAAAAGATGATTACTTACCACAAATCATGATTGATTTATTTTTTTACGTTTTTGTTTTGTCTATATTGACTTGCATAATGGCTACATTAAATAAAACCTGTGCTTTAAAAAAAAAAAATAGTGTACATTTTGCATGCATGTCTGAATGTATGTCTGTGTATCAATGTATAACCCAGTGTATCTGTGTGTTTCTGTGTGTGTTTGTGTATCTGCATGTGTGTGTATCCAGATGTGTGTCAGTGTATATGTATATATGCATACATCTTGGCATTAAAAACTCCAACACTACACACAAATACACCCCTGCATTTAAATGACAACACTACATACAAACATACCTCTACATTCAAAGGCAAACATTGCATACAAGTAAACCACTGCTTTCAGACGGCAACAGAACATAAAAACACACAACACTACATAAAAATACAACCCTACATTCACACACACATAATCTATACAAAAACAACTTACAACTTACATTCACACACAAATACTCTATACAAAAACAACTTATATACACTGCTCAGTGCTAAATACAACCCTGCAAGGATGGGTAAATAGAATATCCCCACCTGGCAAAGCACCTACTTTTAGTTCCGCCACTGAGGAGGCATATAGTGCCATCCCATGCTGCTTAGTAGACCACTTTGTCATTATAAAAAAACAGGTTCGAGCTATGTCGAAGTTGGATATGCATGTGCTGCCGACTGATAATAATGTAAAACTGGTAAACTGTAATTGGATAGCACATCATGTTAGAAATGTACATATTAATAGGTTCTTGCTTCGGTCCAGAGGTTCACATTTAAACCATGAATGAGTAGACCCTGATAATGGCTATATGGTGATAATATCTTCAATCAGCATTCATAGATTTAGGTAATGGCACATTTGCTTAAAATGTGATTGGAGAGAGAGAAAAAATTAGAAAGGGAAAGGGAATGAGGGATAAAATAGGAGGGAAAGAAATTGTACAGAGGGAATTGGGGAAGGCGCATCCACTTCCCACCCCATAGCATCTCATATGGGATCACCCACTGGATGAGCTATCCTGTCCCTCCAGCCCCGTTCACTGGTGATTGCACATATTTGTGAAAGTCTACTAGGATAAAACTCCAGCCAGTAGATGCCTCGCCTTCTATCTCCTAGAAGAGCCAGCACTAATGGATTCCATCTGTCTCATCTCCACAAATCCAAGGCGTTGCTTCCAGACCATCAGAATCATCTTCCTTGCTGCGTCTAGGAGGCAAGGAATGACAATCTCTATTCTGAGCTTTTAAAAGTGGTCATTATCTGTACAACACCCCCACCGACATTCCTGCACTGTCTCCTAAGGAATGGTTTTCTCCGATTTGTGGCTAAATGTAAAAAAATTTAAAATTGTATTTTTTTTCCTTCTTTTGGATCAATAACAGTAATCTAGATAAGCAAAAGGCTTTAGTCATGTTTCAGCGTGTAATACTGCATATTATGTAAGAAACGTAATACACCACACAAAAAGTAATGTAAGAAAAAAATTACAGACGTTGCAAAAGTAATAAATGGTTCGAACAAAACCATCTCCAAATGGATAATTCCAGGAAAATCTACAGAAAAAGTGACACATTTGATAAACGTCTTTCACATATTCTTAAAGTGTCACTGAAAATGTATCTTTTAGGGGACAGCGTAATATGTTTTCAGAGTACTGATGGGTCTTATACTGTAAATAAACACAAAAATACACATAATGCGTATAGGAGTAAAGGTGACTCTCTATTTAGTATTTGCATTTAGTTTTTTTGTTTTTTTTTATGGATGAATCACGATACAAAATGGGAAATGAATGGGCTGTCAATAACGCCAAAAAAGAATGATTGGCTAAGGCAAAACCACTAAAAGTTGATCTTTTTCACAGTTCACGTGAGAAATTACCAATGGGGGGTGGGGAGGGAAGGAAGAACAGTAATAAATATGTTTTATATATATATATATATATATTGTGTTTGTTTTCTACCTTTATTAGCTATATTGGTCGCCTCTTCTTACTTGATATGTGAACCAAATTGTTGAAAAATGTACCTATCGTTATACTTCAAGATGTAGAGATAATATTTATATTATGTATAGCCTCCTGGGAACCTGTGGGAAAAAAAATGTCTTCCAATTTCTTTCCATTTTTGATAAAAAGAAAGAGTATGTTCCCAGCATCCCAGCCTATCACATGACATATCAAGGGAAAGCCCAAGATGTCCTCTTTACAGTACAGCACGGATTGATAGGGTAGCTCAAAAGAATAAAAGGATATGCATGTGAACGAAATGTCCAGTACAGAGGACAGACGTTAATGAGCTGGGTCTCAGGAGGATATATTTTGCAGTACACTAATAGACACATTTTCCTGCCATTTTGGTTAGACTGAATCATTTTTCCCCAAATGATTGCATGGACGAACTTCTTCCAAACCAAAATGCCACATGGATGAAATTTGGTCTTTCCGAACAAAAGTATTCTTTTCAGATGAATCGATTTGGACAAGTCTAGTATTTTCTTACTTAGTTGTAAAAAGCACGGCGTCAGGTATACTCTAGCATTCATGCTGCCGCCGGAACCCACTTCCGGGTTCACGGCGCTTATCCCCGCCCCTTTTTTCTGACGCGGTCCTTCCACGATACTTAGGAAGACCACGCCAGATTCAAAGGGCTGGATTATTCACTCAGGTGCTGCATTGAGATCAGCTGCTCTACTTGATGCTACCGGCTCCACTTCTCGACCTCGGCTTGTAAAACGGACTTCTACCTTCTCCTCTCCCAGACCTCGGCTTGTAAAAACGGACTTACTTACTCTCCACTCCTAATCCTCAGCTTGTTAATAGAGACTCCTATTTTTCTCCTCCATTGGGTGAATTAACCCTTCCAGTGCCAGAACTGCCTCTAAGTTAAGTAAATCTTTTGCCAAGGAAACCAATTCATATTAATTAATTTACACAGTATTTAAATTTCACTAACATTCTCTCTTGTCAATAAGGGATTGCTACTAAGTCTAATTCTTCCTACAAATATCAATTTATTCGAATTGCATTTTTTCCTGCATGTGTATTTAAAGATACAGTCAACCTTGTTCACTTCAATATAAAAGGAGGTGAAACTTATTGTTCCTGCAGTTGAGTTCCAATTAAAGAAGTATTACAAATTAAGTATCACACACGGCTAGGCTTTAATTTGTAGAATTGTTTCTATAAATAATGCACTTTATAGGTAAACTCCTTATTAAACTCTGAACTCAGTTTGGTTTCTATCAAGTCATATTCTGAATGTGTATGTCTTCAGATTTAAATAATTATTTTGTAGATTTACTGGCATGACGATATCTTTCATTAATTCCTTTAGTTACTATCTCATTCTAATTCCCAGAAGTTAAGGTTATTGGTGTTGGAGACTCAGACAGGTTAACCATACTTAGAGGATGTCCTGGTATCGCAGGATTACCTGGACTGAAAGGGGATGTTGGACCACCAGGTGAGAAAGGTGAGTGCAGCTCATTGTCCTATAAAAATAAATGGAAGCAACTATAAGTTCTTTTGATAGTCAAAAAAGCAGGTTAAAGGGTTACTCCAAGGACCATGATCACTGCAGTGATTTGAAGTGGTCATGGTTCAGAGAAAAGGCAGTGTTTACATTCCTGCCTAGGGACACCTCCAGTAGCTATTCCTCTAATCGCTACTAAAGGTGCTTCATGGGGCGGTGCTGCACAATGTGCAGCACAGTTGTTCAGTGTCTCCACACTATGCATGGAGAAACTTAACTTCTCCATAGAGATGCATTGATTTAATGCATCTCTGTTAGAAGATACTGATTGCCCATTGCATTTGGCCCCGCCCCCGTCCCATCCCACCTACTTTGTAATCTCAGCCAATTTTGGATGTGGAATGGGGCGCAGCCAAAATAAGATTTTTTTTCCCTATTTAACGGGTTGAGGGAGGGGTCATGGAGCTAAATAGTAGTTTTAACACTATAGGGCAGTGATGGCGAACCTATGGCATGCGGCCATAGAACGCGGGGGGAGGAGGGGTTTGCGCCGATCAGCAGCAATGCAGAGTAGGCACCTGCCTGCACACAATGGCAGACGCCTACTCTGCTTTCGTATCGGGAGGACCAGGAGACAGGGGGAGGGATCTGGGAAACAGATCGCTACTTCTTCGAGCAGGCTGTGTGGAGCGTTGCCTGGTAACCCATGGTAATGCTCCACACAGCATTGCGTAGGAGGATAGGAGAGCTGCAGCAAGAACCTACATAGAACTTACCACCACCGGACCACCAGAGCTGGCTGTGTCCCCACCTCCTTCTCCAAAGGTAAAAAGAATGGAGTGGGGGTAAAGATTTTAATGTACATATTAATAGGTTCTTGCTTCAGTCCAGAGGTTCACATTTAAACCATGAATGAGTAGACCCTGATAATGGCTATATGGTGATAATATCTTCAATCAGCATCCATAGATTTAGTTAATGGCACATTTTCTTAAAATTTGCTACCTGCAGGACCCCCCTCCCCCCACACACACACAGCACCCCCCACACAGAGAACTCCTTATACACACACAGCACCCTTCTACCCACACACACCAGCACTGCTCACACATACACAGCACCCCCCCCCACAGCACTCCTCACACACACAGCACCCCCTCACACAAACAGAACCTTCCCACACACACACATGCCACAACCTTTTATTCTTCTGACAGGGGGGCCAGTGACTTAAATAGCGCTATTAGAACTATAGTGTCAGGAATACATGTTTGTATTCCTGACACTACAGTGCAGTGGCGGCTCTAGACTTTGTGAGGCTCTAGGCGAAACTCAAACATGAGGCCCCCACTAACACCTAAAGTTAAAAATAGGGGTTGCATTGTGTGTATATAAGGTGCTGTTGTATTTAAGGACGAGCTTGCAGCGCTGGATACAGAGAGCTAGTCTCTGTATTCATCGTTCAGAGGCTTGCAGTGTAGTGGCTCCCTGTGCCGCCGCATTATGATCTCGCTGACTGTAGTTATGGTATAATATGCAAACTAACTTAATTTGCAATAAACAAATTTAATTAGCAATTATGCCAATCATTTATACATGACAGTGGTGGTAGGGTGGCTGGGGCAGAGGGTGGTGGGGTGGCTGGGGCAGTGGGTGGCGTGGCTGGGGCAGTGGGTGGTGGGGTGGCTGGGGCAGAGGGTGGTGGGTTGGCTGGAGCAGTAGGTAAGAGGGCAGAGGGTGGCTGGAGCAGTAGGTGGGGCTATGACAGGGCAGGGGGTGGTAGGAGGACAGTGACAGGGTAGTAAGAGGGCAGAGGGTGGCTGGGGCAGAGGGTGGTGGGGTGGCTGGGGCAGGTGGTAGGGTGGCTGGGTCAGTGGTGGTGTATGGCTGGGCAGAGGGAGGCTGGGGCAGAGGGTGATGGGGTGGCTGGGGTGGCTGGGGCAGAGGGTGGTGGGGTGGCTGGGGCAGGGTGGTAGGGTGGCTGTCGCAGTGGCAGGGGGTGGCTGGGGTGGTGGTGGGGTGGCTGGGCAGAGGTGGTGGTGTGGCCGGGGCAGTGGTGGTGGTGGTGTGGCTGGGGCAGAGGGTGGCTGGGCAGTGGTGGTGGGGTGGCTGGGGTGGCGGGGCAGTGGTGGCCTATGGCTGGGGCAGTGGTGGTGGCGTACGCAGGGTGGTCAGGCAGGCTGCTGGGGCAGTGGTGGTGGGCGGCTGGGGCAGAGGGAGGCTGGGGCAGAGGGGAGGCTGGGGCAGAGGGTGGCTGGGGCAGAGGGTGGTGGAGTGGCTGCGCAGTGGTGGTGGGGTGGCTAAAGCAGAGGCGGTGGTGTGGCTGGGGCAGAGGGCGGCTGGGGCAGTGGCAGGGGTGGCTGGGGCAGTGGGTGGCTGGGGCAGTGGGTGGTGGGGTGGTCAGCATTGGTGGTGGGGGTGGCTGGGGCAGTGGGTGGCTGGGGCAGCAGGTAGTTGCTGGGCAGAGGGGTGGCTGGGGCAGTGGTGGTGGGAGTGATCATGCAGTGGTGGTGGGGTGCCTGGGGCAGAGGGTGGTGGGTGGTGGCTGGGGCGCAGTGGTGGTAAGTGGCTGGGCAGTGGGGTGGCTGGGCAGTGGTGGTAGTGGCTGGGGCAGAGGGTGGCTGGGGCAGTGGTGGTGGGGTGGCTGGGGCAGAGGTTGGTAGGAGGGCAGGGTGGGGAGTGGAGGCATAAATACCTTAGGATCCCTGGTGGTCCAGTGGGCGGCCAGGCTGTATCCCTGGTGGTCCGGTGGGCTCCCTTTACGGTCTGCAGCTCCGCCGGGTGCAGAGCTGCAGAACACGTGGTAAGTTTAGTCTCGTGATCTCAGCCAGTCAGAGCGTTGCCGTGGTAACCCGCGGCAATGCTCTGATTGGCTGAGATCGCGAGACCCACTCAGTCTGCAGCTCTGCACTCGGCGGAGCTGCAGACAGGCTGGCTCTCTCCTGGGCAGGCATAGGAGGGGCCTTGCACCCGGCGGCATTAAGGGCAAGCCGCCGGGCCCCCTCCTGTGTCGCGTCCTCGGTCTCTGACCAAGGACCCGATCTGTCACACTGCCCTAAGGCGATTTAGGCGGCCGCGAGGCCCCCATCAGCGCGAGGCCCTAGGCGGCCGCCTAAATCGCCTAATTAGAGAGCCGCCTCTGCTACAGTGTTCCTTTAAGGTGAAGCTCCATTTGCTTTTAAATTAATATTAAAGAGCAAACGACATCACAATCCTGTTCAGTCCCGGCATATCCAGGGCATTTAAACTGCAGATGAAGAGGAGAAACATTGTTAAAGGGACATTATAGTCACATTAAGCTGTAGTTGTTCTGGTGAGTATAATCATTACCTGCAGGCAATATCATGCATACACTGACTTTTCAGAAAAAAAGGCAGTGTTTACATTGGCCCCTAGGGACACCTTCAATGGCCCCTCAGATGATTCAAAGCATCTCTACGAGGAGGAGTTGATTGGCCAAGCCAGCATTTGGCCCTTCCTCCATTCGACCTCTTTGCCGATTTCAGCCAATCCAGTGCTTTCCCTACGGTTAAAAATCATACATTCTGATGATGTCAGCAAGGAGGCAGATCGGGGGCAGGGCCAGCGCTGGTGGACCCACGCTGGTGGACCCACGCTGGAAATAAGGCAAGTTTTATTACCTTTTAAGGGGATTAAGGGGGGCAAGCCACCTAAATGGTGGTTTTAACACTAAAGGGTCAGGAATACAAGTTTGTATTATTTCATTTTATTCTATGCTCACTGCCAGGTGCAAAGAACAGAGCTTCTACCTATAACCCACAGGGAGACAATATGGAGACAATCAGTTGCAGGATAAGTAGGTGTGAGTTCAATATTTAAATAAATGAATACATATCTGTTAGATAAATAGAGGATGAGTAAACATAGTATTAAAAATCCTGTAGTGACAGTTCTGCTTTAACAATGTTTGGTACGAGATAATAATTTTTTATTTTTTTTTAAATCATGTAATAGTTTTTGTATTTTTATTTGTTTAAACATCTTATATTTTTGCATTGCATGTTGTACTGAGTATTTCACATATCTGTACATGTAAATAAAATACTATAGTGGGAATTCTCAAACCCAAACAATAGTGCTACTATCACCTAGGTGGGCCACAATAACCACCCAAAATACAGCAAAAAATAAATAGACAGGAAATGGTGAGAGCACACAAATAAATAAAATTGATACTACCCACAATTGTAGTCAAATTGTTCCCTGAAATAAATCAAAGGAAAAAGAGATAGGGTAATACAGTTTAAAACCGTATATTTAAATATACGTGTTGGTCCCACTCACATATGGGGAGCCACTGAAAAAGCTGGCTCCGACTGCATGCCTTGAACTCCCAATGGACTTCCAATGGACACTTCTCCGTATTCTGTGTAAAGTTCCTCCAGGACGCAGATTCAGGGGGTTACAAAGATTTATTTCTCCAAAAAGCAGGAAACTGATTAAAATTCAGTAATACTGAAAGAAAGTCCAATAAAACAGGAATCCACAACACCTGACGCGTTTCGGCTCTAAGCCATCACCTCTGACGAAGGCTTAGAGCCGAAATTTAAATATACAGTTTTAAACTTTATTACCCCATGTCTTTTTCCTTTGATTTATTTCAGGGAACAATTTGACTACAATTGTGGGTAGTATCAATTTTATTTATTTGTGTGCTCTCACCATGTCCTGTCTATTTATTTTTTAACATATCTGTACATGCTCTACTCTTTTTTTTTTTTTTCAGGACAGATGGGAGCTGCAGGCAAAGCAGGTCCACATGGTCCCAAAGGTGAGATACTTAGGAACACTCTACACTTCTTGCACTGATAGAACAGCATGTCACCCCATTCCAAAAATGAAATTTTCAAAATGTTTCATTCTAAAGAGTGATCTTAAGTACTAACAGGGCAATCAACGTGGAACCCTGTAGAACTAGCAGATATATTCTATTGATGACTCATCACATTTTACATACTTAAACCACTTTTTAAAACAAACACTTTGATAAATCTTCCCTTTCGTTCAGATCTGTTTGTTTATTTTCCACTTGTGTATAAAATGTCTTCTGCTCACTTTCCCAATCCAGATTGTATTAAGACTGAAAACAATTAAATGGGCACTGCAGACTCATTGAACTGGCTATAGTGTCTGGGGTCCCCTGGTGTCATCCTTTCATATAGCATTAAACAGTTTTTAATATTTTCATGTTTTAATCCTAAATAGGAGTTCCCAGCATACCACGCCCCCCTGTGATTCTTGAACTAATGAGGAAGTATTAGCCTGAGAAGCAATGGGCAGCTCTGATTGGATGAGAGTGTCATCTGACTGTTTTTAGCCTATCACTGAGGCCATTGCCAGTATGAATGTGTATGACTACAAGGAAGTGTGTAATCTCTGCCTCAGCCACACATACAGTGAGGGCAGGGCTATGGGACATTAGGGACCTTTATATAGTGTTAAACTGCTTGAAAATTGTTTAACGCTAAATGGAGGGACAGTGCCATGGGACTGGAGGCATAATACAGAAATAAAGGGAATTGGGGCACCAATTCTCTGTATTTTTCTTTGTAGATTTGGAATCCTGACCAGATTCCTATTGGGCTGAGGACACTACCCATCCACTATGGAAGTGGCCAAAGGAAAGCATAAAATTAGCATCTATAGAAGCAGTTTAAGCAGTAGGTATTGCAGTTAGCACCTTAATGCCCCATGTTAAAATTAGTGTAGGACCCACCGATATTGGGGTACTGTGGAGTAGTGGTGGGCTTAAACCATATGTAACTGAATCTCCATGTGTGTTTGTAAACTGTATTGTTTTGTCTGTGTGGGCTGTTCCCGAGCCTGCTTCCAGGCACTATAACCAATTCACAGAGATTACTGTTATATTAACTACAGAGGCCCCCGTAAGACTTGTCTTTTAGCTGTGACTGTGGAAAGAAATTTTACTTTTTATTGATCCTTCTATTTCAAATCTTACCTTTAATTCTACCACATATAGGGAAGCAGACAGAGCAAACTAATAGTGACTGATTTAAGAGGACCAGCTTGTGTTGTCTTTTTGCCCCCACCTGTCTTCCCTTCCTCTCCTCACTTTGCCCATAATAGTAAACCAAGCATAGTCTGAATATCTAGGGTTGTTCTTCCGACCACAAGTTGTAACAGCATCATTAAATGAGGAGATAAAGGTGAACACAACATAATTTTTCTTTTAATTATTATTATTAGAATTTTATTTGTCTAAAAAGCCAGTGTGACATAAAAATTAGCGCATTGATTAGTAGACCATGATCTTTGATACGTAACTTGTGTTATATACTCTCAAGTCATAAACTATTTGCTTTTTAACAGGGGATCCTGGCAATAAAGGAACACAGGGGGAGAGAGGTGAGTTCTATGGAGACATCATCAAAGGAGTCAATTTGCTGGCTTTAATTGTAAAAGAAAGGGCCAAATAAACAAACTAGAATTTTTTTAAAACAAATTCTCCAAGCACAAAACAATATGTAGCCCATTGTAGTGGTCATAGTGTCAGGAGTTCCAGTGTAATGGTTCCCCATAACTTCCCTTTACAGTGAGGGAAAAAAAGTATTTGATCCCCTGCTGATTTTGAACGTTTGTCCACTGACAAAGAAATGACCAGTGTATAATTTTAATGGTAGGTATATTTTAACAGTGAGAGACAGAATAAAAAAACTAAATCCAGAAAAACGCATGTAAAAAAAGTTATAAATTGATTTGCATGTCAATGAGTGAAATAAGTATTTGACCCCTTCGACTTAGTACTTGGTGGCAGAACCCTTGTTGGCAATCACAGAGGTCAGATGTTTCTTGTAGTTGGCCACCAGGTTTGCACGCATCTCATGAGGGATTTTGTCCCACTCCTCTTTGCAGATCCTCTCCAAGTCATTAAGGTTTCGAGGCTGACGTTTGGCAATTCGAACTTTCAGCTCCCTCTACAGATTTTCTATGGGACTAAGGTCTGGAGACTGGCTAGGCCACTTCGAGACCTTAATGTGCTTCTTCTTGAGCCACTGCTTTGTTGCCTTGGCTGTGTGTTTTGGGTCATTGTCATGCTGGAATACCCATCCACAACCCATTTTCAAAGAGTTTCTCACCCAATATTTTAAGGTTCCTGGCAACATCCATCGTCCCTCTGATGCGGTGCAGTTGTCCTGCCCCTTAGCAGAAAAACACCCCAAAGCATAATGTTTCCACCTCCATGTTTGACAGTGGGGATGGTATTCTTGGAGTCATAGGCAGCATTCCTCCTCCTCCAAACATGGCAAGTTCAGTTGATGCCAAAGAGCTTGATTTTGGTCTCATCTGACCACAATACTTTTACCCAGTTCTCCTCTGAATCATTCAGATGTTCATTGGCATTGACAGGCCTGTACATGTGCTTTCTTGAGCAGCATTTCAGTCCTTCATGGCATAATTTGTTACCAATTGTTTTCTTGGTGACTATGGTCCCAGCTGCCTTGATATAATTACCACGATCCTCCTGTATAGTTCTGGGCTGATTCTTTACCATTTTCATGATCATTGAAACTCCATGAGGTGAGATCTTGCATGGAGCACCATACTGAGGGAGACTGACAGTTATTTTGTGTTTCTACCATTTGCGAATAATCTCTCCAACTGTTATCACCTTCTTGTGTAGGTCTACAATCTTGTCCCTGACCATGTGCATCTGCAGGAGGTGGAAAGGGGGGCACTTGCCCCCCTCCCATGAATTTTTTAACATGTGCCGGTGTGATTGAGAATAAGCTGCAATACTGGCGCAGGCCAGTAGGTGGCGTTGTGTGTGGATAGAGGCAGGGATAGGAAGCTACATCTTATCTCTGCTTCTCTGTCCTGACTGAATCCGCGGGGGAGTAGCACAGAGTGTAGCCAGCAACTCCCAGACTGCAAAGACAGCCTACAGATCAGGTAAGTGAGGGATGGGGGGAGACAGCCTACAGGAAGGGGCATCGAGGAGCAGGAAGGGTTTGCAGGGAGCAGAAAGGTTAAGTAGGAAAAGGAGCAGGAAGGGTCAGCAAGGAGCAGGAAGGGTCAGCAAGGAGGTGGAAGCATGGGCGTCCACAGGAGGGGGCAAGAGGGGGTACTTGCCCTCCCAATTTTTCAGCTTGCCTTCTCCCCCAGGGCCAGCGCTTCCCAGGTCACAGGGGGCACAGCAGAGGAAATCTGCTGATCAAGCCAGCAGGGACATCAAAAGATGTCTCTGACCGGCGAGGTGTCAACCCCCACCCCCTTTTCCTTCATAGAGCAAGACCTGGCAGTGTTAGAAGTCTCCCTACCAGGTCTTGCTCTCTGTGTGCAGGGAGAAGAGTTGAGTGCTGAATAAGATGGTCACATCCCCTCCTCCTCCTACAAGCATGCTGTGTTCTCCCAGCATGTGTAGTAAACTCTGCTAGGAAATGCTGCCTGCAGGAGTAAACACTATGGATTACTGCAGAGGCATTTTGCTC
>OW240920.1:128466610-128476644 GCA_933207985.1 Pelobates cultripes
ATGGTTAATTATTCATAATATGTGAAAAAAAGAAATGAAGGTGTCAGAGCCAGGATCAGAAGTGGCACTATTATGATTAATTAATTAATAGCGTACACAACAGTTTAATAGTGATGTCCCGAACTGTTTGCCGAACAGTTCGCCACGGACTCATCATTGAGTAAACTTTGACCCTGTACCTCACAGTCAGCAGACACATTCCAGCCAATCAGCAGCAGACCCTCCCTCCCAGACCCTCCCACCTCCTGGACAGCATCCATTTTGAAGCTGCATTCTTAGTGAGCTGTCCAGGGGGTGGGAGGGTCTGGGAGGGAGGGTCTGCTGCTGATTGGCTGGAATGTGTCTGCTGACTGTGAGGTACAGGGTCAAAGTTTACTCAATGATGAGTCCGTGGTCATCGCGAACCGTTCGGGACATCACTACAGTTTAATGATGATAAGTGATTGTACAGCGCTATGGAATTTTGCTGGCGCTATATAAATAATAAAATAATAATTTACTCCAAATGTTAAAGTAATAGTCTAAAATAAATTAGACTGAATGTTTGAGTCAAAGCAAAGCTCTAATATTTAATGGTTACTTAATTGCGTAATGCTTTAATTTGCAATTTAAAAGGAAAATGAAATAAATAGGCCCTTTAGAGAGATAATGTAGTCTAATGGATAGGGCTGATAAAAGGAATTTGTAAAATACACTTGATTATATATAAATGTTACCTTCGGTTCTCTCTGGAATTTTCATGGAATGATAGCTGATATATTTGGATCTTTTTTTATGAAAATGTTTGTGGCAAAACCAGCCTCGCCACTGGGCATTGGAGAAGACTGCCTGCCTCCTGCCCTGTGACTATGGCCCCATGTTGAAATGCTTGATTTTCCCCTGCAAAGACCCGAAAGCCGGGTCATTCAGTACTTTCCCTATTTGAACAGTGATACCCCAGATAGCTATGCCATGGAGCCCATTCGTATAACGAAAGACTATGTGAAAGACTTTGGCTCCATGGCAATTGAACTGTATGTATGTGATCTGAGCGCCATTCAGTAATAATGTGCGCTCAGCTCTAAGCTATCTGGGGATATGTTGAATGTACCTGTTTTATGCAATAGCTGCACAGTTATATATTTTTATGTATTTTATTGTCTTTTGCTACCATGTGTTCAATGGAGTTTTGCCTCTGTCCTTGGAGATAATTGGATTACTTCCCAATTATCTTCAGGATAGAAGACTCTGTGGAACTGTTTTTTTGGCAGAAAAGCCATGCTTCATTTGGTCACAAAAGACATCGATCTAACTTTTGACCCACTGGACCAATTTGTATGATTTTGACGTATGTTGGTATTTGGAGTATGCTGATTCTGAAAAAGTTTTATGTGAATGTGATGCATACTTTTAAAGTTATGAATATTGTGTATAACTGTGTATTTTCCTGCCTGTGATAATTACATTAACCCATTGTGTAAGGTAATTGTATCACAGGCAGAGGGGAGGATTTTGTGTGGGAGTGTCTGAGTGTATTGTACGTGTTTATTGGTTGTTTTACAAAACCCTGTGGGTGGTACTAATGTGTAAGAATGTGTATATAAGAACAATAAACCCACAGCTCTGGCACGTCTACTTCACCCTCAATTTGGAGTGCCGTCTCTTATTGGGGGAATCTGCTACAAGGGATTGCTATGCTATTCATACTCCCTTGCTATATCACTGCTGCAGTGCTGCAGTGCTTGGAGCCCTCAGGAAGAGCAAGAAGCATCCTTCAACGGAGGTACCCAGTCGGGGTGCCCGTCGATCCATTACAATGTTTATTTTTCTCAATAAAATACTTACAACCAAATAAAAAGGAATATCTTATAATATTATATTCTAAAGAAAAATCCAGTTCATTGCCCATCTAACTCGATTCAGAAAAAATTCCAAGCTAAAAAGAGGTCTGATGGAGACATTTTACAGGATGAATTTTAAAATGAAAGGACCACTTCATCTCAGATCTTAAATTTTAAATTCACTATGAATTCTCACTATAGTAAAAAAAACAAAAAACTATGTTTTGCATAATAATCTATTTATATACTTAATGCTCATCACTGAAATTATAGAATTTGGGAAATGTCTTGAACTCAACGCAAGCTAACTCGGGTAGAATCTAACTCTGATGGAGGGTAACAGGAAGTGAGTTGCAATCTAAAAAAGGCAAACAAAATCTAAAGTGTGACAAGTTGTTCCAGACCAGGATGGGTTCATTTTTTATTACATCTAGGTGGACAGCTATTGACTCGCAACAGGACAATTTTATGTCTTTGAAAAAGTCCATAGCATACATATAAAATGTTTAGGGACTGGGTCTGAATTGGACAGAACCTTTTGTTGATGCATTTTGTTTGAATACAACATGAAGAATGGTGATGTAAGTTTTAAATAGAGATGAGCGAAAAGTTCTGGTTCGTACCAAACATTAAAGCGGCACTGTCATGCCAAATCATGTTTTTTTTTTTTAACCCCCCTCCGGCTTCCACTACATCTAACTAACACCCTAGTCACCCCCAAATGCCCCTAAGCCCCCCACATTACCTATTTTTAAATCTTTATTTTCTGCCCCGATCTTTATTCAGTGCGCAGCCATCTTTGTGTGATTAGATTAAGTCCCTCAGGGACACGTCATCTGCCCACACTAGATAGACTGTGAGATTCCCGCACATGCCCAGTGAAACACCTGGACATGCGAACGGGAATTTCATCTATTCATTCATTCATCAGACAGACGAATGAGTGAATAGAAATATCAGCCGAACAAACAAACACTGAGTATCAGTGTATCAGTGTATGTTTGTTCGTGCAGGTTATTACAAGGAGGGAGCTACCAGCATGCAGCTCCCTCCTTGTAATATGTAAAGATAGAAGCGGCAGGGAGCAGTGCTCCCCACCACTTCATAAGCTCCCCCCAGGTCACCCCTCACTCTATGGGGGTCAATATGACCCCCATAATAGCACAGGGGAGATCAAAATCTCCCCAATGCCCCTACTCGCTATACCGCTAAAACTAAAAAAAAACAACAAAAAAACAACTATTGGCCCCCACCCCTAAACGACGGGTGGGGGCCCTAAAGTAAAATAGGGTGGGAGAGCTATTGTCCCCCCCCACCCCTGCGCGGCGGGTGGGGGCCATATTGATAATGAGGGGGGGGACCTACTGTCCTACCCCCCCCCGGCCCCCACCCCTGCGCGGTGGGTGGGGGCCATATTGATAATGGGGTGGGGACCTACTGCCCCCCCCCACCCCCACCCCTGCACGGCGGGTGGGGGCCATATTGATAATGAGGGGGGGGACTTACTGTCCTACCCCCCCGGCCCCCACCCCTGGGCGGCGGGTGGGGGCCATAATGATAATGAAGGGGGTGGACCTACTGCCCTTTGACCCCACCTCTGGCGGTGGGGGCCATATTTATGAGGGGGGACCTATTACCGACCCCCCACCCCTTGCGCGGGTGGGGCCCATAATGATAATGAGGGAGATGGATTATTTTTTTTGCACTCTGGCGTCTGGTTTTGCCAGGATTTTTTTTTTTTTTTAGTTCAATGGTTATGATGGTTTTTTATTTGGCCTTTTTTGGGGCTGAAAAATTAAGATTTGAGAAAAAAGAAGACGTCGAATGGTAAGTTTAATTTTATTTTACAGGTTAGTTATTTTATTCCCCCCTCACTATTTTTTAGGGTGAGGGGGGTAGGTAGGGACTTTTTATTTGGGTGGGGGGGGGGTGACTAGGGGCTTGGGGACCCCTAGTCACCTTGGGGGGGACGGGGGAGAATTGACTTAGGGGCCCCCACCCGCCGCCCAGGGGTGGGGGCCGGGGGGGGAGGACAGTAGGTCCCCCCCCTCATTGTCTTTATGGCCCCCACCCGCCGCCCAGGGGTGGGGGCTGGAGGGGGGGTGGACAGTAGGTCCCCCCCCTCATTATCAATATGGCCCCCACCCGCAGCCCAGGGGTGGGGGCCGGGGGGGAGGACAGTAGGTCCCCCCCTCATTGTCTTTATGGCCCCCACCCGCCGCCCAGGGGTGGGGGCTGGAGGGGGGGGAAAGTAGGTTCCCCCCCATTATCAATATGGCCCCCACCCGCAGCCCAGGGGTGGGGGCCGGGGGGGGAGGACAGAAGGTCCCCCCCCCATTGTCTTTATGGCCCCCACCTGCCGCCCAGGGGTGGGGGCCGGGGGGGGACTTTAGGTCTCCCCCCTTATTTTACTTTAGGGCCCCCACCCGTCGTTTAGGGGTGGGGGCCAATAGTTTTTTTGTGTTTTTTTTTTACAGTGGGCAGCCACAGGCTGCTCACTGTTTACAAGACATGCCCCTACTCGCGATATAGCGAGTAGGGGCATATTATTTACTAATACTAAGTAATTTTTACTTCGTATTAGTAAAGTTGGCTGAAAGACCAATTTAGGTCTTTCAGCCTTTTAGTAGATAGCTCCCTGATACCGTGTGAATTAGGGAGTTATCTACTAAGAGCCTGCAAGATGCAGCCACAGCAAGAATAGGATCGGAGTTTCATTTATTAGAATGAAATTCCGATCCGAATAAAGTGCCGAATTGCGTTCTAAAACAAACGAACATACTGTTCTCATTCAGTTAGAACGTAATTTGGCAGTTTTGTGTAAAGTGACAGGAAGCATTGTGGGAACACAGAGGGAAGGTAAGGATCATGGGAAAATTGCTCTGACCAGCGGAAATGAAGCACACTTTGCTCCTCCGCTGGTCAGAGCTGGTCAAGTGGAGGAATCCTCCATAAGGCAAAGAGTCCCTACTTTGTCTTATGATTTTAAAGAAAACTAAAAAAGACAGGAAGAAAAGAAGAACAGATCCTGAGAGAGGGGGAGAAGAGGAAGAGATTGAGGAAAGGTAAGTTCGGCATGACAGTGCCGCTTTAAGATTTTTGGACCCCGAGCCCGGACATTTCAGTGACAATTCGGGTTCGAGTTCGGTGATTTAATGGCGCGTTTTGAAAAGCCGCAGGGCAGCCAATCAACAAGCGTTTGACTCAGTACTAATGGCATGGCTGTGATTGGCCAGTGCAGCATGTGACCCAGCTTCTATATAAGCTGGAGTCACATGAGCTCTTATTAGTGTAGGGAGAGGATGCTGCAGCTGTGAGCGACAGATTAGGAAAGAATTCTGGTGTTGAATCTGCAAACTACAGTGAATATTTTTGTGGGTGCTATACTACATTTTTGTACCCTGCCCTGAGCCCAGTGCCACAGAGAAATAAGCAACCAGTCTGTTTATTAGGTGGGCACTTGCAACTGCATGTGTGCCAGGCACATTACTTTAATCTTGTTCTGGTAGCTCAGTGGGCAACATCTAGGCATTTTTAAATACTGCTGTGACATTGCAGTTTGACAAATTCACATTTTTTTGGTGCAAAAAAAGTAAATTTGTGGAGTGCACTTCATATCTGAGAGTCAAATAGAACCATCAAATATTACAGTTTGACTAATTCACATTTGTTTGGTGCTAAAAAGTCTATTTGTGGTGTGCACTTCATATCTGAGAGTCAAATAGAACCGTCAAATACTGTGGTTACATCACACTTTGAAAAATTCACATTTCTTTGGTGCTAAAAAGTAAATTTGGGGCGTGCACTTCTTATCTGAGAGTCAAATAGAACTGTCAAATACTGCTGTGACATTGCAGTTTGACAAATTCACATTTTTTTGGTGCTAAAAAGTACATTTGCTGCCTGCGGTGCACTTCATATCTGAGAGTCAAATAGAACCGTCAAATACTGCTGTGACATTGCAGTTTGACAAATTCTAATTTTTTTGGTGCTAAAAAGTAAATGTGTGGAGTGCACTTCATATCTGAGAGTCAAATAGAACCGTCAAATACTGCTGTGACATTGCAGTTTGACAAATTCAAATTTTGATGGTGCTAAAAATTAAATTTGTGCGTGCACTTCAAATCTGAGCATCAAATAGAACTGTCAAATACTGTGGTTACATCGCAGTTTGAAAAGTTCAGTTTTTTTGGGTGCTAAATAGTACATTTGTGGCCTGCTGTGCATTTCCTGCAGTCCAATAAAACCCTTAAATACTACTGTTACATTGTTGGTTTAAAAACTCACACTTTTTTGGCGCATGTCCTTCCGCCACAGAGGATTGCAGGGCATTTCTCTTTGCCTCCTGTTGCCTCCTAATACTCCGCTTCCTCCTCCTCTACCACCTCCTCATCCGGTCAGCGTCACACCTTCACCACCAACTTCAGCACAGCCAGGGGGAAACGACTGCAGGCTGTTTTAAAACTCATATGTTTGGGGGGAAAACCCCACACCGCACAGGAGCTGTGGACGGGCATGGAACAAAAGATAGTGAGTGGTTGTTGCCACTGAGCCTCAAGCCCAGCCTGGTGGTGTGCGATAATGGGCGAAATCTCGTAGCGGCTCTGGGCCTAGCCGGTTTGACGCACATCCCTTGCCTGGCGCATGTGCTGAATTTGGTGTTGCAGAAATTCCTGAAAAACTACCCAGATATATCAGAGCTGCTGCAGAAAGTGCAGGCCGTCTGTGTGCGATTCGGTGTTCTCACCTTGCTGCTGCTCGTCTGTCTGCGCTGCAGCGTAACTTCGGCCTTCCCGCTCACGGCCTCATATGCGACATGTCCACAAGGTGGAACTCAGCAGGTGATAGTGGAGTTTCAGCTGCAGCACGCACGGGTCAGTCGCTCTACGGAACAGCACCACTTCACCACTAATGAGTGGGCCTCCATGCAAGACCTGTGTGCCATGTTGCACTATTTCGAGTACTCCACCAACATGGCCAGTGCTGCTGACGCCGTTCTCAGCCTTACTATCCCGCTTCTGTCTCCTTGAAAAAACACTTCGGGCGATGATGGAAGAGAATGTGGCACAGGAGGAAGGGGGGTCATTTCCACGGTTATCAGGCCAGTCATTCACAAGTGGCTCGGAGGGTGGGTTCCTGCACCAGCATAGGCCAGGTACACAATTGTCCAGCCAGGGTACAGTTCTGGAGGAGGATGAGGAGGGGGAACCGTGTTCACAGCAGGGTGGCACCCAGCTCGTGGGCATCACTGGAGCATGGCTGGGGGGATACGGAGGACACAGACGATACACCTCCCAAAGAGGACAGCTTGTCCTTGCCTCTGGGCAGCCTGCACACATGAGCGACTACATGCTGCAGTGCCTGTGCAACGACTGCCGAGTTGCCCACATTCTAACTTGTGCTGATTACTGGGTGGCTACCCTGCTGGATCCCCCTTACAAGGACAACGTGCCATCCTTAATTCCCTCACTGGAGCGTGATCGGAAGATGCGTGACTAGAAGCGCACGCTGGTAGACACGCTGCTGAGGGCATTCCCAACTGACACCGGGGGCTCAGTGGAAGCACAAGGCGAAGGCAGAGGAGGAGGAAGAGGTCGCCAACACAGCTGGGGCACCACCAGCACCTCAGAAGGCAGGGTTAGCATGGACGAAATGTGGAAAAGATTTGTCAGCACACCACTACAACCAGCACCATCAGCTGATATGGAACGTCTTAGCAGGAGGCAGCATTTCAGCAACATGGTGGAACAGTACGTGTGCACACGCCTACATGTACTGACTGATGGGTCTGCCCCATTCAACTTCTGGGTCTCCAAATTGGGCACATGGCCTGAGTTTGCCCTTTATGCCTTGGAGGTGCTGGCCTGCCCTGCAGCCACTGTATTGTCTGAACGTGTGTTTAGCACGGCAGGGGGCGTTATCACAGACAAGCGCAGCCGCCTGTCCACAGCCAACGTGGACAAGCTCACGTTTATTAAAATGAACCAGGCATGGATCCCACCAGACTTGTCTGTACCTCGTGCAGAACAGACATTTATACCGACCTCACCCAGCCATTGTTATACTCAAGTGCACTTATTCTTTTTCTTTTTTTATATGTCCCAATATTTTGGGGGCTACCCCAATTAAAAAAGCAACAAATAAAAAATAGTGTTGGCTACCTCCTCCTCCTCCTCCACCGCCGCTTCCACCTACACCGCCACGGTCACCGCCTCCTCAACCTCCTACTCCACCTCCTCCTCCTAGTTCAAGATTATTATTTTACATTTTTATGTTATTTTAAGTTATTTCCCTATCCACATTTGTTTGGCACTTGTCCTACTCTTACCCCCATTTTACTTCCTTTTGCAGCCCTCTAGCCCTTTCCAGGACTTATTTAGAGCCATTTTAGTGTCCAAAAGTTCGGGACCCCATTGACTTCAATGGGGTTTGGGTTCGGGGTCAAGTTCGAGGCCGAACTCGAACTTTTTGCCAATGTTCAGCCGAACCCGGCGAACCCAAACATCCAGGTGTCAGCTCATCTCTAGTTTTAAACACTTTTTAATAAACTTGTACTTGTGGTTTTTACATCTTCTTGTACTTTTTACTCTGTTCTGAGATGGCAGCATAAAAGAATTAACTAGGAGTAAAGAATCCAGTGGGATATTTCAGATATAGCAAAGTCTATTTTAATGTGAATTCCATCATTATATCACTGGATAAGCACTCCAGCACATACAGACACCAAGCACCATGACTACTTCAAATCATTGGCCACTTCAGGTCACTGTAGTGGTCATGGTCTTGGAGTAACCCGTTAACTGCACTCCTGTTTGTCACTGTGGACAACAATGGCTTTAAATAAATATATAATAACATGGACCATTTAATGTCTTACCTGCATTCCCCTCTTTGAATGCTCCAAGTAACAACTTGTACTTCTCAGATTCCCCCAATACTTGAAAGGAATCATATTTAGCAAAGTGCTTTGTGTTTTCAAAATCTTGCATATCAACACGCAGCTCCCATTTGCCTTTTGGAAAAAGAAAGACTTTTTTTTATCAGGTCAAATATTTTTTCTAACATTTAGTTAAATACTTTAGAATGTATTTATTTGGTAAATGGTTTCATCTGAAATGTAGCTTCATACATACTATACATATTATACATTAGAATCAAAAATTACTATAAATGTACTTTTATTAGTAAGATTTTAAAATGCATTTGGAAAACAAAACAACTTAAAACCAAACACAATGCACATTTTAAAATATAAAAAAGCTCTATAATGTTTAAGGAGCTGATTGCTCAATATTATTTTTCATGTAATTCAATGCTTCTGCATGCAGCTGGACCAGTGTTGGGTTCCCTAATGCACACTAAAACCGAATAACCTCAAATATTGCAATAATATAGGATTTAATCCAATATAACCAGTTTGGGGATGGGGAAATTTAAATATTTTTTTTTTTTTTTTTTTTTATCATTCAGCCTTACTAGTTTGTCTGTAAAGGTCAATGCTCATGCAGTGAGATATATTAATTTTATAATCTGTGCATTACCTGCTGAAGTTAACATGTGAATATTATCGTTCCCCAACCAGAACTCATTCAGGCGGCTTCCAAACCCATTCTTGTAGGATTTCCAATCACGGAAAAAATCCACTGATCCATCCCATCGTCTCTGGAAAACCTGCATTAACCAGAGGAATGATTAGAACAATACTTACATCATCTGTTTTTTTGTTTTTTTTTAATGCTGCACATGATATTAACATGTCATTGCCATGACAGACTCTAACAGAGTTATTTACTAAAGCAAGAATTCAAAGGGAATTTAAGTTCAAAGTAGACAAACTGGGAAAATTCTCTAAGTCAGCTTTGCTTCTAGTCCGTAATTTGAAATGGACTTTGGGTTCAGTTCGAATTCTCAGTTTAGTAAATAACCCGTTACCTTACAAGAATATTTAACTAGGAAAATGTCATGAGCAGAAAATAAAATAAATAATGCAATAAAAGTTAGGGTCCCCAAAGAAATCGATGGGACCTACTATGGAAGATGTGAAAAATGTGTCAGAGATTCCAAGCTAATCCCTAAAACCAGAGATGGCCCAGCGATTGACAAACCCCCAAAATAATAGTCAAATATGGGGTCATTGACCTCATTAACAAGGGGGCTGGATGAATAGCCCTCTCTTCTCCTCTCCTAATGTGCTAATTACCTCTACCCCTTCCT
>OW240920.1:128476744-128496588 GCA_933207985.1 Pelobates cultripes
TTATTCTGTATGCATAATTAATTGTTACACCACAGAATATTACTAATTTAATGTCATTTCTGTAGTGCATACATAATTTGGCTACCTAGTAGAGGTGGTATGACCCATTTCAATAGATGTCAGACGGTTTATAACATGAATTCCTCATTTGCAGCTGTGATTCCAACCAAAGTTCCTCTGCCAGGTGTGAAATGTTACCCACGAGTTGTCTCTTAATCTAGCTTCAATGTAAACTAACTGGCTAATCTACCATGTCCCTGTATCCCCTCATAGATAGTGGATTATTTTGATATACTAAATGAACATTAGGAGTCAGAAGACCAGTGTGTTCTAGTGATAAAATAAAATTCATAGATGCAATAATTAGTTCTGTGGCAAGCACAGAAAAGAAAAAATTGCGATTTGGATTGGTGTTGGTCTGAAACACAAGGGTCACTTATTGTGTTGTAGGTACGCCTTCCCTCCTTCCACCTATACCACCTCCGTGCTGGCTTGGAAACTCGAAACTAATAGAACACAATCACCACTAGAACCTGGAGTAGGGTGCATTTGTAATATTCTTGTCTTAATAGTGTTATAAAATTGTATGTTTCTTGCTTGTATAGCTGTTTTGATGTGTTCATCTTTATTGTAATTGACATTTTCTGATGCCTTGTAAATAAAGAATTTAAAATAGTTTTGATAGAGCTTTTAATTTATTCGTTGGATGAATAAATATTTATCAGTTGAATCAATATCAAGTAGAGGAATCTTTGGGAATTCCCTACCAGTTATACCCATTTGTAATGACAATATTAAAAATGCTAATGCAAATACAAGTTACATTGGGCACCTTCGGTAAACACATTTTCAAATATTGCCACACACTTTCATTCAGTAATTCTGAGCCATCTCAAGATATTCTAATCCTTGTTTCTAAACTGCTCAAGTGGAATTTTGTCTAGAAGAGGTCTACATTTAAATTTGGGTCCATCTATTTAGCCCTAAACCTTGACCATTTTAGGATATCTTCCAATGAGAAGCATGTTTGCAAAACTATGCTATCATCAACATACCTCACTAAAATGAGTTTTTTTCTCTCTCAGAAAATCATTTGCCTATTGAAGTTAAAAAGAATGTGGGCGACAACGTCAGGCCCATACTTTGATAAAGGCCCACAATAAAAATGTTCAATTGTTTATCTTTTTATTTATTCATAATGAAATAGAGTGCTGTCACTACAGAGACATCCTACTCATTATTTATCAGTACTGACTTTTTAAGCATTAATAGCTTCTCAGCTACTGCATAGTAATCATGTCGGTACCCTGTACTATGTGCAATGGCCACATTTCTCGTGTTAAGCTAGACACAAATGTGCATCAATACCATCACACATGTGGGAGAATCCAGAGGCCACGTGGATCAGTTTTATCTTCCATTCAAATAGCACTCATCAGGAAAGTGGAAATGTATCCTTATTAAATAATCTGAACTATTTTATATGTTGTGTTATCATTTCTGTACACAATTTGCGTAATATGTTGTTATCATTCATTTGCTTAAGAAAAATAAAACTATATACACACACACACACACCGTATAATGAGTCAGGTCCAGGGCCAAATTCTCCTTTCTCTCCTGTTGGTTAAAAACATAAAATAAAAATGTTTATTTTCAGATGCCATAACATGGACTACGTATAATTAACTGATATTTTAGCATTAAAAATATAAAGATAAAACGATAATTAAAAGTACAGTGGTGATGTCCCGAACAGTTCGCCGAACGGTTCGCCACGGACTCCAGTCAGCAGACACATCCCAGCCAATCAGCAGCAGACCTCTCCCAGACCCTCCCAGCTCACTAAGAATGCAGCTTCAAAATGGATGCGGTCCAGGAGGTGGGAGGGTCTGGGAGGGAGGGTCTGCTGCTGATTGGCTGGAATGTGTCTGCTGACTGGAGTCCGTGGCGAACCGTTCGGGACATCACTAAAGTACAGAAAACCAATATTCCTAAAACATACACTCTCCCCTGAATTATCCTTGCTTGCTACAATTCTACAGTTTCATGAAAAAGAAGATTTTCAGCCACTCTTCGTCTCCTTGTTGATTACAATGGGAGAGTTGTACATAAACCCCAAAACACTGCCCAACACGGGTTTTTGTATTTTTAAGACCCCAGCCCTACCACTTAGGAAACAGTCATGTCTTTGCAGAGTGTTGAGCTGACATTGTCATATATGAGGATGTATCTATTGCCTTCAAGATAATTAACTGTATTATTAGAATGCAAATTACAAAATCTCACTATAATAATAGGTGAAATAACTATACAAGCACGTGAAATGGTATCTTGGTCTTTAGATTGTATAATAAAAAAAAAGACCTAAGTGGCATAAAGTAAGCTTCATCTGGAATGCTCCACTTCATTTTATTGGTGGTCTGCATGCAGTGGTCCTTTCGTATTAACCTTGCAACGTAAAGCATTGCTGTTTAGTAGTAACAGCAATGATAACATTGCAGGGTTAAATAGGACTCCAGTGATTTTCAGCCATTAGAGGTGCTGCCGCTGTGAGAAGCTGGCCAATAAGAGCGCAATGCTACTGTGAATATGGTTTTAGTTTCCAATGCCCTCTATGGGGAGAATTGGATTAGACTTTAGAAGGGTTGGTGTAACATCAAGGGAGGCATATCAAGCCACAGCAGAGATCTCAGCATTTAAAAAATAAAATAAAAAATAAAGCAACCCCCCCCCAGTTTTTATTTAGATTTGGAGGTGGGGCTAAATCTAAAAGAAGAAGAGACGTTTAGAAATATAGGTTTTTAGTCCCAACGCTGTAGTGTTCCTTTAAACTTAAAAGTGTTACCATGTACAGATTGAGTATAATGTGCACATGTTGCTTTTATCATTTTCTTCCACTTGCAATAGTAATTTCTTTTTACCTTTATGTTGTTTCTACTGAACTCACCTGATTTCCTTTCTCCCCATGATGCCCTGTTAAAAAAAAAAAAAAAGAAGTGTTTATTAAAATGATCCTGGTATAAATATCCCTATATCTGCCAACCTAGTACATTTCATATTGTATGCGAACCTCCTCCATTCATCTCCCGAATGAGGACCACCCCTGTTAAGGACCATCCCATTAGAACGTTCACACCATCAACTTAAGTGCTAAACCACAAGGGAAGTAATTAATGAAGGCTTCCCCTTGGTGGTCGTATAACCAAATGCACGTGGTCGACAAAAGAATGGCGTCCATTTTGTCTTCCGAACGTGGGCAGTGGTATTTGGTCGTCGAGTGCCTGGAACTCTTTTCGGCTAGGTGCTCGCACAAACCACGGTAAAGATTAGACCACTGCATGTTCTACTTCCCAACCAACTATGCGAACAACGTTCGGGAGATATAAACTACCTAACAGGGGGAGAATTCATACCCTAAAATTAGGAGAATCCCTAGCATGGTGTTCGCTCAGGAATCCCCGAACAGAGACCGGCCAGGACCCTATTTCCCATGAATTGTTTTTAAAATGTAAAAATTTCCACACAGCCTCCCCACCTGGAGAGCTGGCATGGACCTGTCCCTGGGGTTTCAGTGCGATTGGCACCTGTCTCCCTGTCAGATGTGGCAAGGGAGCTTTGTTCTCTCTGCTCTGCTCCCTCTCGCTGCGCGGGCTGTCTACTGATGCTGGGAGCCGGAATATGACGTCATATTCCGTCTCCCAGCATCAGTAAATGGTGTGCGAGGGGGCAGAGAGAACAGAGCTCCCTTTCCATGTCTGACAGGAAGACAGGTGCCCGCCAGGGGGGGAATCCATCAGGTGGCCATCAAGCCACCTCTTAGACCCCCCCAATGACAGGGGAACACGGGGGGCAATTTTTCCGCCCCCTGAGTGCCTGTAGGAGCAACGGGAACAGCGTTTCTGCTGTAAAAAAAGTGCAGAAACGCCATTCTCACGCGTTCCTGCAGAACTCGAGCCCTGGTTGTCTCCCAGAACTATGTTTCGTCTGGTTACTGGGGGGAATTAATGTCTGCTTGTTTTAGTGGTTTCAAATTGGCTAAGTGTAGGAATTAGCGGAGGTAACCAGGTAGGTAACCCTTGGTCCGTTACAGGTAGAACTCTCCTGTTTGAGGCTGGCCGTTTGAATTTTGCATGGATTTAGCTATTACAGTTAGATCTCAGTTATTGTAATAGTTTTGTTGCGTCAAGGCTATCCAACTTGCCAATGACACTTAACCTAATTGTTATGGCTCCCGGCCCGCCACATGGCGCAGCTGTGACAGACCGGCACGACATCGCCGATATTGCGAGCTTCCCTGCTCGTCGGCGAGCCGGGAACCGCTCCCCTGCGTCTTCTGGGCGTTGCGCCCAGATCAAAGATGGCGCTGACCACGTGGTCGTGCAAATCACAAGCTCCGCCCCTCAAATTTATACGGACGTGCGCGTGACTACGCACACGCACGTTCTGGGGTCAGAGGTCACCCTCTGACCAATCAGAGCCCAGAGAGGGATATTTAAATCCCTAATTCACTCCAGTTCCTTGCCCTGTTGTGGTTTCCTGTTCCTGGTTCCTGAGAATGCGTTTATCTTGAATCTGACTTCCTGGTATCCTGATCTTGGCTTTTCCCTGGTTATTCCGAATTCTGGTTCCCCTGACTTGGCTTGTATCTGAGTATTTCTGGCTTCCTTGACCTCGGCTTTCCCATTGTCCATTCTCTATCTCTAGCGTATTAGTCCGGCCATTCTTAGGTCCGGTTTACGCTCTGTCCTTTTATTTCCTTTTTTATGTATATGTTTACATAGTTTCTGCGTGTTGGACCACACTAGCAACCGTGACACTAATTCAATGTATGCCTCAGTTATTTCAAAAACTCTCAAACATAAATGCATAGAGTTAATATCTCCTACCTTTTTCACCTTGAGGCCCAGACTTCCCCGCAGCTCCTATTTGCCCTGAAATAAATACATGATTTACACACAAAATGTAGTCAAATATACCTAAAAGCTACAAAGTGCAATATACGATGAAAAAAAACTTTATAACAAAGCATTCACAGAGTTCCATGCATGACTAGGACACACAGGTTTTGTTTCCCACAACTCCATTGTCAACATGAAAAATAGAATTCATGAGCAAAGTCTCATCTAACCCGTTGGTTACTGGTAAATGCCTCCAGAGACATTATACCTAGTCCTCATATTTTGGCAGTCTGGTTGAGCCTCAGATACTGTATTTCACTGGAATATATCCCGCTGTGTCATTGAGATACCAGACCATGCACAAACCCATTCGATGCAGACCAAGCATAGTCCCTGCACAATACCTGTCTGCTGACTTATTGGCCGGCTCACCCATTCCATCATAGTTCTTAAGTTCCTGGTGGACTACAAATTCCATGAAAATTTGTGGAAAAAGTACTTCTACAAAAATTTAAGAGATAAGGCTCTGGCTACCCCTGCATTGAGGAAACAAACAAGAACATAACTGTAGCTAGTGGTTACTATACGATCTAATCTTTATCTCTGTAATCAGAATGATTATAGAAACAGTGTTATTGAGACAAAAAAATAGGAAGAATCTATCTAAATATAACTAATCCAAATAATATGAAATAGGTTAGTTAAAATGGCACTGTCATGCCGTATTTACCTTTTCCCAATTGCTTTCATTCGCAATCCCAAAGTATTAGGGAGCTATCTACTAAAAAGCTGAAAGACCAAAATTGGTCTTTCGACCAATTTACTAATACTAAATAAAACAATACTTAGTATTAAATAAGTGAGGTTAAATTCTCCCTCGCTGTGCTGTGAATAGGGACATTTCTGCTAAACAGTGAGTCGCCAGTGACTGCTCATTGTTGAAAAAAAAAAAATACCCCCCCCCAATGCAATGAAGGGTAGTGGAGCACCTATTAAAATAATTAACAGGGGGGACATAGTGTCCACCTCCAGCCCCACCCGTGCCCTGCGAGTAAAGGTTATTAGTAATATTGTAATATTAATTGGGTGGGTGGGTGGGGGCCCTAAGTAATAATGAGGGATCTATTTTCCCCCCCGAGACCCTACTCATTAGCGGCAGGTGGGTGTCCTAAGTAATAATGGGTGGACATCATGTACCCTGCACCCACCACGCTGCTCACTATTTATTAGACATGCCTCTACTTGTGGCCCAATGAGTAGGGGCAGGAGGGAGAATTTAGTCTCCCTTATACTAATATGAGAGTCAAATTGACCCCCATAAATTGAGGGGAGGCATGGGGAGGATTTAAGAAGTGGTGGAGAACACAACTCCCGCTGCTTTTATTATTACAAATTACAAGGAGGGAGACAAGAGTCGGTAGCTCCATCCTTGTAATAAACTAAGACGAAAGAAGACCCATGTAATTTCTATTTGTTCTTTCGTGTTCCAGATGGATGGCCGAATAGCCGAATTTCCGATCTGAAATTTGTACATTAGTGAATCCCAAGTCTACAGTGGGCATGTACAGGAATTTCTCAGCGCTAGCTAGTGTGGGCAGTTGAAGGCCCTGCAGTACACACCATCCGGGAACACAAAGATGGCGGCACCTTGGACATAGACCTGGAGAAGCAATGAAGCATTAAAAAAAAAAAGTGAAGGGGGTCCTAGAGGCATTTGGGGGGGAAAAATAAAATGGAGAGCCATGACAGTGCCGCTTTAATATAAAGGTCAGTGGCATGGTTATTTGTAAAAGTGTGAATTGTTTGGAATTCAATATAAATTCCATGCTTTAGATCAAAATAAACTAAAAGGAAAACTATTTTCGCTGTGAATTTCCAACACTTCACACTTCAATAAATATTTTAGACTTGTTTTATGAGGTTTCATTATTTTCTTTTGTTTCTGAAATGGCATCTCTGTTCTTACATTATCGATACATTTTTGTTCTCACTGTCGATTGTATATGAGTTTATTCATTTCAATGTGTCCATGTTTGAACAAACATATTTTATTATTTTTATTATCATTTGGACTATAGATATTTTTTCTATTCTACATTATATAACATCAGTTATATACAGATTTTTCTTTACATTATATATAAGTTATATACAGATTTTTCTTTAATTGTTTTGCTTCTATTGGATAATTTGTACTTGCTATCATTTTAGATGATTTCACTTGCTCTCTTTAAGATAATAGGATCCACACTTACCTTTATCCCCTGATGGACCAGTATCTCCTTTAGGACCAGGAGATCCTGGGATTCCCGGACATCCTCTGAGTATGGTCAACTTGTCAGAGTCTCCAAGTCCAACAACTTTTACTTCTGAGAATTTGGAATGTTAACACAAGAAATTTATTACAGTGTTGAAATACATTCAGAATATAATGCTAGACTGGCAAACTACCAAAAGACTTGCATGATTTTTTCCAATTTTAAATTCACTTTAAATTCTCACATTAATACATAACTCTCATGGTTTAATATCATTTTACTGAAACATAGTTGTACTTTTATAGATATTGTCCTACAAGTTAAAGGCTTTCACAAATGAGGGAATATTGAATCTAATATTAATATTAAATATTTTCTTCGAACGTGTTATATAAAATGTACCTTAAATATGCAGCTTTGTTTAGAGGGTTAGGTAATAACAGAGTTGTTTACAAAAAAATATTCTAAATTGTAGGTTCAAATGTACATTTAATAACATGTTAATAAGCAGCAGCAAACCATGCTTGAGAGCATTTAGCCATGTCAAAAAGGGTTGGTTTGAGTTCTGCCCTGTTTCAGTAGGTTTTGCACATGCCTACTCTCGTTTAAGATCGGATTTTAGGAATTCCCATTAAGTTGCCATTCGGACAGCAGGGCCAGCTGCTCATGAGTGAAGGCATGCTATTGGGGTTGCAGTGTCCACAGTAGAGAGAAGCAAAAAGCCCTCTTGGACGTAACACAGAGAGAGCATAGCAGCAGCTCCTTCTACTGCCAAATGTAAGTGTAGACTATCATCTTTTTCTTTCCCGTAATAGCACTAGTGACCGCCTGATAAAGCAAAGGGAATTTGCTCAAATATAGAATTAATATATAAAAAGCCAGGGAAGACCAGGGGTGACAATGGGACTGGGCATTTCTGATACAGAGCATTGCGCACTGCTGCCTGTCATTAATAGCTTTAACAACTCCTAAAGAATATATGTAATGATATTGATGTTACAAAGTTTTGGAGTCCAGTAGCCAGATCAGCAATGTTTTCTGCCAGAGGTAGCCACTCGTTACCCAGGTGGTTGAGCCCCTGAGCCTTGAGTGGCCTTCTGGTCTTAAGCAGAGATGGGAGACTGGAACAGAAAGATGATAATCGTAGTGAGGCAAGCCGAGGTCAGTGGGAAGGAGAAGCAGCAAAGTCAAAACAGTCCAAATTCAGCAACAGGAAGGAGAAACAGGAACACGCTTGATTAGAGAGTACAGGAACCACAATAATCTGGCAAAGGTACAGAGACAGGAAGTGGCTTTTATAGGCCAAGAACCAGACACCTGACCAGACACAGCTGAAGAGAGTTGTCACTGATAACCTTGACTCTACAAGCAATGGTATCAGATCTCAGGTAAATTTGCAAAAGGCAGGCTGGTGTACTGGTAAGGAAGAGGTTTAGCACCATGTAAACCAGGGTTCGAAACCCAGCAGAGTCAGTTCCTCACAATATATCTACCATTTTCTTTAAAGCGCTCAGTCACTCTACAGCTGACACACTCATGGCAAGTTGAAAAGTTGTGAAGCTTCAAACTGCAGGACTGGGGCATCATAATTCCGCACCATTGCCGATATACCCCACCTCCTCACAGATAACTCCACCCCCTGCATGTTAACTCCGCCTCTATTATACATTTAGCTCCATTGGTTCTGCCTGCCTCCCAACTCCGACCACCTCCAGCTAGCAGAAGCCAACCTCCTTCTCCCATAAGGTAGGAAACTGTAGGGCTAATATGTTCACTGTTATGTGTGTTTTTGGGTATCTGTATGTAAGTAGTGTTTGTATCAGTGTGTGGCTCTGTATGTCTATGTATCTGGACCTATATGTCTGTATCTGTGTGTGTGTGTGTCATTATTTGTATCAGTGTGTGTATATGTATGTCTGTGTATCTGGACCTGTATGTCTGTGTATCTGGACCTGTATGTCTGTGCATCTGAGAGTGTGTCATTGTTTGTATCAGTGTGTGTGTGTATATGTATGTCTGTGTAGCTGGGTTTGTTGTTTGTGCATCTGAGAGTGTGTCATTGTTTGTATTAGTGTGTGTATCTGTAGGTCTGTGTAACAGTGTGTGTCATTGTTTTTATCAGTGTGTGTATCTATATGTCTGTATCTGGGTCTGTTGTCTGTGCATCTGAGTGTGTGTCATTATTTGTATTAGTTTGTGTGTGTGTATATATGTCTGTATACCTGGATCTGTATGTCTATGTATCTTGATCTGTATGTCTGTGTATCTGAGTGTGTATCATTGTTTGTATTAGTGTGTCTATCTGTATGTCTGTGTATCTGGGTCTGTTGTCTGTACATCTGAGTGTGTCTCATGTTTGTATCTGCATGTGTGGTAGTGTTAGTATCTGTGTATCTATACATCTGTATGCATTCCACTGTGTTTGTAACTGTATGGAGTGGGGAAAACTATCATGGTCGCCGGGTGACTGGCTGCAGGGGAGCACACAGCACAATGCTACCCTCATTCCGCTCATTGTATGTAACATGGCTGAGCGGACTGCAGTCTTACAGAGAGTACTCACTGACAGAGCACTTCCTATCAGAACGAGTACCGTGGTCGCTCAACCACACTACAATGAGGTGAGCAAGTACATGAGGGGATTCGGGAAACACATGGGGGTGGAGGTGGAGGAGAGACACTTTGGGGAGATGGGAGAGATATGTGGAGATGGTGAGGGTGGGAGACACACATGGAGGGGGTGGGGGCTGGGAGAAACACATTGGGGAGAAATACGTGGAGAGGATAGGGACATGTGGAAGAGACACATGTCCCCATGCCCTCCACGGGGGCAGACACATGGAGGGAATGGGTGTGAGACACATGAAAGGGATAGAGGTGAGACACATGAAAGGGATAGAGGTGAGACACATGGAAGGAATGGGGAGAGACATATGGAAGGAATGGGGAGAGACATATGGAAGGAATTGGGAGATGGGGGAGAGACACATGGGAGAGACCCATGTAGAGGATGGTGGAAACACACATGAAGGGGAGAGATATGAAGGGGAAGGGAGAGAGACACATGAAGGGGAGCATAGAGAGACAGATGGTGGGAAGGGGGGAAGGCACATGGTGGGGGAAAAGATACATGGTGGGGATGGGGAGATGAGGGAGAGAAACATGGAGGTAGGGGGAAAGACACATGGAGGGGATAGAGAGATGAGGGAGAGATACGTGGAGAGAATGAGGAGATGGGGGAGTGACACATGGAGGGGCTGGGAGGATGGTGGAGAGACACATGGAGAGGCCAGTTGGTGGGTAAAAGAGACACATTGGGGAGATGTGGGAGAGACAGGTGGAGGGACTGGGTTGTGGAAGAGAGACACCTGGGGAGGGTGGGGTTGAGACATGGAGGGGCTGGGAGATGAGACACATGGAGGGTCTGGTGTGGGATCAGATACTTGGCAGGGATGGGGAATGAGACACTTGGAGGGGCTAAGGGGGAAGAATGAGACACGTGTAGTGGCTGGTGGGGGATGAGACACATGGAGGGGGTGGAGGGGAATGAGACACACGGAGGGTCTGGTGTGGTATGAGATATGTGTGGGATGAGACATATGGAGGGTCTGGTGTGGGATAAGACCCATGGTGGGGCTGTGGAAGAATGAGACACAGAGGGCCCCAGGGCAATTTATGCATTGATGCCTGTCGGGTTGTAGTTACACCTCTGTCTATATGTGTCACCGTGTGTATTTGTGTTTATCTGTATGTGTGTCTCTGCATGTGTTTCAGTGTGTGTATCAATGCCTGTGAAACTGTACGTGTGTCAGTATATCTGTATGTGTGGCAGTATTTGTATCTGTGTATCTGCATGTGTTAGTGTGTGTATCAGTGCAACTGTATGAGTGTCTGTGCACCTGTGTATATGTGTGTCTGCACGTGTGTCAGTATGTGTAACAGTGTGTGTGTAACTGTATGGGGGTCAGTGTGTGTATCCATGTATATACATGTGCATCAGTGTTTGTATATGTGTGTCTGTACCTGCATATGTTTCAGTGGGTTTCTGTATCTGGATGTTTGGCAGTGTGTGTATCTGTATGTGTGTCAGTGTGAATCTGTTTGTTTGTATATCTGCATGTGTGTCAATGGGTGAGTCTGTGTATCTGCATGTGTCTATCTGCATTGTGAGAAGTATGGGGAACCTGGGAAAGTAGGGGTGACTAGGGCGGAAGAGGAGCAGGAGATCCTGGGGCAGAGTAAAAGCTGGTGAGAGCCTGGGGCTCAGAAGAAGCATGGTGAGCATGGGGCAGAGAAATAAGTATAAAAATGAGATAACAGCAACCCTGTTAAGAACAAACATTTCGCTAATATGAGGGGTACAATATATGGAAATGGGCTGCCAAGGGGCACTAGAGTGAAAAAAGGTTTGGAACCACTGATCTATGTGGACTAATTTGTACCCAGTTCATGGAGTCTATCATTGACAACAAAGGTTGGACGTCTCTGAATGAGAATGTGAAATTTCAGCATTTTCTCAGTAGGAGGTGAACGGTCAACCTTTGGGTGCCAGGAATCTTCTGATTTTTATCCAACTGCTCCTTATCTATTTGACAGATAAAAGGGAATGTTAACTGTGTAGACTCTTAAGTTCAAACCAGTACAAAAGTAGTTGTGTTTATTGGTGGTAAATGTGGTTCAGTAGCACTTTATTATGGGATTTATTTATTGCATGAAATTCACCTTGTTTCTGGTAATTATATATATATATATATATATATATTTAGTCTCAGGCAGATCACTCTAAATAACTTCAATACCAGTTCTTGTGGAATTGCCAATCTAAAAAAATGTACATCAACTGAAAACAATGCTTTGTTCAATATAAATAAAATAGGTAATATATTTTAAATGGGTACTGTCACTCTCTTAATATTGCACCATTTAACAAACCATTAAGCATCACCTATAACGTCTTGTGTGATGGTCCATTTTTTAAAAACTTTATATTTAGGGTTCAGCAAATTTATCAAAATCCAGTCCTGGCACAGTCAGGGCACAAACTTCTTCTCTGTCTGCTGACTGCCAGGTGCATGGGACAGAGTTTGCAACAATTGTAGAAAGTAATCCAGGCACTCCAAAATGTTCCAAACAGTAGGCAATTTTATTGAACCCAAGTTTATTGGGTCCAATAAAATTGCCTACCGTTTGGAACAATTTGGAGTGCCTGGATTACTTTCTACAATTCTACTTTATGCATGGTCTCTTTGGTACTGGGACTGATCCAGCAGCACCCTGAGATTCCAACGCGAAGGGTTGAGTGCAGTTCCACCATTTATATATCAATATCAGAGTTTACAACAATGGCTGACAGGGAAGTAAGATGGAGATAAAAAGTTATGAATTTCTATATTTAATTCAATTTTTCACAGTTTATAAATAAATATTTGTTAAGTAGGATATAAGAAAGGCTATCATTAAAAATCACAGGGAGTGATAGTTCCATTTTAAAATTCTATAATAAAAGCACTAAGAACAAGTAGAATGGTCACAAAGATCATTTTTGAGATTCCATTGTAACTATAAAATATCCTCTTGCCATATAATTGTTAGTGACTTACCTGGACATGAATTCTCAGTGTTAATTAGCCTGATCGACAGGAAAAATATGATGAGTGTAGACGACCACATGGAGACTGAGATCCTGGCTCCTCTTGTTACTTCAACGTTCTAACTCGAGTTTGTTGTTAGCAGACAAATTTATAAGAGAAAAGTGTCTCCCAACCCTATTTAAACACCTCCCACTTATAGTCTTGTATATAGATTTATTTTTGTCTAAATAAATTAACATGAATAGATTCTGCACTTATACGAAAAGTTATTTTGTTTAAAATACAAAAAAATATGTCATAATTTCTCTGCAATGTCCTATATTTTATGTTTCAGACTAACATTTTTTACATAATTGATCTTTATGCCATTTAGGTATTATCTATTTTTAATTTTATTTAAAGAAAAAAAAAAAAAAAAAGGGATGTTAAATATTTGAATTGCACCCAAAATGTTCTTTGTGGAGCGTATATGCATAATTTGTAGTTCCATTGCCTGGAAAAGTATAATTTGAAAATCGATTCGTCAGCTATGTGAGATAGGGAATAATTGCACACAAAACTACTGATACACCTTACTGTAATAAATCTAGATTTTCTACAAGATACCTGTGCTTACCTGATCAAAGGGAATCCGAAGCCTATTTGGGCACCTTGCACCTATAGGCACCACATATACAGAGCCTGGCACCACTCTCTACTTGTGAGTTTAATAAGTTTCAATAAGAATTTTTCTATTTGTATTGGCTCCAGAATATACTATGTTCTGTTTTTATGTTTCACAGAAACGTATAGGATATTACCAAGTGAATCTCGTGTATAAGTATATACTGTATGTATTCACTGTGAGGTATATTATTGGTTGGATTATAAGTGATAGGGGAAACACTTTTTGAAAACCCTCACTCATTTATATGAAACACCAACATGCTGTACTACCTTTTCTTTGAATTGGTATATTGTACAGACACACACAGAAGGTCTGGGGGGCACAAATAAACACAGGGGGCAAAGAGAGACACAAAGGGGCAAGGGGGAACAAAGAGGTACATAGAAGAACTGGGGGACAAAGACACACATAATGGCTGGGGGAGGCGAGAGACACACAGAAGGGAAGAGGAAACAGAGACACACAAAGGGGTTGGGGTAGAAACAGATGCCTAAAGGGGTTGGAGGATGTAAGAGGCCTGCCAGCCAGCCACACCTATCTGCCAACCACAGCAGCTGGTCAGCCAGTCTGCCAACCACAGCAGCCACACAACAATCAAGGAAAGAAGAGTCAACTTGGACTGGCTATCAGAGACCTAATGTGGCCAGAGTGTTAGAAAGATCCCTCCATTAGGGCCCATTATATTGCATTGTAGTCTCTAATGGGGCCTTGAGAGACTAACATACAGTTTACAGATTTGTACAATAAATATTGTTGAAAACATTGTTTTAAAAAGTTGCAGGCATTTGTATACATTTTAAAGTTGTAGGGGTAAGGGGATGCCAAGTGTAAATCTGAATGTCAAAGTTCAGGCACCTGGCATCGGAGAATACGCCAACTAAGCTAGAGTTACATCTTGGATAACTTCAGGAAAAACTCCTAGTACCATAACCACTACATCACTCTGCCCTATTACCACTCCAATGTAAGTAATCAAACCAGTTACTAATGATTTGTCATCTTACCTGGGGTCCACCAGCTTCCGCTCCTATCTTTCTCTTTCCATTACTCAGAGCCAGAAACTCCTCCAACGAGTTGCCATTGGCTGTCCTGGGCCAAGCCCTGCAGTACAGGGTCAGCCTATTGGTCGAGAGCATCAGCTGATCAGTTTCAGCCAATGAGATAAGTCTTTCATCAATGGCTGCCGAAAGGCAGGGACTGGTGCTAGTCAAAGTGTTAGCAATAGGTTTGACTATTTACTTGGTGCGGTGGGTTCCCAGTGCCCACCTGGCAATGTAACCACTACAACACACTGCAGTGGTTATTTTGCTTGGAGTGTTCCTTTAAATACATTTTTAATTCTTATTTGCATTCCCTACAATTTGGAGTTAACTAAACCTCTGTTTTTCTTCTTCCTCTTACTTTGTTTCTCAGTCTACATATTGTTAGGATTATGCCCTTTGGAAGGTCAGTTAAGCATTTTACATTCTCTGTAAACTGGGCCATAACTCATCACAGTGTTTTCATTTCCCAGAACAAGATTTAAGCAAAGAAAAAAAAAAAAAAATGAACTGGAAATGGGGAAATAAACAAAGTTTAGACCCACACAATGTATTCATTTATTTTTAGACTCATGACATTGACATTTCACAGTTCTAGCAAATAGCATGCTCTTGTTTTTGGTTTCGATCTAACTAGTCTACCAATACTCGTGATCTCTGTTCGTCCTGACTTGGCAAGCTTATCATGATGCAATAGAAGAAATTGGGTTTGTGCTAACATACCAAAGTGGACATAGTGAAAACTTATAACATAGAAAATAACCTCATTGTATCAGAAGAAGTTTAAAATGCCCTGACGACGTCCTCATGTCTGCCAAAATAGATATATACAAAAGTATGGAATATCTGTGCAACACAACATAGCGTGCAATAAATGTGCAATTTATGTGCCAATTGGCCACTCACAATTTAAATGTTGACATGGTGCTTTATAAAGAATCTACTTTCAAAGGGTTACATTTCTTGTTGTCCAGATCACAATAGAGTTTCAGTGGTAATAAGATGTCATAAAAAAAACATACAATTGTACTGCAAATAGGCAATGTAGTTTAAAACAATTTATTTAACTTGCATTCAGATTTCAAACAGCAGATGTAATACTGAAAAGTCCCGACTAGTGGCTCAACGCGTTTCGTCTGATTTAGTGACTTGCTCAGGGATTTTGCTTTTTTACACGTAACAGCTCACAATGAATATAAAACTCCCCTCCCCTCCTTACGCCTTAAATATCACTGTAATTGTCTTTTTCAATCTATTTGTTCTTCCATGCGCCAACTGCCGATCTGCAATCGTTCCCGGGTGTCTGATGTCATGCGTTCCATGTTCTGGAGCTGGAAGCTTCTGTATTTCAGCCGGGATTTAAGTCCATATTCTGTTAAACGTTCTAAGTCCTGTATCCTTGGAGATCCCGAAAGCTTGTTAACATATATATAACTCGGGGGAAAAAAAAAGGAGGGAGATGTAGGTCCACAGGAAATTATACGGTATGGTTAGGGCAGAGCTACCGGCGTCACACTATACAATCCATTGATTGGCGGACAGGAAAACATCAATGCTCATGACAAATTACACGCTAGGCATTTGGTCTAAACCCAGCATGCCCCCTGGTGGTCCCACTTGCAGTGGGAACGCTCACCTGAATAGGCTGGACCATTCTAACCATTCCAAACTCTACCGAACCGAAACTTACCGCTCAGTGGAAACGAGGCATTATATGACCGTCAGACCACAGAGAGGTTCATTGGTGTGTTTTATTTTGTTTACACTAAACCTTAATCCATAACCCTCTCACACAGCTAGTAGTGTGCAGATATTCTGAAACAGAGAGATACATTAAGTTATATACTATAAACGGCTGTGTTCCTGTAGTGATAAACCAGGTACTATGTTTAAAATAAATAGTATATTTGATAGTAAATATTAAAATACTACACAACAATACATTTTACTTAAATATCATACAATGTTTTAGGTTTTTACTTTTATTAAATAAGCCATTATTTTACATTTTATTTTTTATCTTTTATTTTCCCTGGTCTCCTATACAGCAGCCAAAGTTTGTATTCTGAATGAAACTTATATTCTAAATTGTGTACTTAAATTACATTGGTTATACTGAAATAAAGTAAAAAGTGATACAACTCTGGCAAGTTATGTTGTCATAAATATATTGGTATGGAATACATTACAGCCAATATATTTTTTTTAATGAATAAGGAGTTTTTTTAAGTTTCATAACAGCAAATTCCCGATATTCTTTTAGCATATAATTTGGGAACTTTACTCTGGATAAATAGCACTTTCTTGCATAAACATCATTTTGACCTTACAACATTCAGGATAGAGAAAATAGATACCAAACCTAGACTCTTATTGGAATACTAGGATGCACTCAACATGTTAAAAATGTTATTAAAACGTCACCTGATTACCCTAGCATTGTATAGGACTAGCTCTTGTTGTACAAGACTACACTAAACGTTGTATTATCATTTTATTGTTCTATCAAAAAAAAAAAAATGTCCATTGACCATTATTCTGTCTTAATTCTGATATAATACTCTTAATGAAATAAACTTTATTAGCATGAATGCAGCTGACAGGTCAAGATCGGGGCCAAAAAAATGCTTACGGACTTTCAAACATCGCTTGATCGTACTCATTCTTGTGAAACGCAAATCCATTTATTTTAAGGGTAAATTTATAAAAACACATTTGCATATTATGCAAAGACTTGACATGTGTAGTGTAATCGTTGGTACAGTATTTTGATGTTCAGGTAATCAATCTCTTTGCTCAGAATAAAAATAAATAAATAAATAAATCCTGTAACAGGAAAAAAAGTACAGAGACGCGCCATAAAATTAACACAATGACGCAAAGGAAGAAAGGCCAGTATGTACATCATATGACCTGCCTGAGACTGTAGAACAATAAGAATATGGAATTTGCTGTCTAGAGATAGTGTTGTCCCATTCCATACGGTTTCAATCCCCTTGTTAGCATATATTGTTTGAATCTGGGAAGCTTGGCTTGAGTCATACCATGTTAATGCTCTGTGCCGGGACTGTCTTTTTTAGCTTAAAACATTGTCCTCGATTTAACATTTTTGGATAAACTTTTCAAAATGATTTTTTAAAATATTATAATATAAAAAATATATCAAGTATAGAAAAAAGCATTAATACCGTCTTTCCCTCGAAAATAAGAGTGGGTCTTATATTAATTTTCCCAGCGAAAAAACGCACTAGAGCTTATTTTCAGGGGATGTCTTATTTCATGGAAAAATGGTAGCAAGCATGTGCTAGAAAGCAGGTCTACTTTCGGGGGAATTCCCCCGAACATAGATCAGTTCGCTAGGAGCATGGAATCCCGCAAATCTATGTTTGGAAGAATTCCCCGAACAAAGATTACCTTACTAGCGCATGGAATCCTGCAAATCTATGTTCAGGGAAAATTCCCCAAACATAGATTAGTGAACTAGCGACTAGAGCTTATTTTCGGGGGTGGGCTTATATTACGAGCATTCCCAAATAATAAGCTAGGTGCTTATTCTCGGGGATGTTTTATTTTCAGGGGAAAACAGTATATCAAAATAGTCTCAAAATATGAAATCATTCTGAAAGTTTATTCAAAAATATGAAATCAAGGCAGTTCTTTAAATTCTCAGTTGTTGAAGTTCTCATTTTGCCACAGGTGCCCCAATGCCCAAATTGCTGTTTTTGTGATTTTATACATATGTTGGTTTCTGGCTCTTTATGTGATCATACCAGTCCACAATTATTTCATTATTTTAGAAACCAAATCTTCATTTCAAAGTACTTGTAGGTATAGCAATAACCCTTCCAAAATACAAACTGATGTCGATACCAGTAATATTTGTGCTGCTCTATTAGGTACAGATCTTTTAGGTTTCCATGATGACAATTAACATATCACCAGCCTACCTTGTAAGTGTCAGAACTGTTTATTGAATGATCATCATTGTCTTGGTCGAGAAATTTATGTTGTATTGAAAGGCAAGAGAATTTCCTGTAAAAACACAGGGCACCGGTCATATAAATAAGGCTGAACACACTATGGTATATGCTTTTTGTCTCTGTAATGTTCCCAGTGTCTGACAATACATTACAAACTAGACTTTACAGATGTACCAAAATAATTTACAGACAGAGGTAATAAACTGCAGTAGCAGAGAAAAACTATAAGACAATTTGAATAATTGAATATAATTTTGCATTGCAGTGTCATTATTGACATTGTTTAAAATTCAACTTTTTCAAGTTGTTATTTAGAAATGCGCCCCCGATCTTTAAACAATGTTTCCCTAAATTCCTCCATGTGTTATGAATTGTCTTAGAGTTTCCCCAGTGTCCCGTCCTACCTCCTGTGTTATAGACAGATTCCCTGTATTTTACAATGGTTCATTGTGTCATCTTTAAAGGGACACTGTAGGCACCCAGACCACTATAGCTCTTTGAAGTGGTCTGGGTGCTGTGACCCTTTTGCACTTAGTGCTGCAATGTTAAACATTGCAGTTACAGAGAAACTGAAAAGTTAACATTGCAGCACCCAGTCAGCCTCTAGTGGCTGCCTATCAGACAGCCACTAGCAGGCTTCCTTGATTGAAATGGACCTTTGGTCCGGTATCTGCCGCTGGACGTTCTCACACTCTGCATGAGGACCTCCAGCATCAGATTATTTCCCCATAGGAAAGCATTGATTAATTGATTCATGCACATTAGAACCCTCTCATCACGGGCCGTCGGAGGGGGCAGAGCATCGACCCAGCACCAGGGACATCGGCGCTGGGATAAGGTAAGTAAACAAAGGGTATTTAACCCTTTATTTACCTGGGCAGGGGGTGCGAGGGAGGGGGAAAGCGGGGGGAGTGCTATTTCCAGGAATATAGCTTTGTATTCCCGGCACCATGGGCGTGCGCAGCTTATTGTATAAGGGTGTGCACCCTAAAGCAGAAACACACGCCACGTATGTATATACATACATACATACATACATACACTGCTGTGTGTGAAGGCGCTGTGTGTGTGCAGGCGCTGTGTGTGTAAGGGTGCTGTTAGTGTGTGTGTGTAAGGGTGCTGTTAGTGTGTGTGTGTAAGGGTGCTGTTAGTGTGTGTGCTTTGCAGGCCCGGACTGGCCATCGGGCATACCGGGCAAATGCCCGGTGGGCCGCGATGACAGTGGGCTCAGGCCGGCAGGGGAGATCACAGGATCTCCCCTGTCAGCCCCTGCAGGGCAGTGGCGGATCCGGGGGGGGCAACGGGGCAATTACCCCCCCCCCCGAGAAATCCAACGGTCTCCCTCTCCCCTGCCTGCACATGCAGGTGCTAGCCCTGCAATGTGCCTGTGGACCGGGGAGGGAGATC
>OW240920.1:128496688-128512347 GCA_933207985.1 Pelobates cultripes
AGAGCTCTCCCTCCCCGGTCCACAGGCACTGTGCTGACAGCCGGCAGGGGAGGGAGAGGGAGGAGAGAAGACCCGGGAGCTCTGCCTGCAGCTCCTCCGAGTCCTCCTCTAGCGAGATTTGGAGCATTGCCGCGGTTACCACGGCAACGCTCCAAATCTCGCGAGAGTGAACTCTAGCCCGGGAGCGCGGGCTAGAGTTCACTGTCCCCACTGGGACCCGCAGGGAATCACCACTGGGACCACCAGGGAACAAAATATGTCCCCCCTCCTCCTCAATAAAGGTAAGAAGGGAGGGGGGATATAGAATATTTATTTTAATTAAATAAAAAATAAATACATATATTATAAAAACAAAAAAAGCCCCCCTACCCTTATCACACACTCTATACACATACACCCCCATACACACACACATACTGCCCCCCATACACACACACACACACACACATACACCCCCCCATACACACACACACACACACACATACTGCCCCCCCATACACACACACACACACACACACACACACATACTGCCCCCCATACACACACACACACACATACCGCCCCATACACACACACAGATACTGCCCCCATACACACACACAGATACCCCATACACACACACAGATACTGCCCCATACACACACACACTGCCCCCATACACACACACACACACACACACACCTGCCCCCATACACACACACACACACACACATACTGCCCCCATACACACACACACACACACACACACACACACACACACTGCCCCCCATACACACACACACACACACACTGCCCCCATACACACACTGCCTCCCCATACACACACACACACACACACACACATACTGCCCTCCATACACACACACAGCCCCCATACACAGCCCCCATACACACACACACTGCCCCCCCATACACACACACACATTGTAGCGGAGGGCCACGAGCTGCCCTGGGACTTACATTATGTTTAAACTGTATTCGTCTATTTGGTAAATGTCTTTGCAGTAAGGGAATGTATTTGTGTGAAATAAGCTAAGTTATATGTGTAAATGTATTGGATTCATCTGAATGTATATATATATATATATATATATATATATATATATATATATATATATATATATATATATATATATATATATATATATATATATATATATATAGATATATATCTATCTTTTTCCAATATAAAATATTGGTCCTTTCAGAGTAAAATTTTTAATTATACAGTAAGCATACTCACATGCATACACAGACAATCTCACTGACACAAGCGGATTGATACACAGCCTCATACATAAGGTTATTGACATAAAAACACAAGCTCACTCAGTAGCAGGCACACACACACACAAGCAAGCGCACACACACACACACAGCTTAATGTAATGGTATTGGTGTCTATAGCCTGTCCCTGCAGGCTTTTCAATGTAAACACTGACTTTTAAGAGAAAAGGCAGTGTTTACATTGCTTCCTAGTGACAGACACTCAGACGGTCACTAGAGGTGCTTCCTGTGTCAGTGCGGATTGGCTGAGATCATCAAGCTTGATGATCTCAGCCGTAGAGGCAGGGCGAGGGGAGACCAGCATGACGTGGGAAAAAAAAAAAGTGAGTAAAAACACACATACACACACACATACCATGACACAGACAGACCGTGACACAGACAGAAACACACACACCATGACAGACACACCATGACACAGACAGACACACACACCATGACAGACACACCTTAAAAAAGACACACACGCCTTGACACACACCATAACACAGACAGACCGTGACACACAGACACACACACCACGACACAGAGAGACCGTGACACAGTCACACACACACCGTGACACAGACAGACACACATTACATGACACAGACAAACACACACACACACAGACCACGACACAGACAGACATGCACACCATGACACAGACAGACCGTGACACACAGACCACGACACAGAGAGACCGTGACACAGACACACACACCGTGACAGACAGACACACACACCATGACACAGAGACACACACAATGACACAGACACACACACACCATGACAGACAGTGACACACACACACCAGGACACAGACACACACACAGCATGACAGACAGTGACACACACACCAGGACATAGACACAAACAATGACACAGACATACATTGCTGACACAGACAGACACACACCATGACACAGACAGACACACACACACCATGACAGACAGACAGACACACACCATGAGAGACAGACAGACACACACACACACACATACACAATTTCTACCTGTGGGGACTGGCGGCTGGCGGCTGCAGAGGAAGCTCCCTTGGCGGCCGCAGGGTTTGCTGGCTGTTCTTGCGGCCTCAGGGGGAGCTGGCTGTTGTGTCTCCACTCCCCCTCCCCTGCGCGCCGCTTAATGAGACCGGGGCCGGAATATGACGTCATATTCCGGCCCGGTCTCTTTGTAGTGCGCTGGGGAGGGGGAGTGGAGACACAACACCAAGCTCCCCCTGCGGCCGCAAGAACAGCCAGCAAACCCTGCGGCCGCCAAGGGAGCTCCCTCTGCGGCCGCAGGTGAGCCAGCTGGCTGCCAGGCCCCAGGTGCCGACGGCCCACCGGGAAATTTCCCAGTAACCCGGTGGGCCAGTCCGGCCCTGCTCCATGGCAATAAAACTGTATTCGTGTGGTCTGAGTGCCATTCACCTAATAATGTGCACTCAGACCTGAGCTATCTGGGGATATGTTACATGTATATATTTACTGTACCATTTGTCCCATTATGTATTTTAAAGTGATATTCTGTCTTTGTGTCCCCACGTGTGTAATGGAGTTTTGCCTTTGTCCTGGGAGATAATTGAATTACTTCTCCAGGGCAGAGGGGAGTAAGCCAGGATGCATTGTGGGGATGTTTTTCTTCTGTATGTCTGTAATTGGTACATGTCTGTCTTTTGTTACAGTCTTCCATCTGGTCCCCTAGGGGAGTGTCCACCAGGTGGGAGACCTGCATAAATACTGGGCAGGTAGCCCTCATTAAACAGACCACTGCTTGACCCCAACACGGAGCTCTGTCTCGTCTTTGGGGGGGATTTACTGTATGCTGATAGAGACTGATTGCCAGGAGTGTAAGCCGCTTGGATGCTTTTCCTGTTCGTCTGCTAGCAGCTATTCGTGAGGTTCCAGTTCGAGTGTTTGGAGCATTCCCTTGTATGCAGTTCGAGTGTTTGGAGCATTCCCTTGTATGCAGTTCGGGTGTTTGGTGCATTCACTTGTATTCAATTTGTGAGTTTTGGTGATTCTACAGTAGCTGTGCCTGTCTCTGAAAGGGGATTATTGTCTAAGCAGTTTTTACCCCTTGTGAGCAAAACAGTCCGTTACAAACGTATACCGGACCTTAGAGTGACCAGGCTTTCTGTGAAAGACAGAATGGTCAGGGACAAGCCACAATCAGGGAAGACAGAAATCAGGCATAACAAGGTACAATAGCCTAGTCAAGGATTAAAGAAAGGAGAATAGTCAGAGTCAGAGAATATAACACACTATTGCAAAAACAAAATTTTAAAAATCCTGCGCTCAAACTCCCATCACTCCTGGGCGGCAGCATCGACCATAGTACACATCAGCCCCAATACATACAGTAAAAACCAAAGAAAACAAAGTTACCTGCGCTCTCTCTCCTAAATCCCTCTGCATATTTAAACAAATGGAGGTTATTTTGTTTCTTCAATGGCCATGAGAGATTTGAGCCCAACGTCAAGGCAGACCCCCCTAGACGGGTCCTACACTAACCTTTCATCTTGCTTCCTTGAGCTTCTAGCAAAGTTATCTCTAATGAGACAGAAAGGGGTGTTTATATATATATATATAAAAAAAAAAAACACACACTATTGGGTACCAAAGAACAGGGCAAGGACCTAAGCCTTAACCACCTTTTATAGTGTGGCTCTTTAATTTTAGAGCAGGGCTGCCCAACTGGTAGATCCCCAGATGTTGTAGAACTACAATTCCCATGATGCTTTGTCATTCTAAATGCATTCTAAAGGCATGCAAAGCATCATGGAAGTTGTAGTTCCACAACATCTGTAGATCTACCTGTTGGGCATCTCTGTTTTAGAGCCACGCCCCCAAAACATTTGCATTCAAATGTTTTGGTGGGCCGTGGCATCATCGGCAAAGACATTTGGAATTTATCAGAATATATGAAACTAAAGTCATAAACCGGATCAATACTGACTCATAATAGGGAATCCAATCTGACAATCCAATCCGATGGTGACAGCTGTGGCTTTTGCAGATCTACATCACATCACATCACTGGACCAGGGAATCAGAGCCTGGCGAGGATCCTGTAAGGGGGCAATCTGTTGCTAAACCTTCAGCATCAGTGGCTGTCATGGTTATCATGCTTGAAGTAACCCTTAAATGGCTCTTGGCCACAAGCACATTTCAGTTTGTAAATGACATGTTCTGAGTTACAGTTGTAATCAAAGTTATTCAAACCTCATTTAAAATCAGGTTTATTGTCAAAATGTACAGACTTTCAGCTGTTAGCTATGAACAAATCACACAAAAATCAATTGAAATAGCTCAACACAACAAATACTTCAATCGGTTTCCCCAAATTCTACTGAAAATGCAACTTATAATGACTTCTCCAGTCTTAAAATTATACAACCCCTTCATGACAAGCATCTTTAGTACTTAGCAGAGCACCGTTTTGCTGTTATGACCTGCTGCAAACAAGATGCACAGCCAGACACCAGTTTCTGGCAACGTTCCTGAGGAATCTTAGCTCATTGCTCATGAGCATTGGCCTCCAGTTCATTAATATTCTTGGGTTTGCGTGCTGCAACCGCCTTCTTAAAATCCCACCAGAGACTTTTTAAGAGATACCTACTACTTTGTCTCTGATCCTTAATTCTTGTAGTTCAATCTAATGATAGTTCAACACGATATAACATACCATAAGTATTTTACTTACAAATATAATTTATGGTGACATCAATAATCTAAACGACAGTAACATAATCAGTGACAATACAACATGTAACAAAAAAAAATAGTTTCAAACATGTAAGAATATATTTTCCTTAGTAGACAATGAAAATTGGTATACTGAGCAATTTAGTTACTGTCTCAAAAAATGATCACCAACGAATGTCAACATAAGATTGCATTCAAATTTAATATTCGTCACCATAATATGAAAGGGTATCATATTACAATATGCCCTGCAATAAAGAAGCATACGCCACATTTATTCCTGGAGTTTCAAAGTTTTAAATAGGAAAATATTCCACTTCTAATGCTTCTACAAAGTATCAATAACTTGTATAGACAATCTCTAATAATTAGCAACTATTTCCACAAATGGTTGCAAACCAAATAAACCTTTTCCAATCAATTCAGCAACTAAACTCTCAGCTTGGAATTGCAAACTGACAATATGCAAATTCTATAAACAATTGGTAATAAAATAAACTATATCTCGCTATATTGGTATGCAATGATATTATGTACAACAAACCAATAAAATAACATAAAATTTTCAAAATAATTACTTGGAAAGTGTTAAGTAACTTCTGTATTTAAACTAAACAAATTCTACAGGTATTTACAAGACAATAGGCTTTGATTATTAACTGAATTTCAACAAACAAATGTATCTAGAATTACAGTTTTTATCCCTTACGAATTATAGACACAGATTTAAATATACCGAGATTAATTTTCCACAAAAGGAATACATTATTCGAAGTGTTGAATTAGATAATGTTCATACCTGTACAAAATATAACCATAATATAATTTCAAATTACCACTTAGCCACTGGTTTTCATTCCCTTTTCAATGGACAAGGAACAAGGAATTCAGTTTTGAAAGAATTTTTTTTTTTAATGTAAAAGAGCTAGATAACTTGCTATAAAGTTTAGGAGAATAGTGAATCAGAATAGCAAAGTTTAATAGGTAAAAAAAAATCAAAAAAAAATCAATAGAATTCATTTTCAGTGTATCAGATCAGAATATTAAGTAGTGCGTCATGAAAGAGTGATTCATCATTGGGGGCAGAGCCGGACCACCATGCTGACAAGTCTCATGCCTGAGCAGCTCCTGAGGGCTTCGGCTTGAAGAGCTGAATTTCAGCAAAGCCTGTACCAATTTGGAGCCAAAAGGTGAGAATCTGGACTGGCGGGGGTCATCCCGGTCCCCGTCAGCACACTTCTCTGCTGGGCACGCTACTCTATATAGGTAATCAGCACTAAACCACTAAATACACCTAAGATTGAGGCAATTTATGTTCCTGGACAGCACGAGGCAGAGGAGGTGCACCTGTGGTGGAAAGAGGTCCTTGTGCAGACTTACAAGGAGCCCTGCACACACCCCTGGAGAGGGCAGGGGGAAAGAATCATGCAGCTCAACCTGCCAACCATTGACCCGGCATTTCCACACCCTGAAGGGTTCCTGCGACCACGCCCCTGGATCGGACACCATTCTGAGCAGCGAGAGGTGAAGGGAGAGATCCCAGAAGACGACCCACACTGATCTGGGGAGTAACCACGGCAATATTCTTGTGCAAACGGCATAGAGAGGCTGCAAAATCTGGCATGCTGCCCCCTGACCATACCTGGGGATGGGAGTGCAGGACCGGGGAATCCCAACTTGCCACACTGAGCGTCTCTTCATGCCGGTGTCTGGAGAACTCCCACGGCCCACTCAGTATACCCAGTCTGGGCATAGGCTGACATTTTATTATTTCAAGTACCCAAGCCCACATTAAGCTACTCAGTTTCTAACAGCCTCCATACTGTTTACTATTGATTACTACTAGCCTTTTTTGTTATTGTTGGTTTATGATTTGATTGGCCTAAGTTTAAATCCAATACTTTTTGTCTGTCATGCAGGCCTAGCATTAGTATAAACATATGTTATTATACAGACATGCTGGTGGTATTTCTAACCAGGCCATTGGTAATCTTACATTTCTCAGAGTCTCTTGTAACTTCCTCACAATCAGTATAAGTGACAACATGCCTTAGTTTAGTATACTAGCAAACTGTATATACTTCTTAACAAGCAGAACACACGCTTGCAATTATCTCTATTCAATGTCTTGTTCATGTCAGGATTTCTCACCTCTTGAATGTTCTATATACAAAAGTGCAAGTCTCTCAACATGACTTGTTACATACCTGCAATTTACGTTGTCACATTAACTATTAACGTCATGTCATTATCAGCTTATGTTCCATCCTATGCCCTACTAAAATAAAGAATTATAAAAAATAAAAAAAAAAGAAAGTGCGATCATTCAAGAGTCATCCCTTCCTCTATTCTCTATAAAAAAAAATAAAAAATAGATTATCACTGTCCGGGCGGCGGTGCGTGGACCGGGACCCAGTATGCCTGATGTTCAGAGTAGGAGTCACAGTGTGGAAGTGGATTACAGGGCCCGGTGTAGGGTAACAACACGCCCCCTGGTGTGGAGCACCAGCGTCTGTGCAACCACATACCAGAACCCTGATTCAGCTTATGTGGATCCCAGGAACTTGATATGCAGACCTCCCAGGAACTGGATAGGGGGGCTCTGCAGCAGACATGTATCCAGTACAGAAACAAGGCAAGACTAGAGATAGGCACCATACATGAAAACAAGACAAAACTAGGAGAACCCAGAACCAGAGCAGGACAGAAAGCAGAACATGTACACAAGACATGAGGAAAACAAGAACAGGACAGGACTGTACATGAACTGGGAATACAAGACAAAATAAAATAGGACAAGAGATACAAGGTAAAACAGGGAGAAATAACTAAGCACTATATATGAAAAGTATGGGGATTTAGTTACATTATATGATCATACATTGCATAAGCCTGCCAACAACGCCAATGTACCCCATATCTGGCAGGTCCTACACTGCCTAATGTTCGCTAAAACAACCACACTAAACCACAATAGCACTTACCTGCAAGAAAGGGCAGAGACATGAAACACTGCTGCAGGTCCAGACTGAAACAAAAGGAATGATGGAAAACAAACAGGTGTGGCAACATAAAACAAACATTTAAATGAAACCAAGAGACTGGGAATTCCGGGGACGGAATATAAGGAATGAACCCAGAAATCCAGCATAAAGAAAACCAGACATGGAATAGAAAGCCAAAAACCAAGAAAAACTAAACAAGAATTGTAAAAAGAGTACCGGATACCAGAAGCCAAGGCCAGACATCTCCACAGAACAGAGCAGGATGTGACAATCACTTAGTAATCACAAACACTTCCAAATATGTCAGTTAAAAGTGTGTCCCATAACTACATGCATGGATAATACTTAATAGATAGAAAAAAATAATAATATATATATATTATATATGTAAAAAAATTAAATAAAAGCTGTCTAAACATGCTATTCTATAAAGATTATATAATGAGATTAATATAATTATTATACTTTGCACCCAGTGGCATAGTTGGAGTTTTTGCCACCCGTGGGGGGTCCTTGAGTTTGCCGTCACTCTCAGCCATGCTGTGAGGAATACAGGGAGCAGGGATATGCCATGATTCATATCCACGCCCCATCCACACAACCTGAGGTATGTGTATTTGTAAGCAGTGTTGGAATGCAGGGGTGTATTTGTAAGCAGTGTTAGCATTGGAATACAGGGGTGTATTTGTGTGCAGTGTTGGAGTTGGAATGCTGGGATGTATACATGGTCACACACAAATACATACATATGTACACAGACACACATATACATAGACGCACATACACAGACACACAACTTCACAGACACGCAGGTTCACAGACACACATACACACTGACACACACAGCCAGATACACTCACACACACACAGGCAAAAACACATATGCACACAGACCCAAGTACACATACACACACATATATATATAAACAACAATTTACATATTTTACCTTCCTCCTGTTTTCTTACTTTTTGGGTGCAGAAGGGTGGCTTCCATAGGGTCCAGTGAGAACTGGCTGGTTGAGGCTGATGGGAGTCTGAGGCACAAAGCTTTCTCAGTCTCTCTCCTCCTCCCCATGTTGTGCCTTGTTTCCTGGCAAGAAGCGACCTGAACTCACTAACTCCAAGCAGCCAGCAGTGTTCAGCAGGGAAACACAGAAGGTGACAGGGGCCCAGTCCGGTGAAGAATTAAAGAGCAGCATTGTGGCTGCATGGCCCAGATGGCCCCAGGTACTGCAGCCTACCCAGGGATATTACGGCCAGGGCGGCACTTTCATGTGAGACAGCTGGCCGGGCCTGCTCCAGAGCTGCTCCAAAAAAGTGCCCCCCTCACCTCTCTTTCCTCTCTTAGTAGCGCCACTGTTTGCATCTAAGATATACTTTAACATATATATCCTCCTAACTTATTTTCAGCCAGATCATTCAATATTAACCCCCATTCTGATTTCTATCACAAGAAGTCTTGTGATCTGGACTTTAAATCTTATTCACCATACTAGATTTTATAACTTTGCACAGCGTGCAGCTCTGACATTCGTGAAATTTCCCCATAGAGGTGCATTGTTTCATTAGTTGAGGAGATGCTGATTGGCCAGCACAGTGTTTGGCTCCAACCCCCGCCTCACCTCCTTTGCTGAGATAATCAGAATTGACACTCTCAGTCAATCTAATGCTTTCCAGTTCTGATGATCTCAGTCAAGGAGGCAGAGCAGGGGTTGTGCCAGCGCTGGCAGAGCTGCGCAGTTCTCGAATAAAGGTGAGTTTTGAACTTATTTATGGGGGGCTGTTTTCCTGACCCTATATTGTTCCTTTAACCCAGTAAGGACCGGCCTGTTTTGGCTATGTTGTACGTTATGGACCAGAGCTGTTTTAACACTTTTGTGGTGTTTGTGTTTAGCTGTAATTTTCCGCTCTCTCATTTACGGTTCCCATACAAATTATATATTGCTTTTTTCAGGACAAGGAGGGTTTTCTTTACATACCATTATTTGTATCATATCGTATATTTTTCTTTAAAAAAAAAAAATATGGTGAAAAATTAAAAAAAACACATGTTTTTGGACTTTTACTTGAAAAATCTTATACTTATCTACAAAAGCTAATGAAAAAAAACTGCTAAATAGATTCAAAATTTTGTCCTGAGTTTACAGACACATCCACACATGTCTAATTATATACATAACTATCAACATAAAGAAATAAGTGCACACATCTAAATACGCATATATTGCTAACCGGACAGCATATACACATTTATTTACCAAATTATTCACTCAAACATGCACAGATACATGCTCACATACAAATGCGCACTCACACACACACACACTCACAAACTCTCTCTCTCTCTCTCTCTTAATAATTATACACTCTCCACCCCCTACTTCTCATACTTGTTGGAGGTAATGAACAAGGCAAAGGACCATTTAGTTGTTATTTTTTTATCATTTAAAAAATTTGTAAAAATGCATTATTAATTAAAGGTTCCATTGAGGGGTGAAGCTGGTTTCCTTTTAATTGACAGCAGAAATTGGCTGTACATTTTTTTTGTTTCTTTAGATTTTGTTATATCCCATTGCCCAGATTGCTATTTGTTTCTCCCTTTGAGTCTGTAGTTGTTCATAGTTTTTGATAGTCTCTTTATGCAATTCTCCAAACCTTTATTCCACCGGCCGAATCTTCATTTCAGAGAGCTTATAAGAGTATTTATGGCCTCTGCCGTGATACCAATTAATGCCATCTGCTTCTGAGCTGTGCGTCCCCGACAGATACAGACCATTCAGATTTGCATGGTGACATTGTTGATACCACCAAGCTCCCTTGTAAATCTCAGCACAGTTTAACGAGGAAATATCATTGTCTTGGTCTTTCGTGGAGAACTTAGTGTTATGGTGAACTGCAAGGGAATCTCCTGTAAAAAAAAACACAAGGTGAGTGATATATGTTTTTTGTGTCTGTAAATTGATCATGTTGCATTGAAAGAATGGCAGAAATAATGCCATGGAATAAAACAGAGCTTCAGATGTATTTGTCAGAACTTAGTGAAGCATGGAAAGCACAGACCACTGAGCTTCTTCACTCATGTTAATTGCATTGTCCTACATAGGAGGCACCCATAGTGTCTTAAAGGGACACTATAGTCACCAAAACAACTTTAGCTTATTGAAGCAGTGTTTGTGTGTAGATCATGTCCTATACACAGTCCTATGTTCTCACTGCCATTTAGGAGTTAAATCGCTTTTCTTTTTGTTTATTCAGCCCTAGTCACACCTCCCCAGCCTGACTCACACAGCCTACTTGAAAAGAAATGATTTCATTTTCAATCAGATGCAACTTATTTAAAAGTTTGTATCTCCTGCTCTGTTAATTGAACTCTAGCCCCTTAAGGACGCAGCTTCAAAAAACTGGACTTACCCTTAAGGACACAAGCCATTTTTGCATTTTTTTGATGATTCTGTTCAAACGCAATTTGCATCTCTGTCATTTATTGCACCAACTCATATTATACACCATTTATTAGAGGGCAAAAAATGGCTTTAATTTCATGTGACATATACATAGACAAATTTTCATTAATTATAAAACAAATGCCAAATGTCATAAGTGCGATGATTATGGCTTACAGCTCATGAAAACCCCAAATCCACAATCTCAGTAAATTAGAATATTGTGAAAAGGTGCAATATTCTAGGCTCACTGTGTCCCACTCGTTTCAGCTAAGTAAGCCATAACACCTTCAAAGGGTTCCTGAGCCTTTAAATGGTCTCTCAGTCTGGTTCAGTAGGAATCACAATCATGGGGAAGACTGCTGACCTGACAGTTGACAGAAAACCATCATTGACAACCTCCATGAGGAGGGAAAGCCTCAAATGGTAATTGTGAAGGAAGTTGGATGTTCCCAAAGTGCTGTATCAAAGCACATTAATAGAAAGTTATGTGGAAGGGAAAAGCGTGGAAGAAAAAGGTGCACAAGCAGCAGGGATGACCGCAGCCTGGAGAGGATTGTCAGGAAAAGGCCATTCAAATGTGTTGGGGACTTTCACAAGGAGTGGACTGAGGCTGGAGTCAGTGCATCAAGAGCCACCACACACAGACAAATCCTGGACATGGGCTTCAGATGTCGTATTCCTCTTGTCAAGTCGCTTCTGAACAACAAACAACTCCAGAAGCGTCTTACCTGGGCTAAAGAAAAACAGACCTGGTCTGTTGTTCAGTGGTCCAAAGTCCTCTTTTCTGATGAGAGCAACTTTTGCATCTCATTTGGAAACCAAGGACCCAGAGTCTGGAGGAAGAATGGAGAGGCACACACTGCAAGATGCTTGAAGTCCAGTGTGAAGTTTCCACAGTCTGTGTTGATTTGGGGAGCCATGTCATCTGCTGGTGTTGGTACACTGTGCTTCATTAAGTCCAGGGTCAACACAGCCGTCTACCAGGAGATTTTGGAGCACTTCATGCTTCCTTCCGCAGACGAGCTTTATGGGGATGCTGACTTAATTTTCCCACACTACCAAAAGCACCAAACCTGATTCAATGACCATGGGATTACTGTGCTTGATTGGCCAGCAAAATCGCCTGACCTGAACCTCATAGAGAATCTATGGGGCATTGCCAAGAGAAAGATGAGACATGAGACCGAACAATGCAGAAGAGCTGAAGGCCGCTATTGATACATCCTGGTCTTCCATAACACCTCAGCAGTGCCACAGGCTTCCATGCCACGCCGCATTGAGGCAGTAATTGCTGCAAAAGGGGCCAAACCAAGTACTGAGTCCATATGCATGCTTAGACTTTTCAGAGGTCCGATATTGTTCTATGTACACTCCTTGTTTTATTGATTGCATGTAATATTCTAATTTACCGAGAATGTGGATTTGGGGTTTTCATGAGCTGTAAGCCATAATCATCGCACTTATGACAAATCACGGCTTGAACTATCTTGCTTTGCATGTAATGCGTCTATCTCATTTATTAGTTTCCCCGTTTATTTGCATTACTGAAATAAATGAACTTTTGACCGATATTCTAATTTTTCAAGTATCACCTGTATATAAAGTAGACATCACAGGCTATTTACCTAAGGTTGTTTTGACACGTTTTACATAGCCATTTCATCGCCAATTTCTGCTAAATATTATAGTAAAATTTATTTTTTTCTCTATTTTGGCATTTACACATATAACAAGGTTTTTGTAATAAATATTTCGTAAAGCTGGTATGTGCTATTCCTGTACAGAAGCCCATATTGTGTTCAGCTACATCTGCTGAGTATAACAATACCCCCATTGAATGCCTTTGGCACTATTCTGTGAAACTACAATGCCATATAAGAGACAAGGCTATTTCAGTTTATATAGCTAGATGGATTTGACCCGCTATTTCTCATTTTGGGGTATTTATATCAGTGTGAGTTTTCAAATAACCCCACAAAATGCTTCCATTTAATAAAGTAGACACCATATGGTATTTTATATGGCATATATTGTGCCTTAACTTGTCACCATTTTTCCACCAATTTATGTCAATGTTTGTGTTGAGGGAAAAAAATGCATTTTTACATACATGTTGAATTTTTGCTGAGTATTTCTTACACTTGATATGTACCACTGTCAATAATCCCCAAATTATGCTCAGTTACATCTTCTGAGTAAAACAATATGCCCAATGTATAACCTAGACACTATTTTGTGAAGTTACAGTGCTGTAAAAGAGACGTGACAAGTTCAGGTTTTTAAGTGTGAATTTTCATGGAGGGTTTTGATGTGTCTGTGTCCCACTTTGGAGCACTTGAGCAGGCTACATATTCCAGTTACACCATAAAGGCATACCATTAAAGAAGACATCCCAGGGTATTTGAAAAGGTATAATTTGAACCTTAGCGTTGGATCATTTTTCCGCTAGCTTGTACCCAGTGTAGTGGTAATAAGCATTTTTTCTGCCTTTTTGACAGACAAAGCGAGTTTACACAGTGTATTTTGCAAACCTTATGTGTGCTACGACTGTATAATACTTCATATGTTGCTCAGCTATGTCGTCTGAGTACAACAATACCACCGTATGTACCTTTGACAGGTATATGTGGATGTTGAAGGGGCACATTTGAGACGCAGCCCTTCAGTTTTTTTCTAACTTTGAAGTTTTACGCTGTGTCCATGTTTCATTTCGGAGTAATTTAGCTGGTTGGTTATTCAAACTTCCCCACAAACACATACTATTTATTTAAGAAAACACCCCAGAATAATTCAAAAGGCATATTTTGAACCTTAGCGTGGGATCAATTTTTTTTTGCTAGTTTGTTCCAGGTGTAGTCGTAATGAGTATTTTTAATGTATTTTTTTAAAATTTGAAAAAAAAGTTCTCTCTTTTTTTACACTTTTACCGTTTTTTACCGTTAACCCCTAACAAGCAGTAAGTAGCACACAGTAAACTAACAGTAAATTCCCCAATTTCCCATAACTCCCACCCACCCCAGCTTGCAAAATATATAATTTTAAAATATTTAAATTAATCAATGAAATAAATTGAACCCTCAGGGGTTAAAAATAAAAAAATCAGATCACTGTAATCTGTGATCTGTATTTTGATCACTATAGGCAGTGATTGACTTGCAGGGAAGGGGTTCATTTTTATTAGGACTGGGTAAGGGGGTGGGATTTGTTTTACTTTTTTAAAGCGGTATTAAAACTCTTTTTTTACTTTTTAAAAACTTTTTAAAGCTTTTTTAAAACTTTTTTTAATGTTAACCCCTAGCTAGCCTAACACCAAATTCTCCAATTCCCCACTAACTTCCACCCACCCCAGCTAGCTAAATATATAATTAAAAAATATTTAAAATTAATTAATAAAATAGATCGAGACCCTGAGGGGTTGTCAAAATGATCACAGCTGCAGGAACATCTCAATCGGGTGCTCCCCGTCTGCCCCGAATACAGAGGCAGACCGGAGGAGCATTAACCCCACAATCCACACAATTGTGGCGATCTGGGGTTAATTTTATCGCATGACGAACCCGATCCGTCATCCGGCGTTAAGTACTTCCCCAGCATGACAGACCCGATTGGTCGTCCGGCGTTAAGGGGTTAGCAAGATATTAACAGAGCATAAGATAAATAAACAGAATTTGCAGTGTAAACATTGGATGATTCTTTACAGGAAGTGTTTGGGAAGGCTGTGTAAGTCACATGCAGGGAGGTGTGACTAGGGCTGCATAAATAAAGTAATTTAACTCCTAAATGGCTGAGAATTGAGCAATAAGACTGAATGGGGCATGATCTATACACAAACATTGCTTCATTAAGATATAGTTGTTTTGGTGACTATAGTGTCCCTTTAATATTATGTTAAGTAGAATATTGTATTATATACATTTATTTCACATTCCTTTATGTTTCATCCTTATACTATATTAATTTTTTTCACATCAATCTACATGCAAAAAAAACCCTTATTTTTATCCAAACTTTGCAAGTTTATTAAATAGAAAACAAAAACTAAAATGTTATGTTGACATAAGTATTCAGACCTTTTGACACTTGAAATTTAGGTCAGATGCATCCCGTGTCTCTGGGTAATCTTTGAGATGTTTCTACACTTTAAGGTCCATCTGTGTCCATCAAATTCAATTGTACATGATTTGGAAAGGGGCACACCTGTCTGTAAACAAAGGGTCTCACAGCTATAAATG
>OW240920.1:128512447-128527202 GCA_933207985.1 Pelobates cultripes
CCTTATTTCTTTCTCACCCCTCTCTCACCCTTCTTTCTCCCCCTCCCCCCTACCTCCCTGTAGCGTGGCCGATCCCAGTATAGCCGGCGGGTACAGGGAGCTTTTGTTTCCTGTACCCGGCCGGACTAACAGGAAGTGCACACTGAGTGTGCACTTCCTGTTAGTCCGGCGGGTACAGGAGACAGCTGCTCTCTGTACCCGTCGGACCATGCTGCAGTGAGGGAGCTGACAGGAGCGCTCCCTCCTGGCAGCCTCTCCTCAGGCTGCGCCCGGGCGGTGCGGTCCGCCCTCATGGACGCACCGCCCGGGCAAAGCTGCAGCCGCCTGAGGCTCTATACAGAGCGCTCGGGCGGCTGCAGCATGGGGGGGGCTGGCCATGGCACCCCCCACCCGGCTGGCACCTGGGGCGGACCGCCCCCCCCGCCCCCCCCTTAGTACGCCACTGCATGTATAGCTTGGAGGAAAGACGAGACAGGGGGGATATGATAGAAACATTTAAATATATAAAGGGAATCAACACAGTAAAGGAGGAGACTATATTTAAAAGAAGAAAAACTACCACAACAAGAGGACATAGTCTTAAATTAGAGGGACAAAGGTTTAAAAATAATATCAGGAAGTATTACTTTACTGAGAGGTAGTGGATGCATGGAATAGCCTTCCAGCTGAAGTGGTAGAGGTTAACACAGTAAAGGAGTTTAAGCATGCGTGGGATAGGCATAAGGCTATCCTAACTATAAGATAAGACTAGGGACTAATGAAAGTTTTTAGAAAATTGGGCAGACTAGATGGGCCGAATGGTTATCTGCCGTCACATTCTATGTTTCTAAGGGAATGCTCCAAACTCCCAAACTGCATACAAAGTAGCACTCCAAACTTCCGAACTGGAACCTCACGAATAGCTGCTAGCAGACTAACAGGAAAAGCACCCAAGCGGCTTACACTCCTGGCAATCAGTCTCTAACAGCATACAGTAAATCCCCCCAAAGACGAGACAGAGCTTTGTGTTGAGGGTCAAGCAGTGGTCTGGTTTAATGAGGGCTACCTGCCAGTATTTATGAAGGTCTAACCACCTGGTGGACACTCCCCTAGGGGACCAAATGGGAGACTGTGACAAAGGACAGACATTAACCAATGACAGACACACAGAGGTAAAACATCCCCACAATGCATCCTAACTTCCCTCCCTCTGTCCTGGAGATAATTGGGAAGTAATCCAATTATCTCCCAGGACAAAGGCAAAACTCCATTAACCACATGGCAGTAAAAGACATAAAAATGTATAAAGTTACAACTGTTGCACAAAACATATACATTCTACCTATTCCCAGATAGCTTAGATCTGAGTGCACAAAAGTACCGAATAGCGCTCAGATCCTATGCACACAGTCCAATCGCCGTGGAGTTAAAGTGTTCACAAAGTCTGTTCTCTATTCATACGAATAGACTCCAGAGGATGGCTATCTGGGGTAATGCTGTTCATACGGTTTAAACTACCGAATGAACAGGCATCCGGTTAAATAAGCCTTTTCTGCAGGGGAAAAGAAGGCTTTTAACATGGGGCCATAGTCCAAAGGCAACAGGCGAGCAACCAGGCTTCTCCAATGTCCAATGCAATGTGGCGAGATTGGTCTCGTCACACCCTCAACACAGAGCCTTGTCTCGTGCTTGTAGGGGAAAGCTAAACCTGCTATAATCCCTGCTCTTGGGATTGCTCTTTGGAGTGTTATAGTCACTAGCTCCTTTAAGAGCTGTTCCTGCTCTGCTCTACAGCATTCCTCTCAATAGGGAGAAAAGAAGATCTCTTGCGGCAGAACCTTTCTTCTCATCAGGGAGTCCGCCACACCTTTACCTGGAGCTGTTCTTTACATTCTAAGATTTGCAAACCATGCTGTGTGCAGTGATCAGCCTAGCCTCTGACCTCCATAGTACAAGCTGGGTGAAAAATAATACTGAGAAGGGGGGAAACAGGAAATAAAATAAATTTAAAAACCTGTTTATTGCTGCAGATTTTTTTACAATTATTATTATTTCTTTTTGCAAATTGCAACAGTTATAATCCATTCACCAAGCGGAAATTGAGGTAGAATATTTTCTATACAACCTCTGCAATACGGAAAACCGCAAAAAGAGCAGCTCACATGTCCACATGTTACAAAGTGTTTATGCGGAATTTAAGAAAATTTTTAAGGGATGCGTTTATATTAAACATAAACGCATACTGCGATGTTACATGCTTAGTTTTTTGATATGGCTTTTTAAGCCTGCATGAGTCACTCCGACATGCCATAGTCCTTTCCATTCTTTTATTAACCCCTTAAGGACACAACTTCTGGAATAAAAGGGAATCATGACGGAATATTTCCGTCACGTGTCCTTAAGTGGTTAAAGATGCCCGCAAAAAGGGGCTAAAATTTGTGCAATTTCTAATAGTCCATGCTACCCCTAAGGTGGAAAATTCCTCTGTATATATAGTTCATTATCTCATCTTCTAATTCTGTATTTGAGACATAAACCCTTTTTATGTGCAATCGTGGCATTCTCTGTGACTTTGATGGTACTCCCCCATTTGCTCTTTTCTTGTTTGTGTAGAGAGCAGTTGCAGATAAAGGTTTCTTGAACACCATTATTCTGTGCTTCCTTGAAAGGTTTTTTGGCTTATGGAATCTCTGACTCCACTTTGTCTGGTTGACAAATTCTTGAATTCCCCCCCAAAAAAAAAAGAACGCCTAGCCTTAGAAAATCCATGGGAAGCTATAGCTGATAATCATTTTCTCTCAGGAAACACGTTTTGCACAGGATTGGGTTCCAACTTCCTAAATTATTTTCCAAAAACCTTTCGTCTGTATCTCTGTTTTGATTAACAACTGTCTTGCTTTCTAATTTCACAAAAAAAACAAATAGATGGTATAGGTTGCTATTTAAAGGGGCAGTCTAATCACAAAGGCACTTCATGTTAAAGGGACATTATTGTCACCAGAACAAAAACAGCGTAATATAGCTTTGTGCTGGTGTGTATAGCATGCCCCCACAGGCTGTTTAACCCATTAAGGACTGAGCCAATTGTACAAGTTGTGATCAAAACAAAAGGTAAACAAAACCTTGAATTTGCGCTATATATCTGTTCAGGCGTAATTTACCTCTTTCATATTATGGGCACCCACACTTCTATATCATTTTGTTCAGGAGAAACAGGGCTTTTCACATCAAATATTTGTATATTAAACATATTTTAATATGAATAAAAGATAAAAAAGTTTTTAAGAAATATTATTTTTTTAGTTTTGCTTGGTATTTTAACTGTGAATATAATAATAATGTTAGCTGTTACTGCCATAAAGTACACATATTTGTTTTCAGCGATGTCTCACGAGTAAAACAGTACCCCCAATGTACAGATTTTATGGTGTTTTGTAAAGTTACATGGTCAAATATAGCATGTTACATTTTTTAGTTTATACACATTGAAATTTGCCAGATTGGTTATGTTGCCTTTGAAACCAAATGGTAGCCCAGGAATGAAAATTACCACATGATGGTATACCATTTGCAAAAGTAGACAACCCAAGGTATTACAAAACATTTTCCAGTCTTTTCTAGTAGCCACGTAATCACGAACAAAGTTAGCGTTCATGTTTGTTTGTGTGTGGAAAATGCAAAAAAATAAATTGAACGCTAGTTTTGGCCAGTGTTTGTGACTAAGTGGCTACTAGAAAAGACTGGACATACCCCATTTGCAATACCTTGGGTTGTTTACTTTTGCAAATGGTATGCCATCATGGGGGTAATTCTCATTCCTGGGATACTATACGGTCTCAAAGGCAACATAACCAATCTGGCAAATTTCAATGTGAAAAAAATAAAATTCAAGCCTTATATTTGACTCAGTAACTTTTAAAAACCCCATAAAACCTGTACATGGGGGGTACTGTTATACTCGGGAGACTTCGCCAAACACAAATATTAGTGTTTCAAAATAGTAAAACGTATCACAACAATTATATCGTCAGTGAAAGTACCGTTTGTGTGTGAAAAATGCAAAAAAGTGATTTTTGTTTTTTTATAGGACACAATTGAGAAAGTCTACATGCCTATTATATGCTGGCTTGTTTAAAATGCTTGAGGAATTTTCAGCAATTTCTTCAGATCACAAATTGTTACCATTATACAGCACTCAACATATTCTGCAGAAATGTAAAATTATACAGTGGGGCTATAATAACAAGTAACTGATCTACAATATAAAATTGACAGAGGTGAAGAGGGCCTTGTTGTCCATTACTTACCCCATTGTAGTGTGACACAGCAAATACCCTTATTATTGTCTACTGCTCTACTTTGAGGGGAGGGATAGCTGTGTTGGCTTGTTTATGGTTAAGGGTTAGGAGACGTTTAGGGTAGAAGAGGAGTTAGAATTTGCAGTCTACTAACCTTAATAATAATTTATGCTCTGAATTGTCTTACGATGATATTTATTTGGCATCTGTTAAAATAAATACCCCTTAAAATGCCTGATGCACAAATTAATGCCTAATACATGATTTGATATTTATTGATAAACTTTTAAAAGGATTTTCTTTTACCAAAATATTAAGTTTATCCTAAAATAATAAATCGAGGCCATGATTGAATAGAACAACCCACCCACATACATTTTACTTGTGGAGGATTAAAAGGATTAAACTAATCACATAATTATACATAAATATATTGTGGATTATAGCAATGAGTTAATACGATTGTTGGCAGCCTCTGTCACCCAAGTCTATATCATACAAGGTGGTGTGTACCAGATATTCAATGCAAAGAAATTTTCCCACAATACTCATTCTCCTCCGTGTTCTCACGTTGCTTCATTCACCGTCCAAACGTCCTGCCATTTAGATTAGGGCGCTGGCGAATTCACCGAATTTCAGCCTAACAAAATGAGGACAGTTTGTCCTTTCCTGTTAGGGCATAAATCTGGCATATTTTTCGGTTCAGAATTTCATTCGAGGAATTAATTTCCAATCTGTGCAACAGCTACATCTTGCAGCATCTTAATATATAGCCCCCTAATTCCCACAGTAAGCTATCTACGAAAAAACTAAAAGACCAAAATTGGTCTTTCAGCCAACTTTACCCCCCTTTGTCACTTAAGGCCCCCACCCACCACTCATGGGTGGGAGCCAAGGGGGAAGCAGTAGGTTTTCACAACCTTTTGTCACTTAGATTCCCCTGTTTAGTTGAATAGCCAGCACTCGTGGGGCATGGGTGGGGGCTGAGGGAGGACACTATGTCTCCACCCATTTATTGTTTTAATAGCTGCCCTGGTATGGGGAACATGTGCTAGCTCCCCCTTTATTACAAAAGTGAGCAGCCACTGACTGCCTACTGTTTGCTATACATGCCCCCTACTCGCTATAACTCACTTATACTTATATGGGAGTTATTTGACCCCCAAAGAATACTGGGGGGCATGGTGGGTTTTAGGAAGTGGCAGTGAGTAAGCAGGCAGTTCCCTCCTTGTAATGAACAAATGAACGAAGACTGAATTGTAATTTATATTCGTTCATTCATCTTTCTGTCATCTCTTGCCATATGTACCTACTCAATATATACTGAGGAGAAATTGTTATTTATAATTTCTGCCTTTGCTTGGACTTCATTAACTAACTAACTAACTAACTGTTTTTGCTCTATTTGGATACCATCGTCATCTCATTTTTTAGTTTAGCTAAACTATTTGCCTTTTTTCATGCATTATTGGCTTCCTTATATCTTACATAGAATGCCTCTGATTTGTCTGATTTAAATGTGTCAAATGCTCTTTTCTTATTTTTAATTTCTCGGTTTACTTTCCCTCCAAGTCACAATGGTTTTAATTTCTTTCTTTTATTTTTATTACCCAATGATACATACTGAGATGTGTACCTTTCTAATATCTGTTTGAAGATATTCATCTTTAGTGAAAAAACACTGAAGAGTTTATGCCAGTCGATATGTTGTAGAGCTGCCTCTATCTCACTGAAATTGTATTTTAGTATACCCCATGTGCATTTGCTTTTTTGAGTTTATTTCAAAAGACACAATTTTCTTATAACTATTTCAGAAGTTCTCCCCTACTTGAATGTTGGTCAAATGATCAACATTGTTTGTACTTGGACCCATTCTCTTTAATATTTTTATTAGTGATATTGCAGAAGGTCTTGATGGTAAGGTATGTCTTTTTGCTGATGATACTAAGATATGTAACAGGGTTGATGTTCCAGGAGGGATAAGCCAAATGACAAATGATTTAGGCAAACTAGAAAAATGGTCAGAATTGTGGCAACTGACATTTAATGTGGATAAGTGCAAGATAATGCATCTTTGACGTAAAAACCCAAGGGCAGAGTACAGAATATTTGATAGAGTCCTAACCTCAACAATTGAGGAAAGGGATTTAGGGGTGATTATTTCTGATGACTTAAAGGTAGGCAGACAATGTAATAGAGCAGTAGGAAATGCTAGCAGAATGCTTGGTTGTATAGGGAGAGGTATTAGCAGTAGAAAGAGGGAAGTGCTCATGCCATTGTACAGAACACTGGTGAGACCTCACTTGGAGTATTGTACACAGTACTGAGACCGTATCTTCAGAAGGATATTGATACCTTAGAGAGGGTTCAGAGAAGGGCTACTAAACTGGTTCATGGATTGCGGGATAAAACTTACCAGGAAAGGTTAAAGGATCTTAACATGTATAGCTTGAGGAAAGACGAGACAGGGGGGATATGATAGAAACATTTAAATATATAAAGGGAATCAACACAGTAAAGGAGGAGACTATATTTAAAAGAAGAAAAACTACCACAACAAGAGGACATAGTCTTAAATTAGAGGGGCAAAGGTTTAAAAATAATATCAGAAAGTATTACTTTACTGAGAGGGTAGTGGATGCATGGAATAGCCTTCCAGCTGAAGTGGTAGAGGTTAACATAGTAAAGGAGTTTAAGCATGTGTGGGATAGGCATAAGGCTATCCTAACTATAAGATAAGACTAGGGACTAATGAAAGTATTTAGAAAATTGGGCAGACTAGATGGGCCGAATGGTTCTTATCTGCCGTCACATTCTATGTTTCTATGTTATAACCAGATCTAGAAAAGCGACCTTTCTAGTTGGTACTTTTATCAGGTTCAAAAACTTTGCTGAATTCGCTTTGCTGAACTACCAGTCCCTCTGTCCCAATTTATATCCGGTTAATTAAAATCTCCAATAATTAACGTGTTACCCATATTTTCTCTAATAGTTGTTCTTCCTTGTCAATATTAATATTAGGTGTTTTTTTTAACATATCCCAACCAATAATTGACATTTGAATTCCTGACACTATAGAGTTCCTTTAATTGGTTTCAAAGCCAGGCCAACGCTTATGTCTGCTAAAGCTACTGCTGAAGTAAGCTTGTTTTCAATTCTCTGTAAGTACAAAATATGTGTAGCAGAGCAATTTGTTAATTTTAGCAACTGTGTATGCACTTATGAGCACAGTTATTAAATTATTTTTATTTGCCTTTTGACTGTTTTGTTGTAACAGTATATTACAGTTGTGTAAATTAACTCATATTTAATCTTATTCAGATTTTGTGCTATGTATATATTTGAATTTTATTAATAGTTTGATTGCTTTTGTGCGCATCCACTATATCGTTTATGGTTGGTTTTGTTTCTCTGTAAGCCTTCAACCGGTCTAGAGAGTAAAAAGGGTCTATGGATCAGGGAGGATAGGTTTATCTAAGGCTTAAGATAGCCATGATGCCACCTGTGTCTAGTATGGTCATAGGCAGGGCAATTCCATCATTGGTGGTAGTATGTCCCAGCCTGGCCGCAGTAGTAATGTAGTGACTTGCATTTGGTGTAAGCGTACAAGCATAAGGTACAATCTGAAGAGGGTTTTATGCCAAATGGAGAGTTTGGCGTTAACTTTTCAGGTATATTGCCACCGGGCCATGAAGTTAAAAGGCGTTTTTAGGAGAAAGCCCAGTTATCCCGATAAGTATGGGAAATAGACCCTTAGGTGATTGATTGATTACCATGTGGGTAATTTATTAAGGACTATTGAAAAAAAGGTTTTAATTGCAAGCATTAAGAAGAAGCCTTTACAAGTAAGAGTGGCATTGACCTTCAGTTATCAGATCCGATACGCGTGATATGTACAGATGGTCCTAATTATAAAAGTCTTGTGGTTGCATTCTGGGTCGTAATAAGGGGTTTCGGTAGAGAGACATAAGTGGAGAGAAGTCTAATGTAAAAACTTTAGTGAGTATAGGAGAGGAGGGCACTGGGGAAGTATCTGGTAGCATGATGTCGTTATCAATATCAACCCATCTCTTGAGGAGAATTGGAGGTGCCAATCAACAATTTGAGGTAATTTTTCAGATGAAGAGGCACTATTGATTTTTTGAAGTGGAAATTTATTTTCTTTGTGTGAATTCATGTCATAAAATATCTCCTTTCTATAAATGATAATAAAGTACTGGCTTTTGCTGCCCCTGACTGACATTGCGCACTATCAACCACTGTTTCAAAAATTACGGTACTCTATACATTTAAGGCCTGATAGCTTCAAATAAACTTCATTCTGATGAGTAATAGAATTTCACTCAGATAATACAACATACGTGATAATTATGCTTGGTTGGTGTTTGGTCACTAAATATTTCTCTCTGTTTCTTTTTTTATAGCATCTGACTTGAAGGCTTATGTACTTGGACTTTCCATCTTCAGTTTAACAGAGGACTTTATGTCCCTTTTCATCATTGTATTAGCTTACATTTTGTCAAGAGGTACATGTGTTTTCATTATATCATGAATCATGTTAACATGAAATAGCTTATATTTATCAGTGGCCACTGGCGAAATTTCAAGATGCTGGAGTACCAAACTCAACCAATTGAATTTTAACCCACCCCCTCTTTCTGGAAACCCTACATCCTGATCTTTTGGACTGATATTTCTACAAACTAAGTTCTAATGTTGCTATACGCTCCATTCAGTGTGTATGTCTCATTTAATATCGAATACTGTCACAGAGTATCTGGAAGGGTAGTGGAGGGAAGATATTAAAGTCTTAGAATCCTTCATAGTCTCTAGCCACTCAATTCTTGTTAGTTAATTAATTGGCAGCAGGTAAATTCTCAGGCTCCTGACTCAAAACAAAATTAAATACTACCTACTAGCAAGCTAGCCTTGTAGTGGTTTAAATTTTCCGTTCAGCCACAGTAGGGGAAAGTCGGCAGTGGCTTTCTGTTTTCTGAAGGACCCCGGACTAGAGACCTTACTGATTAAGGAAATCTGGGAGGGAAGATTTGGGAATTGGGACGTGGAAAGTGAAAATGGACACCAAGGATGGTGCTGAAAATGTGTAATGGGGGAATAGGGACCTGGAAGTGTAATGGTTGGATGGGAAGCTGTAAGGGGGAAAGGAGACAGGATTTCTAATGGGTGTAAAGGGAACTTAGGAGTGGAGCTAGCAAAAGTCTGTTTATGCATATTCTTAATGGCTTTTTATTCACGGAAATAACTCTTTTTTTCTGTTGCTTTCAGGAACTCAATCCACTGGGCAGTTCAACCCAAACATACAATCGAGAGAAGTAACTGACAACAAAAAAGGTAGTTCTTTTTTTCCCAGTAACTGAACAAAAATCTTCAAATTAATTTTAGATAGTCCAATAGGGCCAGCAGTGAAGTATGCAGAAATAGAGGTGTTGTCCTGGTTTTAGGATTGTAGAGTCCATCAAAAACTTCACCAGTGGCCACTGAAATTAGATCACTTATTGGCCTCCTTCCCAACAAGTTGACCGTTGAGCCTAAAGCAAACAATGGTTGTGTGGGTCTGGTCCCTTTAACTCTCCCTCTCCTCCTCCTTGTGTGTTTATCTTATCAATGCAAATCTACAATAATCGATTGTATATATATATTATTTATTTCTCCAATTATTTTAATTTCAGCTGTATGATTATGCTATTTATACTTTATTCTATATAACATAGGTTATCTTGCCAAAGTGAAGAAGGGATGCTTTTTCACCTATCTGCTGAGCACTGACATAAACATTCTTGTTGTCCTTGCGATATTGATCATCTGGATCACAGAAGGTAAGATTAACATACAAATTAAAATTTAACACCTTAATGATTTTAATTTCAAATGCATTTCAATGGCATTCCTGGCACAATAAGCACTACAGTTTATTGTAGTTTTTATGGTGCAAACCTTTTTTGTGTTATTTGATCAAATCCAGAACACCCAAAACATACCCTTTACCTTCCACAGAGATAATGCGAAAGTGAAAATTTTATCCGATTTTTGGAAACCTATTCTTGTCTCCGCTTTGAATGAATAATACAACTCATTCCTAAAACCATTTTCACACATGACTTGATCTATGTCTTACTAGAAGAAGTGTAGATGTCCATGATTTTGCAATTAATTTCCTGAACACCAGAAAATAATTTTTTGAAATCGTTTTCAGCCATGCTGCCATTTAATCATAAATATTTGGCAATATGCTTTCATTGCTTTTTTCAAACCTGGATTACATAGTGGTTGTTGATTTTGAGAATACATAAGTAAGATAAACCCACCTTTCTTCCGCTACTGCAACTGTGTCATCTAAAACCACTAAACCAACACTGTCATCCCACTCCTGAAAAATGTGTATTTTGTAAAGACTGAATCTCTATGATATACTCATTATGACTGTGCTTAAAGGGACACTATAGTCACCAGAACAACTACAGCTTATTGTATTTGTTCTGGTGAGTATAATTATTCCATTCAGGTTTTTTGCAGTATACACTGTTTTTTCAGAGAAAATGCAGTGTTTGCATTACAGTCTAGGGATAACTCCACTGGTCACTTGACAGGTGATTGCTAGAGGTGCTTCCTGTGGCAGTGCTGCAAACTGCCATTCAGTGTCTCCACCCTCTGTATGGAGACACTAAACTTTCCTCATAGAGATGCTGATTGGCCAGGGCTGTGGTTGACTTGTGCTGGCTCTGCCCCTGATCTGCCTCCTTGACAGTCTCAGCCAATCAAATGCTTTTCTATGTGAAAGCATTGTGAGTGTCTGAGAGAATCACTTTTGATGATGTCAGCCAAGCAGACAGATCGGGGGCAGAGCCAGCAGCAGTAGACTGGAACAAAAATAAGATTTAACTATGTTTAGGGGGAGCTGGGGGACCAGTGGGGCTAGATAGTGGTTTGAACACTATAGGGTCAGGGATACATGTTTGTGTTCCTGACCCCATAGTGTTCCTTTAAGTTTCACTGAAATTACAACTCAATACAGAGACAAAGTATGGACTACTGTATTTCTCCTCTGTCTGATTTTTCTTGACACAAGGTGTTAATCCCTGCAGCCATCGTCAGTGATGGCTGCAGGGAATTGGCATGCGCGTGGGTACTGCAGTGATGCCAGCGCCGAGGAGGTTCAGGTAATATAACTCACCTTTACTTGCCCCCACCTGGTCCCCAGCAGCGATGTCACTGTCGGCCGAGTTTGTGAAATCAGCAAAGTCCCCAAACGGTGACAGTGCTGTTTAACTCGTCTTATTACAAATACTTGTCTGTTAGTCCACCCATTCTACACCTATTGGTGCTTTATAAATAATAATAAAAATAATTTGTGATTGGCTAAGATTCTGTATGTAAGTGCCCATGGGTGCCTTGTGTTGCTCGCATTGATGATGGAGTTTATTAATGATACTAACATTTGAACCCTCTCTGTAGGTATGTCAAAAGCTGTGATTGTGGCGATGATTCCCTTGGTCATAGGGTTTAGTTTCGTCTCAATTTATCTCATGATTTTTTGCTCCTGCTCAAACATTACGGAGAACAGATTCTGTAAGTCAACCAGTTTTTCATGACTTTTGAATAGAACCATAAAAACAGTGTCATTTCTGATATATTTATACATTTCTAATCTTTTTAAATATTGTGCATCCTCAGTTCTTCATGTTCTAGAACTATCACCTCATGTTCTGAATATCTACATGTTCTTTGCATCGATCTTTGTAATAACCTACATCGCCATCGATATACGTAAGTACGGTCCAGTTAATAAGTTATATATTTTTCTAAAAGTCCTGATCAATTAATTGTGTAAAACTGAAATATAATGTAGAAGATAATTTTTATAGATTTGGCAGCAGATATCTTCAATTTCCAATCATTAGTAATGTTAACAAAGAGACAAAATTAAAAAATGATTTGGAGGTTGAGAAATCTAATGCCTTGTTTCAACTGAGCGGAACGGTTCGGGTCGGTTCGGTACGGTACGCTGTTTTGAGTGTTTCCATTATGAAAGTGGCTCATACAACTGAACCGCACCGCACCATTCTTGGCCCCCCTTCAGATGAAGGTCCATAGGAAATGGTAAGGTATGGTTAGGGCGGAGCTACTAGCGTCACACTATACAATCCATTGATTGGCGGATAGGAAAACGTCAATGCTCACAACAAATGACATGCTAGGCATTTGGTCTACAGCCTGCATGGCCCATGGCGGTCCTACTTGCAGTGGAAACTCTCACCTGAATAGGCTGGACCATTCTAACCCTTCCAAACTGTACCGAACCGTTCCGCCCAGTGGAAACAAGGCATAACATTTTTATGGATAGGGAAGCAATTAAACAGACATGTCTACCACAAAATGTTTACACATTTTAGCTTCCGTAGCCTTTGTAAGATGTAATCCTGGGACAGGTGATTGTCTGTAGATTAGTTGGACATGTGACCCCTTAACTCACTCTAGCTCACTATTTAGTAAATAGGATTCTTGGCTATGACATGAAAAGATACACAAAATCAGTGATGTTAATTTGGTTAGGTAACCTGTAATCACATTTATTCTGGTGTTATTTTTTACAGGGCAAGACTGTGAAGATGTAAACAGGAATGTCCTTGTTTTTTTGTCAATACCCTGTGCGATTATTTTTGTCCTTTTTGTTTTTTTCTTCAGCTGTAAGTAGGTGAAATGTTTTCCTGTTTAACTCAAGACATACAAAACACACAAACATTGATCTGAAAAAGATCCACGTGCTCTACAATATACTTATGTTGGGGTGTAAAACACATACTGTTTTGCTGAACTGCTCTATGTATGCAGATTGTGTGGTCTTTTTTTTTAATTTTGAAAAATGTGGAGATTTCAATAGAAATTTTCATTTTATGAATTAAACTTGTTACACCCTCCTGGCTGTCAATCAGACAACCGGTCCTGTTACTTCCTGGTTGTTTAGCTCAATGGAGCTCAAGAGGCAGGATTTACCCAGAACACCTGCCTTGCAAAGACTTCCCATTGAGCTGCATTGGGAAGTCTGTGAATGGACAGTTACAGAAAGACTTGGCTGGATTAGAAGGAGAGGGCTTGCAAAGGGTGCAAACAAGATCAGCAGCTTTTGTAAGCCGTTTTTAGATATAACCCCAATAATAAAAAAAATAATTAAATACATAATAAATTTGGGCAGCTACATACCAGCAAGCGACTTGGCAAATAGAAAAAAATAACTAAAATATATATATCATGTGCGCTCCACAAATAATTAGAGGAAACAAAAAATGTTCCTCTAAAAAAATATATACTTATAAAAAATACCAGCTAAAACAATGAAAAACAATGACCCCAGATGTAATTAGTAACTCTTAGGTGGGACAAATAACACACTAAATAAACATGTATGGAATTCTAACATTGGTTCATTACATTTACTTCTTAAAAACTGTAACAGTTTCAATTAATACAGAAACAGCATGTTGCAGTCCAAAGGGAAAGTAGATGTGAACACAAAGGGGGTTGAACAACTAAATGTTGCAAATCTTAGTAAAAAAAAAAACAACTTTTATAACATCGCATGTAAATTGTTTTAAATATATTTTTATTTTTACTTTGAAGATGAGCACAGTGCGGATTTATAGTTTGTGGTTGCCTACGCAGAGGCATATGAATCAGAGTGAATGTTCAACAATACAACGTAGTTTTGTACATACTTTGCAGGATTATACATGTCTAGCGCGTTAGTATGCTTGTGACAAATAGTGATACTGCGTAATTACGTGGCCTGCGAGGCTTTAAATGGTGCGTTGTGCTAAGATCATATCAGAAGTCATACAAAATTATTTCAATACATGCAGTTAACAGTGCACATTTGCTTTCGCTAGGCTCAAGTAGTAGTTATAGCAGGTCTATTATAGTTAAGACCTATACTATTTGTAAATATTACCGTGTTATTAGAGGCATTCGTTATAATAATTCGTTATATAATATTATGCAAATAAGCATAAGTATTCAAAATTAGCCTACGCAGAGGCTTAGTACGTTAGTGTATGACCTCCTTTTAGCTGTTTAATTTTGCGTGTGTGCGCTGGTGTGAGGATTGATGAGGGTAATGGTATAGGTTAGTGGAGTATGCGTGGGGATTGGTCCGTCTGTTGTGGCAAGCTGAGCAGAGTCATGGCCTGTGTATAGCTAGTGGGCAAACAGGAATCATCTTCTCGCGAAAGCTAGTGCGGGCATGTGGTTCCCTACATGGGTGTTCCTGCCCTAGGTGAGGTCGTAATGCCAAAACTTAAATGGGAGCCCCCGGACGTGAGGCCTGGGTTTTCATGTGCCGCTCTCATGTAATGTTGGATGATGGATGCACCGGTCGGTTTATAGAGCTGTTAGTACGTTGTGTGATCCATGTTGCCTCCAGTCCGTGAGTGGGTTGTATGTGTTGGCATGTACCGGGGTGGGGG
>OW240920.1:128527544-128559677 GCA_933207985.1 Pelobates cultripes
CCAGCACAAAGGGATCTTGACGCTGTAATCAGGCAAGTGATTAGCTGTTTTTTTTTAGTTTTTTTTTTAACCTTTCAATGCCACAGGGAAAGGGACACAGAGGGACACTACAATATTAGGAATACAGCTTTGTATTACTAACACTAAACTGTTCTTTTCACAAATAGTCTGACTATTTACATTGGGGTTGTGAGGGCACTCCTGTCACCATAACCACTACAGGTCTCTACTTTGCATGTTCCTTTAATCTTCTAACTTGTTTTAACACTCTGATGGCTAGATATGTTAATTGTTGTGTTTTGTGTTATTTTTACATATTACACTATCGTGTATGGAACCTGACAACACAGTTTGTGTGACTAGTAATAAAAAGATTTGGATGCCACAAAAAACAAAAATTGTTTCAAATTGTTAGCAAATTGTGCTTTCCGATAATTGCCATTTTAGAAATTTTTAAGGTCAGTTAATTTATATAACAGAGAAGGGTGGACTATAAGTCCTAGTTAGGAGAGGAACACAAAATATAGACAATGTGTGATAATGACTCTTTAAGAGATGCACTAGTCCTCTGTAATGTCTATACATTACAATTTGTTTCTATCTACGGGTATTGGGGAGGAGTGCTGATCGCTCGACACACCCACATGGATTTTTGTGTGGATGTATGTTTAAGAAATCAGATTAGCCTATCGGCAATTAGGGAGATAGGTGAATATAACACCACCTACCGTTCAGTACAATTAGGCATATGATTTCGCATCAAGAGGGCAACAACCAATAGGAATAGGAGGGAGGAACGTTGCATTGATCTTGATCGATACACAATGAACTTGGTACCGCCCTCTAGTAGGCGAAGCCCAATGAGGATTAAGGAGGGTGCATACGTCACACACAAGGAACTTGGTACCGCCCCTCAGCAGGCGAAGCCCAATGAGGATTAAGGCGGGTGTATACATCACATACCCGGAGCATTAGATGGTAAGAATTGATCAACTCAGCGCACACCCACTTTACACAGCAGCCAACACTCAATAGCTAATTGCGAATTAAGAATACATATAAACTGGCCAGCTCATAGACATTGCTCCTGACAACGCCGTGCTGAAACGCGCGTCAAGCTATTTGTTTTGGTTTTCACTTACTATACTTGGTAGTACTAATATGCGCTAGCTTAGTTAAGTTTTATTTATTTTTCTTTTCGTTAAGGAAAGGAGAGTGGTTCAGGTAGGCATTAGTGGCTGCTCTATGGTGCCGAGGTGACAGATCTTATCTGAGTTTCTGGTTTGGGTTGTTGTGGATGGTTTGGGGTTTGGCTCCTTCATCTTCACCCCATTATCCTTTACCTCTGTATACTGGCTGGGACAGTGCTCAGTTTAGGTTCAGACCTTGTTAGTAGCTTCGCTTATCTTAGCTAACCCAGCAGTATTCTTATAGAGGAATACAAAAGTAGAAGATAAGTGGAGCGCAGATGGCAGGAAAACACGCCTGTAAACCTTTTGTGAATTGAAAGTGATTCAATAAAAATATATACTTATGCTATGTAGAAAGATCTCGATGACATGCAGAAAGAGAAAAAAATACAGAAATAATCGTACAATATGTCAGAGATAAAATAGGAATAAACAAATTTAATGACAGTGCAATGAAATAGTTAAAAAATGGTTAGATACTGCCTAATATGGCAGTAGGTGAGATTTAGGCAGGCAGAGAGCCTCTGCTACTCACAAACACTATAAGTCTGGGATCTGAGCGAAGTCAGCAGGATCTGCAGAGGTGATCTGTAGGTCGGGTGTCCTACCGGGTCACACAATATTGTAAGTCCGGAGGTAGCCCTTCCAGTGTCCGTGCTTCGCGATGGCTGTCCCGATGAACCGTCAAAGTTCAGTATGTTCGCGGGGTTTGCAGGTGCCGCCCACCTTGATTACATTGTGTTCCTACGTAGATGCGTTTCGCCTTCCGGCTTCTTCAGAACGTAAGGAGTATAGTCTCTACTGGCGGTAGGGAAACATTTTAAGGGCAATGATGGTTCCGCCCTCAAACGTTCCTACTAATTGCAACTGCAAAGTCCAGCCTTTATTTAAAGGTGAAGTTAGCGAAAAATAAGTGTGTCTATTTCATTTCAATATATAATTATACATTGGCAATTAAGAACATCTAAAACTAGACAAAGTTGAACTTAAAATTAAGAATCAAATCATATGATACACACTACAAACAGCATTGGTAATATACAAGTGCAATTAAATGGTAAGCTCTGTATTGAGAATGTACTTTAAACATGTACAGAGGTGTGAGAACTGGACATAATGGCATTTTCCAAATGCATGATTAATATTCTAAAAAAGAAGGTAGATATTAAAAACTATAGCATGAGAAACACTAATCAGTCTAATCTACACCAAACAAGAGAGAATGGCTAAGGTGCAATTGTGCATACATTTCTATGTTTAAATATGCAGTAGGCTTCAATGGGAGCAGCAAAGATGTTACAAGTACATAATCATAGGTTATGTTATCCTCAAGATATAAAATATAGTTTATTTAAATATAATATATAAACTAAAGAAAAGAGATGCACTCCAAGGACTATATAAGTGAAAAAAGGGGTAATTTATTCCAATAGGTATTTCATCAAAATTTAGCCGACGTTTCGACCCATTCGGGTCTTTCTCAATTGGATTATTTTACACGAAAGGGTGAGTGCCAAGAAACATTTTTTTGGAGATAATACAGGGAGTGCAGAATTATTAGGCAAGTTGTATTTTTGAGGATTAATTTTATTATTGAACAACAACCATGTTCTCAATGAACCCAAAAAACTCATTAATATCAAAGCTGAATATTTTTGGAAGTAGTTTTTAGTTTGTTTTTAGTTATAGCTATGTTAGGGGGATATCTGTGTGTGCAGGTGACTATTACTGTGCATAATTATTAGGCAACTTAACAAAAAACAAATATATACCCATTTCAATTATTTATTATTACCAGTGAAACCAATATAACATCTCAACATTCACAAATATACATTTCTGACATTCAAAAACAAAACAAAAACAAATCAGTGACCAATATAGCCACCTTTCTTTGCAAGGACACTCAAAAGCCTGCCATCCATGGATTCTGTCAGTGTTTTGATCTGTTCACCATCAACATTGCGTGCAGCAGCAACCACAGCCTCCCAGACACTGTTCAGAGAGGTGTACTGTTTTCCCTCCTTGTAAATCTCACATTTGATGATGGACCACAGGTTCTCAATGGGGTTCAGATCAGGTGAACAAGGAGGCCATGTCATTAGATTTCCTTCTTTTATACCCTTTCTTGCCAGCCACGCTGTGGAGTACTTGGACGCGTGTGATGGAGCATTGTCCTGCATGAAAATCATGTTTTTCTTGAAGGATGCAGACTTCTTCCTGTACCACTGCTTGAAGAAGGTGTCTTCCAGGAACTGGCAGTAGGACTGGGAGTTGAGCTTGACTCCATCCTCAACCCGAAAAGGCCCCACAAGCTCATCTTTGATGATACCAGCCCAAACCAGTACTCCACCTCCACCTTGCTGGCGTCTGAGTCGGACTGGAGCTCTCTGCCCTTTACCAATCCAGCCACGGGCCCATCCATCTGGCCCATCAAGACTCACTCTCATTTCATCAGTCCATAAAACCTTAGAAAAATCAGTCTTGAGATATTTCTTGGCCCAGTCTTGGCGTTTCAGCTTGTGTGTCTTGTTCAGTGGTGGTCGTCTTTCAGCCTTTCTTACCTTGGCCATGTCTCTGAGTATTGCACACCTTGTGCTTTTGGGCACTCCAGTGATGTTGCAGCTCTGAAATATGGCCAAACTGGTGGCAAGTGGCATCGTGGCAGCTGCACGCTTGACTTTTCTCAGTTCATGGGCAGTTATTTTGCGCCTTGGTTTTTCCACACGCTTCTTGCGACCCTGTTGACTATTTTGAATGAAACGCTTGATTGTTCGATGATCACGCTTCAGAAGCTTTGCAATTTTAAGAGTGCTGCATCCCTCTGCAAGATATCTCACTATTTTTTACTTTTCTGAGCCTGTCAAGTCCTTCTTTTGACCCATTTTGCCAAAGGAAAGGAAGTTGCCTAATAATTATGCACACCTGATATAGGGTGTTGATGTCATTAGACCACACCCCTTCTCATTACAGAGATGCACATCACCTAATATGCTTAATTGGTAGTAGGCTTTCGAGCCTATACAGCTTGGAGTAAGACAACATGCATAAAGAGGATGATGTGGTCAAAATACTCATTTGCCTAATAATTCTGCACTCCCTGTATATTATATAGATATATAAATGAGATTATAAAAAATGGCACAATTCAAAATCTTTATTCATGCCATTTGGGATCAAGGTATTGAATTCATATATTATCTTCATCTCCGCCCTTCCCATTTTCTGGTTAAAATCACCCCCTCTCCAGTGTATCTTCTGAATGCCTTTAAAGCGTAGTAGAGAGGTGTAACGGACAGTTTTGCCCACAAGCGGTTAAAAACCGTTTAAGCGGTATTCCCCTTTCTCAGCTACACTGACAGCTACTGTAAGCACCGAACTGGAAACACATGAACACTGGAAATATCCTTACAGGAAAAACATACGAAAGGGTTACACTCCTGGCAGTCAGCATAAAATCCAATAACGAGACGACACTTCGTTTTGAGGGTTAAGCAGAATCTGAAGATTTATTCACACAACCTCCTTTTAAGACATTCTCCCATGCAAGGGAGGGATCCACAACAATTAGTACCCCAGCCAATAATGTACCAGTTACCTCCCACACATCTCCTCCCCTTAGTGTGACACATAATCCCATTAGTCCAGACACAAATTCCCTGGGATACTGGATGTACCCCTAAACATAAGGATACCCCTTTAAATGTTACACCCCCTTATAGCCCTGATCTGGGTGAGACACATATCCAAAAATCACCCAGATCGGAGCAGGGGTTCGGGAATTATGGAGGGCTAAAGTTTTGACCGACTGCATGGCAAAAGTATCCGAAAATAGTTCCATGTATTTTGGCCCTGCAGTCGGTCACAGAAAAGGGAATGAAACACACGAATTCCCTGGGTTACAGAGCCTGGGGAGGGTTTAAACGAATTCCCTTGTTCATGGGGTTCTTTCTACCGAACGGCGGGTCATTCGGTAGTTTCCACATGAATTCATGGAAGTCTGGAGGTCTCAGCAGTGTTTGCCTAGTCGAGTGTCCGATTTTAGTTCCAGACACTCAACGGCAAAACACCGCTGTTCGGGAGTTTAAGATGGCCGCCGCCACGTGTTCGTTTCCTGAATGGCGGCCACCCAGAGGACAAAGAACACATTACATAGATTGCCAATTACCCGTTTGCAACATTGTTGCAAACGGTAATTGGAGGCACACTTACTCCAGGGTGGTCTGGTTGTTCGGTAGTTTCACTCAATATAATGAATGGAGTGATTCTACCGAACAATCAGGGGAATGCTGCATACACATAACACCGTTTACCGAACACATAATATTAAAGACAGCCTGAATGCAACCTGCTACACAGTCTTAAAGGGCATTGTTCCTAACAGTCATAATATGTCCACGGATGGCCCTTAAAGGGCCAGTAGAAGCAATATAAAATACCACATGCCCAAATATTGCATTCAAAAGTACAAATTCACAAGGGGCCATAGTCAGCAGGTAGGAGGCGGGCAGCCAGGCCTCTCCAATGCCCAGTGGCGAGGCAGCTTTCGCCACAAGAGGGATCATTATTGTGATGGTCTCTGAAGTGAAGTGAAACCTGATGCTTTTCAAACTTCCTACTGATATTATACACATACTCACCTATCCTTGTCCTTAGTAGCCTAGTGGTTCTTCCTATGTAATTTAAGCCACAAGGACAGGTGAGCATGTAAAGCACATTCTTAGTGTTGCATGTAATGCAATCTCTGATTGTAAAGATCTTTTCGTTCACACTAAGTTCTTCAATATGTTGCTTTCCTTAATGGGTTAATTGGTAGGCCCTGCATTTGCCGCATTAAAAAACCAAAACAAATATTAGTTAAATTATTATTAGCCTTTTCTTCTCTAATAATCCCATCTGTTAAAATCCTTTTCAAATTAAGTAGACTCCTATGTACAATCTTCGGTTTGTCTGGTGGAATCTCCCTAAGTACTGGATCATTCAACGTACACACATACGTGGGCATCAAACTAACCAGTAACCACCAAATTGGAGGACTTCTATGAAATAAACTACAAACCACTACTTATGACAGCACAACAAGACCTACAAAGGTGGGACAAACTGGGCATGTCATGGCTGGGTAGATTCACCACCATCAAAATGAACCTGTTACTGAGCTTCCTCTACCTATTCCAAACACTGCCAATCCCAATTCAAAAAACGGACTTCAAACACCTACAAGCAGCCGTAGAAAGATTAATCCGGAAACCCAGAATCCGCAGATCAATGATGTATGTTCCCTCATGGGAAGACTGGGGCTCCCCAACTTTCACCATTACTACCACGCAGCCCAACTGGCCCACATCCAGCAATGGCACGCACCACCAGGCACCAAAAGGTGGGTGGATCTGGAACATGTCATGGGCTGGGAACTCCCAACCTCTTACATGTGGGTACCACCACCTACCACCCCAGCAATCACACACGCAATAGCCCTTTGGGACAAACACAACCCCAGGTACGATCTGTCCTTTCTCTCCCCGGTGACACCGATATACCGCAACAAAACTTTCTCACCGGGCATGACATCAAAACATTTCACCGCATTTGACCAGAGAGACATCTCCAGACTTCTACACCTATACCGACAAGGGGAAATGTTCAAATACTCCGAACTACCAAACGCAGACGCCTTGACCACGGCTGACTACTTCCGCTACATCCAACTGCGAGACTTAGCACAACAGCCAGTAGTCAAACATGCAGGTATATCACCACTAACACCAATGCTTCGAGGCACCGCTTCGTCGGGGACAAATCTCAGACATCTACACCACACTCACAACGCACGCCTCCCAAATCAATCTAACTTACATCACAGCATGGGAAAGAGACATCAGACCACCGGAGGATCCGAGCGACTGGGCCGAGATATGGGCAGCCACGCACTCCCTCACAACATGCGTAACGCATAAAGAACAGGCCTACAAAACCATCTTCCGCTGGTACCGGACGTCACACAGACTGCACCAAATGGGCCAGAAAACCAACACCGAATGCTGGAAACTATGTGGAGAAAAGGGCACATACCTCCACTGTTGGTGGACATGCCCCAAACTCAAACAGCTCTGGACAGAGCTACAGAGCCTCATCGAACAGGTGGTAGGAAAACCCATCTGAGCACAGCTATGGACAATGCTACTCAACAAACCACTGGACACCCTCACGAGACAGGAAAACAAACTGGTGGCCCGCATAACCCTAGCTACACGCAGAGCAATCGCAGAACTATAGGCAGATCAATGGATCCCCGAGCTAACAACCACAAAATAAGAGAAACACGCGTCTTAGATGAACTAACAGCGCAAATACACGACTCGTACAAAGCGTTTCACCGGACATGGGACCTCTGGGATACAAACTATCAGAACTTGGACATAACACTCCCATAGTAATACCCACCAATACAACCAGACCCACCTGAGACACCCTCCTGACAACTCAACCCCCCCTCGGTCTCCAGACGAGGGGAACTTTAACCCAGATGGCCACCCACACCCTGACATCACAGGCGTACAAAAGTCAGATGAACCCGCACAAAAGCACCATGAAAAGGCCAGACTTACCCGACCACAAATAACACAGCCCACACAAGCCCCACGACACACAATCCCTCCCGCCCTCCCACCCTCACCTGCATCCTTCCTTCCCGACAGTGAAAGAAAAGAACATTTAAACCAGAGAGCCCTCTCGGCCCCTCCCCCCACCCTAAAGGCCCGGCCGGGTTGGACGCGCAGACACGGGGCGGGACCCCCAACCACACACCACTCCTTCGGGTCCCTCAAAGGGAGAACAAGAAACAGAGAGGCGAGAAAGGGCAAAGAGGGAAGGAGACACACACAAACCCACACCAGCATAAACACTACACAAGGACACAAAAGCAACAGCACACCCCAAACCACAAGACGAAACAACTGCTCACGACCAACACCGAAACCCACAACTATAACAAGGGCAACCAAGGAAAGGCACAGACCAGTAAAGGTGAAGGTATCAGACCTGAATCACACCCACTGAAGAAACCTATCACAGACCCCCAACACACCTGGACCAGCCCCTTCCACCCTCCCACTTCACCGCTCACTCTCCAACAACCCTGAAAAAGACCACCCCGAAACAAATAAGACAACATATAAGAACTCAGAAACATCGACACACAACAAACAAATCAGGAGAGCACCTTAGTCTCTAGGAATGCCCAACTACCCCTTAGTAGGGACAAACAATTAGAGGAACCACCAGACAATATGCAAACACGCTTGCACACAGTCCAGAGGCAATACACGCGACCAAAGACCTTACCTGCAACGACAAAACCTGACCGCCTGAAGACCCCAAAACCAAGTACACACACGAGTACCACAGCAACGGTCAGCTTAGATAGACACCAGACTAAGGCTACTCCAGAAAGCAACTTAAATAAGACGAGGTCAATCTGGGACAATGTGTTTGCAATATGTTACCCCTCCCTACCCCTTCCCCTTTTTTTTTCTGTACCCACAACCCATACCATGCCAAAATTGAAGACTTAACAAACAAAGAATTTATTTAAAAAAAAAAAAAGATCAGAGGTATCCCAGAAGCGAGCCCAGCCGCAGAACTCCCTCACTTATTGAGGAAGCAGCTACTGGCTGCTCACTGTTTACTAGACACGACCCTACTCGCGGTATAGTGAGTAGGGGCTGAATTTACTAATACTAAGTAATCTTTACTTAGTATTAGTAAATGTGGCTGAAAGACCAATTTAGGTTACCAATTTAGGTCTTTCAGCCTTTTGGTAGATAGCTCCCTAATACCGTGCTTATGTTATGTTATTTTTAAGTGATTTCCCTATCCACATTTATTTGCAGGGCACTTGTCCTACTCTTACCCCCATTTTACTTCCTTTTGCAGCCCTCTAGCCCTTTCCAAGAGTTTTTTAGAGCCATTTTTGTGCCCAAAAGTTCATGTCCCCATTGACTTCAATAGGGTTCAGGTTCGGGGTCAAGTTCGAGCCCTAACCCAGACTTTTTTTTTCAAAGTTCGGCCGAACCCGCCGGACCCGAACATCCAGGTGTCCGCTCAACTCTATATGTTTTGTCTCTCCACTGTCTATCCCTCCTGTTACTATAAACTAAACAATTGTACTGTCTATTTACATGCCATGTCATACATATAATGCCTGTTATCACTCTGCCTGCGGCTGCTGTTGTGGCTGAGCAAGCCTACTGTTATTCCATGCACAACAAAAATAAAGATTCATAAAGAATAAAAAATGTATGTCAGATTGAATGTGTCTGACTTCCAGGCTATTACATATGATAAATGCCCTCAATAATACCCCCCCCCCCACCACCACCCCACTGATTACTCACCCTAGTGGTGTACATACCGGGGTCGCAGGGGTCATGGCTCCGACCGGGCCCGGCCGCCTTGTGACCCGGTATGCACGCCAGTGGCAGTGTGGCCACATTTTGCCAGCCAGTGTGTGTGTCGGTGTGGGTGTTTCTGAGTGTCTGTGTGTATGGGATAGTGTGGGTATTTGTGTGTGTATGTGCCAGTGCATGTATCTGTGTTTCAAGTTGTGTATATGTCAGTGTGTGTGTCAGTGTGCATCAGGGTGTCTATCTGTGTGTTAAGGTGTGTGCATGTGTCTGTGTGTTAATAGTGTGTGTTACTAGTATGTGTAAATAGTTATAATATGTTGTGTGTGACTGTGTGTGGGGACCCCACGTGGGGCAGGAGAGGGGGGGCAGTGGGGGCACGCATGGGGTTGGCGTGTGCAGCCACCACCTTGAAATAAGTTTTTGCATGTTGCGATGTCTGTGTATCTCTCACACTATCTCCTTCCCATTCACTCAACCAGTGCCTCTCTTATATACACTCTAGCAGGGTTACTTACTATAAGTGAGGATTCAAAGTGTGTTTCACATTTAACCCTTTCCCAACTGCGGACATATGAGTACGATGAAAATCGGTCCTTAAGGACCACAGACGTACCTCATACGTCCACGGTAAATTTGAGCGCTGGAATCGCTCCCAGCCACTCTAAGAGTATTGCACGAGGCCTCGTTATCGAGGCATTGTGAAATACCTCCCCCAACACTGCCAGGCACCCAAGTGATCACTCCCCCCGGAGTGATCACTTCCGGGTTGCCGCACGTGGCGCCCGACAGTGTGGAGCAGAGCATCGGAAGCCTCCCCATGTACTTACCTATCGCTGCCATCCCGCAAGGGAATCGATCTTCCTCTGAGTGGAACTGTCCCCCCTCTCCAATTTAGGAGCCCCAGGGGCCATGTGACCGCTCTAAAAGAGCAGTTACATGGCCACAAAAGGTGTCCACCGTCCTGCCAGCAGGGGTAAAACTACACGTGTGTGTGTGTGTGTGTGTGTGTGTGTGTATATATATATAATATAAAAATAATCAAAATCCTTGCACTCAAGCTGAATATTCTTAATAGAAAAATAACTTTTACTTGCCGGGTGCCAGTCCTACGGGGATGTTGATATTCACGTAAGAAAAGCATGGGCTGCACTCACGGTCTTCCAATAAAAAAGCTCTTTATTTCAACAAATCAGCAAATCGACGTTTCGGTCCGCACAGGGACCTTCTTCAGGACAAAGTTTTCTTATGTAGATATATATATATATATATATATATATATATATATATATATATATATATATATCGATGTATATCCCCTTTACACCCATGGATATACTAGGTACGTCCGACAAAAACGGTCGTTAAGGACCGCGGACTTACCCAGTACGTCTTACCCAGTACTTACCTTGCCTGGCGATCATGGTCGGAGGGCCCTATAGTGTTAGGAATACAGTTTTGTATTCCTAACACTATAGAATCTCTTTAAGCATAACACGGCATATATGTAACACAATTAAATATTAAGAGTAATTGCAGAGATGTTAACGAATGTGATCTTAAGGGCACTTGGTGCTATGTCTAACCATATTCTAGTAAAATAATTTTTTTATTGAAGAATTTTTAAAATTTAGACAAGAAGTAAATTTAAATAAAAAGAAAGAACATAAAAAATATTTAAACCGGTGAAAAACATAATTTCACATGTTTAAAATCTAAATGTAGTTGTACAAAAAAACAAGTAACAGTATGGTGCTAAAAATATTATACTACAAATAGATACAAATGGCTAGAAAAAAGCAGCACGATATATTGTGAAAAGCTCCAATCACATACATCAACATAAACCAGAAAATAAAGTGTGCTGTGTCTTTAAGACAATAAATAAATACCTTATAATAAAAGTGGAATTTTCATAAAACAATATGTGCAATAATGCGTTATACCCAAAGTGCCAATGTGTGCCAGTGCAAAAAACACACTATGTGTATACAGGGCTGGAGCGCTGACCCCTCAAATGCTGCAGCCGCCTAAGCGCTCTATAGAGAGTCTCAGGCGGCTGCAGCACTGCCCGGACTGGCGTGTCCATGAGGGCACACCGGCCCGGGCACGCATGAAAGAGGGATAAGTGCTCCCTCCTGTCAGTCACTCAGTGTAGCGTGGTCAAGCTCCGCTCCGGTCCGCGGTACAGGAACATCCATTTCTATATTAAGACCATGTCGCGCTAGAGTTTTCAATTTGTGGACCCACTTCACTTTGGGTATAACATATTATTGCACTAATTGTTTTATGTAAATTACACTTTCATTGTAAGGTATTTATTTATTGTCTTTAAGACATAGTGCACTTTATTTTCTAGTTTATAACAATGTAGTTGGGTTAAACAATAAACCAACATAAAGACGGTGTGACAATATATCAATACAAGTATGTAAGTGACGATAATAAAAAAATATTACCATTATATCACATTTCAACATAACTGACTGTTCAGTTTGACCTCTAATTAAAATGTTGCACTGTTTCTAATTTAGTGACCCACGCCACGCCCACTTAAAAAAGCAAGGATTGCGGAAAGTGTTGAGAAAAAGGCATTAGCAAGCCTAATGTGAATTTATTAAAAAGTGGTATAACAGCGTTAATTTTCACCCATTTAAAGGACCACTATAGTGCCAGGAAAACATACTTGTTTTCCTGGCACTATAGTGCCCTGAGGGTGCTCTCCGCCTCCTCTCCTCCCTTTCGGCTGAATGCGCACGCGCGGCAAGAGCTGCGCGCGCATTCAGCCGGTTTCATAGGAATTCGTAATGCTTTCCTATGGACGCTTGCGTGTTCTCACTGTGATTTTCACAGTGAGAATCACGCAAGCTCCTCTAGCGGCTGTCAATGAGACAGCCACTAGAGGATTTAGAGGATTAAGCTGAAGTGGTCTGGATGCCTAGAGTGGTCCTTTAAGTCTGTGATCCATTTGGGGAACTGCCTTCTCCAGGTGCATAAGTCAAGTTGAACTTCCCTTGTTTGGATCTTGTCCTTTTGCAAAATATACCTAATCCTACTCCTGTATACAGTGAGCTATCTGAATATATGTGTTGTTGGGGGTTTTTTTTGGGGGGGGGGGGTTTGGTGAATTTCTTTTTATTAAGAAAATTGTCAGTTTTAAAACATGTACACGAAAATGTTTGGATGCACAGGTCCCCAATGCTTTAAAATGTAAGTGCAATAAGTTAAGATAAGCAGATCTTTAAAGAAAATAAAATCACAGGGGACACGCAGGCCCCAAAAACTAACAAAACAAATCAGAAACCAACACAAAAAACAGATGAGGCTGCTTATAGATTCACAACCACTACAATGAGCTGCAGTGACTATGGTCTAGGAATAGTCACGGTTAATGTAAAAAAAACTTACAAATATAAATTACATGGGGGAAAAGGAGTGCACAGACCCAAGTGTTGGTACTTGAGAACAGTCAGCTAAGAGTAATGCAGACAATTTGTCATGAAGTAATGTAGGTTATGCAAGAGGAGTGAGAGAGAGGTAAGTATATGATCCAGCTGAGTCAAACCTTAAACCCAATTCAAGGAGGTCAACCCAGGAGTTGACGTAGTGATGAACATTTAGGAGGTGGGACTAATAATCCAGAGCTCAGAAGGTTGCACAAGGCTCAGCTTTGATGGCACAATGCAGAAACTGTATGGAGGTAAATGGAGAACCCAACACCAGACTCATTAACCCCTTAAGGACCAAACTTCTGGAATAAAAGGGAATCATGACATGTCACACATGTCATGTGTCCTTAAGGGTTTAAACAAGCTCCAGAGGATTAGAGAAGACTGTTTAGATAGGTAGTTAGTTAGAGGAACAGTAACATACACATAGAATCATTAGTGGACCTGACACTCAGCCAGATTAAGGAGGATACCTGTAACTGCCTGGGCACACACTATGATAATTTCAGAGCAGCAGATCACAAAACAAAAAAAAATATCAGGAAGCTTGGACCTTTAGTTACACATGTGTTCATCAAGTTCAGCTTTCCTCACGTCTGTTTTTTGCTGTTGAGCCAAAAGTACTTTTTTTGCAACAAACTAGGAAAAATAATTATTCCTTCTTGACCCCAGAATGGCAGTCAGATTTATCCTTGGATCAAGAAACTATTACCTTACAGTTGAAAAATTATATAATTGAATATTATGTTTTTGCAAGTACAGGTACTCCTCGCTTACAGACCTGGTTCCGTTCTTACGACACAGTCGTAGAACGAATTGGTCGGTAAGTGAGGAGTTGAGGGATTCCCTCGTCTGGTGTGCTTGTTTATGTTCGGGGAAATTTTCCCGAACATAGACGAACACACAAGAGTAGGGAATCCCACTAATCTATGTTCGCGGAAATTTCCCCCAAACATACACGAAAGCAGCAGTGAATACCTTAAATCTATGTTTGGAGAAATTTCCCCGAACATAAATTAGAGACATTCTCTGCTCTGGTATGTTTGTCTATGTTCGGGGAAAGCTCCTCAAACATAGACAAACGCAGTAGAGCAGGGAATCCCTCTAATACCCACAACAGCTTGCACTTACCCTCACTCTAGAGAGCTGGTCATAAGTGTGAGCCATTGTAAAACAGGTTGATCATAAAATGAGGACCACCTGTATGCATCTAGTTGTTGTTTAAACATCTGTACAGACTCTGATAAAACCACTTCTTCAGGCAGAGAATTCCACATCCTTATTGTTCTTACAGTAAAAAAACAAAAACAAAACATGACTTTGCCTTAGACTAAATCTTATTTCTTCCAGTCTAAACACATGACATTGTGTCCTATGTATAGTCCTCTTCGTGAATAGATTTCCACACAAAGGTTTGTATATATTTGTATAATGTTATCATATCCCCTCTGAGGCGACTTTTTTCTAAACTACAGAAGTTTAAATCTATTAACCTTTCTTCATAGCTAGAATGTTCCATTCCTTTTGCACTATTTGGGCTGGAGCTTCAGAATGGTTGTAAATATCACAATAATATCGATGCCCTATGTTGATTATTCTACCTATTTTGTAGGCAGTTTGGCTGGAACATTATATAAAGATATAATTTTTAAACTACAAAACTGGGCTAGTCAAGTCTGTCATGACAATGTCTCTTTAAAAATTAGGGATTCTTCTGATAATTTAATAAAGATAGCAATGTATTGAAGCCCAATAACTTCAAAACAGATTTAGTCATTAATCAAAACAGAATCAGAAATTAGTTACATGTTTTCATTTTAAAATCATACCTTGGTCTTTTTATCCTGAAAACAATACCCTGTAAAGAAAAAATACATGTTGTACAAGGACAATAACTGAGCATAAAAAACTAACAAACCATTAAAGATAGTCATTATTAAATATTAACCTCTTCAACCCAATAACATGTATATATAGGGGTACAACACATATTATGCATGATGTGCACCATTTTATTATTTCCAACAAAATAACGTTTGTGTAAATATGCTTATTTGGTATTGCTAATCCAGCGTATGAACCTTAAGGCATTATCCGTCAAGAAAATAAAAGTGGTGTTGACACCAACGACCTCTGGTGTTGACAACAATGTGCTTATCAATGGTTCCATCTGGAGGTACAGACAATCTATGGTTAGGTGAAAAAGAACCTCTATCAGGCTTTTTGAACCATTACATTGCTGTCCTGCACATCCAAATAGATTAACCCCTTAAGGACCAAACTTCTGGAATAAAAGGGAATCATGACATGTCACACATGTCATGTATCCTTAAGGGGTTAAAGGACCACTATAGTCACCCAGACCACTTCAGCTCAATGAAGTGGTATGGGTGCCAGGTCCCCCAGGTTTTAACCCTTCAGATGTAAACATATCAAATTCAGAGAAACTGCTATGTTTATATTGCAGGGTTAATCGAGGCTCAAGTGGCTGTCTTCCTGACAGCTGCTAGAGGCGCATTCCTATGGGTGTTTTTAATGCGCTCGCGGCTCTGGCCGCGCATGCACATTCCGCTGCACTCGGGAACTGACATCGGAGTGGGAGGAGAGGTCACCAGCGCCAAGGGAGCTCAGCACTGGATTAAATTAAGAAACTGAAGGGATTAAAACCCCTTCAGCCCAGCGGGGTGGGGGGGGACCTAAGGGTTATATAGTGTCAGGAAAACACTATAGCAGGGATAGGCAACCATCGGCACTCCAGATGTTTTGGACTACATCCCTCATAATGCTCTTACACCTATAATGCTAGCAAACATCATGGGAGGTGTAGTCCAAAACATCTGGAGTGCCGAAGGTTGCCTATGCCTGCACTATAGTGATCCTTTAAAGAACATATACATTTGTACCAACATTACATGTTTTACTTTTCTATTTGGATTTATCTAGAAAACCTTAACACACCTGGTTGGAGAGTTCTGTGTGCAGGACATTCTCTTCCTATTAATACAATGAGGCCAGTCAACTCTGCTGCAGCTTGGTAGCATATGAGTTCTGCTACCTTATAACCCCACTACCACCCTACTCCATTATTTTTTTGTTAAGTTTACAAGTCATGTCTATCTGTATTTTGTTAAAATATATTTGCATGTTAGATTTTAGGCTTAAAGGCAGGGAATTCCTTTTCGTTTGCAGTGTGTCTAAGTATGTGTTGTCTTTAATCCCTCGTATCTCAAAGGGACAATCCGTTGCCTAAATAAAAAAATTTTTTACAAAATGATTAAATAAATAAAAATCAATGTGTTGTAGATACACTGCAATGAAAACATGCATGTATTCAAGATCTGGGATAGTCCTGTGATGAGGTCGAAACGTATAGATGCAGTGGCTTTTTCCTTTCTGTCATCTATATTGATTGTCTGGCGTGCTGATATCCATCAAGTATATCTACAGTTTACTGCCTGTGTGACAACCTTCATTAAGATCCTATGTGTTCTACCATTCATCAACAAGTCAAGCAGTTTTGTATCACCACATTTTGATCTTAAAGCTGCTGTTTCTATTTTTGAATCATCTGGATCTTCACCTCGTTTTTTGGGGGGCCCGACCGAGGTCAGGTACTTTTACATCTGTTATATCAGCGGTTACCTTTTGAACTCTTGGATTTTTTATATTTTGTTGCATGTTTTTATTATATTTATTTATACTTTTCAATACAAATATTATTCTTGTTTTTGTATATTTATTTGATCATTTTTATCTTGGAGAGAGAGTATTTATCGAGTATCTTACATTTCCTACAGTTTTTTTTTTTTACAATTTACATGCAACCACAATTACCTACCACTCCTGCGGACGGCGCAGACCGAACTCCAAACATGGAGCACAACCTACATCTCTTGGCTGGGACGCATAAACGCAGTGAAAATGTCCTTACTTCCCAAGTTCCTCTTCATCTTCCAAACAGTACCCATAGAGGCACCGAAGTCATTCTTTACCACCATCCAAACCATGATCCGTAACTTCATCTGGAAAGGGAAATCTCCACGAATTGCCCACGCCCAACTGACTCTCCCCAAGCTCAAAGGGGGCCTGGCCCTCCCGGACTTTCGGAAATCTCACCTAGCGACACACCTCACCCGAATAATCAACTGGTCGGTACAGACCAAGGACAAACCATGGGTGCAACTCGAGGCAGACAGCACCAAATGTGACCTCACGACCCTCCCCTGGATCACGAAAGAAGCCAGCAAACAACTACAACACGCCAACCCATTCGTGAAGGCCACCTTACCTATCTGGCACCAAAATGGGCCCAAACACTACCTTACGACTAATCCCGGCCCACTACTCCCCTTAAGAGGCAACCCGGACTTCCCGGCGGGAGACATGGGCCCAATCCCACACCCAGCAAACGGCAACACGACGCTCAGAATGATGGACATCATCACCCCCCCATTCATACTCAGACCGATCGAGACCATCTTCCCAGACCAGAGGCACACCCTCGCACACACGCTGGCGAGGGAACAAATGTCCCACTATGCACACTCCATCCCCCAACGCCCCTACCTGATGAGAGACTGCACGGAATTCGAAACCCTGTGCAGGCAGAATGAAACCCCACCGAGATCAATATCGCGGATTTACAATTCCCTAGCGACGAACCGATACCTTTTAGCCCCCCCATGCATCAGGCGATGGGAAGAAGACCTTGAAGAAGAACTTAGACGCGGACTGGGACAAAATCATCCTGCACGTTTAAAAAACCCCAGGCTCAGCCAGACTCCAGGAAAACTCATACAAAATCCTCACTAGATGGTATATCACCCCTGCCACCCTCCACACTCGCAACGATTCAGTGCCGGCCACGTGCTGGCGATGCAGAGAAGAGGACGGGACTTTCCTCCACATCTGGTGGAACTGTACACTCATCCGACCATTCTGGGAAAAGATACGCCAAGTCATCCACGCGGTGACCGACGACACTCCGCCCATGTCAACAGGCTTCTTCCTCCTACACCACACAACCACGCCCACCCTGACTTATAAGAAATCGGTGGTACCACGATTACTCAATGCGGCGAAAGCAACGGTCCATATACTCTGGAAACAGCCACGTACCCCCCCACTCAGACGCTGGGTGGAGGAGGTGGAGGACACAAGAAAATTCGAGGACCTGAAAGCCACAACGGTTGCGGCAAAAGAAAAGCTTATGACCAGATGGTTCTACTGGATACGACACATCGCTACAGATGAGTTCTTACAATGCCTGAACTCACCCTAAACTTAGGACACGCCACCACAAGACAATCGGGCGCCTGCACCTGGGGCGGCCCCTAGGCGGGTCACCATCACCCCCCCCCCCCCGGTACATGCCAACACATACAACCCACTCACGGACTGGAGGCAACATGGATCACACAACGTACTAACAGCTCTATAAACCGACCGGTGCATCCATCATACAACATTACATGAGAGCGGCACATGAAAACCCAGGCCTCACGTCCGGGGGCTCCCATTTAAGTTTTGGCATTACGACCTCACGTAGGACAGGAACACCCACGTAGGGAACCACATGCACGCACTAGCTTTCGCGAGAAGATGATTCCTGTTTGCCCACTAGCTATACACAGGCCATGACTCTGCTCAGCTTGCCACAACAGACGGACCAACCCCCACGCATACTCCACTAACCTATACCATTACCCTCATCAATCCTCACACCAGCGCGCACACGCAAAATTAAACAGCTAAAAGGAGGTCATACACTAACGTACTAAGCCTCTGTGTAGGCTAATTTTGAATACTTATGCTTATTTGCTTAACGAATGCCTCTAATAACACGGTAATAATTACAAATAGTATAGGTCTTAACTATAATAGACCTGCTATAACTACTACTTGAGCCTAGCGAAAGCAAATGTGCACTGTTAACTGCATGCATTGAAATAATTTTGTATGACTTCTGATATGATCTTAGCACAACGCACCATTTAAAGCCTCGCAGGCCACGTAATTACGCAGTATCACTATTTGTCACAAGCATACTAACGCGCTAGACATGTATAATCCTGCAAAGTATGTACAAAACTACGTTGTATTGTTGAACATTCACTCTGATTCATATGCCTCTGCGTAGGCAACCACAAACTATAAATCCGCACTGTGCTCATCTTCAAAGTAAAAATAAAAATATATTTAAAACAATTTACATGCGATGTTATAAAAGTTGTTTTTTTTTTTTACTAAGATTTGCAACATTTAGTTGTTCAACCCCCTTTGTGTTCACATCTACTTTCCCTTTGGACTGCAACATGCTGTTTCTGTATTAATTGAAACTGTTACAGTTTTTAAGAAGTAAATGTAATGAACCAATGTTAGAATTCCATACATGTTTATTTAGTGTGTTATTTGTCCCACCTAAGAGTTACTAATTACATCTGGGGTCATTGTTTTTCATTGTTTTAGCTGGTATTTTTTATAAGTATATATTTTTTAGAGGAACATTTTTTGTTTCCTCTAATTATTTGTGGAGCGCACATGATATATATATTTTAGTTATTTTTTTCTATTTGCCAAGTCGCTTGCTGGTATGTAGCTGCCCAAATTTATTATGTATTTAATTATTTTTTTTATTATTGGGGTTATATCTAAAAACGGCTTACAAAAGCTGCTGATCTTGTTTGCACCCTTTGCAAGCCCTCTCCTTCTAATCCAGCCAAGTCTTTCTGTAACTGTCCATTCACAGACTTCCCAATGCAGCTTAATGGGAAGTCTTTGCAAGGCAGGTGTTCTGGGTAAATCCTGCCTCTTGAGCTCCATTGAGCTAAACAACCAGGAAGTAACAGGACCGGTTGTCTGATTGACAGCCAGGAGGGTGTAACAAGGTTAATTCATAAAATGAAAATTTCTATTGAAATCTCCACATTTTTCAAAATTAAAAAAAAGACCACACAATCTGCATACATAGAGCAGTTCAGCAAAACAGTATGTGTTTTACACCCCAACATAAGTATATTGTAGAGCACGTGGATCTTTTTCAGATCAATGTTTGTGTGTTTTGTATGTCTTGAGTTAAACAGGAAAACATTTCACCTACTTACAGCTGAAGAAAAAAACAAAAAGGACAAAAATAATCGCACAGGGTATTGACAAAAAAACAAGGACATTCATGTTTACATCTTCACAGTCTTGCCCTGTAAAAAATAACACCAGAATAAATGTGATTACAGGTTACCTAACCAAATTAACATCACTGATTTTGTGTATCTTTTCATGTCATAGCCAAGAATCCTATTTACTAAATAGTGAGCTAGAGTGAGTTAAGGGGTCACATGTCCAACTAATCTACAGACAATCACCTGTCCCAGGATTACATCTTACAAAGGCTACGGAAGCTAAAATGTGTAAACATTTTGTGGTAGACATGTCTGTTTAATTGCTTCCCTATCCATAAAAATGTTATGCCTTGTTTCCACTGGGCGGAACGGTTCGGTACAGTTTGGAAGGGTTAGAATGGTCCAGCCTATTCAGGTGAGAGTTTCCACTGCAAGTAGGACCGCCATGGGCCATGCAGGCTGTAGACCAAATGCCTAGCATGTCATTTGTTGTGAGCATTGACGTTTTCCTATCCGCCAATCAATGGATTGTATAGTGTGACGCTAGTAGCTCCGCCCTAACCATACCTTACCATTTCCTATGGACCTTCATCTGAAGGGGGGCCAAGAATGGTGCGGTGCGGTTCAGTTGTATGAGCCACTTTCATAATGGAAACACTCAAAACAGCGTACCGTACCGAACCGTTCCGCTAAGTTGAAACGAGGCATTAGATTTCTCAACCTCCAAATCATTTTTTAATTTTGTCTCTTTGTTAACATTACTAATGATTGGAAATTGAAGATATCTGCTGCCAAATCTATAAAAATTATCTTCTACATTATATTTCAGTTTTACACAATTAATTGATCAGGACTTTTAGAAAAATATATAACTTATTAACTGGACCGTACTTACGTATATCGATGGCGATGTAGGTGATTACAAAGATCGATGCAAAGAACATGTAGATATTCAGAACATGAGGTGATAGTTCTAGAACATGAAGAACTGAGGATGCACAATATTTAAAAAGATTAGAAATGTATAAATATATCAGAAATGACACTGTTTTTATGGTTTTATTCAAAAGTCATGAAAAACTGGTTGACTTACAGAATCTGTTCTCCGTAATGTTTGAGCAGGAGCAAAAAATCATGAGATAAATTGAGACGAAAATAAACCCTATGACCAAGGGAATCATCGCCACAATCACAGCTTTTGACATACCTACAGAGAGGGTTCAAATGTTAGTATCATTAATAAACTCCATCGTCAATGCGAGCAACCCAAGGCACTCATGGGCACTTACATACAGAATCTTAGCCAATCACAGCCAATCACAAATTATATTTTATTATTATTTATAAAGCACCAATAGGTGTAGAATGGGTGGACTAACAGACAAGTATTTGTAATAGGACGAGTTAAACAGCACTGTCACCGTTTGAGGACTTTGCTGATTTCACAAACTCGGCCGACAGTGACATCGCTGCTGGGGACCAGGTGGGGGCAAGTAAAGGTGAGTTATATTACCTGAACCTCCTCGGCGCTGGCATCACTGCAGTACCCACGCGCATGCCAATTCCCTGCAGCCATCACTGACGATGGCTGCAGGGATTAACACCTTGTGTCAAGAAAAATCAGACAGAGGAGAAATACAGTAGTACATACTTTGTCTCTGTATTGAGTTGGAATTTCAGTGAAACTTAAAGGAACACTATAGGGTCAGGAACACAAACATGTATTCCTGACCCTATAGTGTTCAAACCACTATCTAGCCCCACTGGTCCCCCATCTGCCCCTAAATATAGTTAAATCTTATTTTGTTCCAATCTACTGCTGCTGGCTCTGCCCCCGATCTGTCTGTTTGGCTGACTGTGGCGGAACCAACCTCGCCACTGTACACTGGAGAAGCCTGGTTGCTCGCCTGCTCCCTTTAGACTATGGCCCGGCAGTTCAAACCTTTCATTTTCCCTGCAGAAAGGCGTATTCGTGCCTTTCTGCCGGGGTGTTCGGTAGATACAATCTACCGAACAAAGTACCGATTGATGGACCACCTGGGAACTGGAGTGTGTCGTCAATTGACCGCCCAGAAGCTGCGCTTAACCGCAGCCTAATTGATGAACGCTGGGTGGCCTTTGTTCGTCTGCCGAACACGTGGCAGCGGCCATTTTACCTCCCGAACAGCCAGCGGTGTTCAGCGCCCAAACTATGGAACTGAAAACGGACACTTATTGGCGTGAACACCATTGAGCCGCCAGCCTCCTTACCTTCCCATTCGGTAGCGGAACCGAATGACTGTTCATTCGGTAGTTTAACCGGATGAACAGCCTCACCCAGATAGCTAAGCCATGGAGCCTATTCGTGTAACGAAAGACTATGGGAAAGACTTTGACTCCATGGCGATTGAACTGTATGTATGTGATCTGAGCGCCATTCAGTAGTAATGTGCGCTCAGATCTAAGCTATCTGGGGATATGTAGAATGTATATGTTTTATATAATAAATGTAACTGTATGTAATTTTATGTCTTTTACTGTCTTTTTACTGCCATGCGATTAATGGAGTTTTGCCTCTGTCCTTAGAGATAATTGGATTACTTCCCAATTATCTCCAGGACAGAGAGGAGGGATTGTGATGCATTGTGGGAGTGTTTAAAGGTGTATGTATGTGATTGGCTAAGGGCCAATATGTTTCCCACCAGGTGGGAGACCTGCATAAAAGCCGGGCAGTTAGCCCCAGTAAACCAGATTCTGCTTAACCCTCAAACGAAGTGTCGTCTCGTTATTGGGGGAATTGGATTGTATGCTGACTGCCAGGAGTGTAAACCTTTCGTATGGTTTTTCCTGTTCAGCTGTTTCCAGTATTCCAGAGTTTCCTGCTTGGGAGTTGGAGAATTCGTGTAGTTTGCAGTTCGGGAGATTGGTGATTGCAGTAGCTGTCTGTGAATCTGAAAGGGGAATATTACCTATACGGTTTTTAACCTCTTGTGGGCAAAACAGTCCGTTACAATTGGTGGCAAGCGACGGGATCATTTCCACAGCCCAGAAGGACAGCTACAAGACAACACCAGTTCCTGGATTACAAATTGAGGGCAACGCTAGTACCCATACAGCGACCCTATCTACAAAAGAACTTCAGCAGTGCAAGCATGGCGCCCAACTACACTCAGGAGGCATTTGAAAGAGAAGTTACTGCGCTGCTGGCTTTCTTCGGAACCAACCCCCCGGAGAAAACCGTACAGTTCGTGAAGAAAATAGTGAGAGAGTACTTGCCGTGGGAATCAGAGTGGGCAAGGGGGTGGGCCGTCCTTCCTCCCCAGCAGCAAAGTGTGTCCTTAGGAGAGGAGACCGTGGGTCCCTCTCCGCTGCAGTTCAGTGAGTTACAGGGAGCTGAAGGTGTCGTTCTTCCTCCCCAGTGGCAGTGTATGTTACAGGGAGCCAAAGGTGTCGTCCTTCCTCCCCAGCGGCAGTGTGGGTTACAGGGAGCTGAAGGTGCCGTTCTTCCTCCCCAGCAGCAGTGTGTGTTACAGGGAGCGGAAGGTGCCGTCCTTCCTCCCCAGTGGCAGTGTGTGTTACAGGGAGCTGAAGGTGCCGTCCTTCCATCCCAGCGGCAGGGTGAGTTACAGGGAGCTGAAGGTGTCGTCCTTCCTCCCCAGCGGCAGAGCGAGTTACAGGGAGCTGAAGGTACCGTTCTTCCTCCCCAGCGGCAGAGTGTCTTGCAGGGAGCAGAAACCACCGGTCTCGCACCCCAGCAGCAGGACAAAATATTGAAAGGGGAGACAGTCGGTCCCCCCCTTTACCAGCAGAGAGAGTGTCAGGGAGAGGAGCCTGCTACCCCCTCTCCCCAGCGGCTGAAAGTGTTCCAGGGAGAGGAGTCGTGACCACTTCTCCCCAGCGGCAGCTTAGTTCACAAGGGGGAGACCCTATTCTCCCAGATGGGACAGATGAGGCAGGCGGTCTCGCCCCCCAGCAGCAGGACAATACATTGAAAGGGGAGACAGTCGGTCCCCCTCTCCACCAGCAGAGAGAGTGTCAGGGAGAGGAGCCTGCTACCCCCTCTCCCCCATGGCTGTAAGGATGTATGGGAGAGGAGCTGGTTACCCCCTCTCCCCAGCGGCAGCCTGACATACCCAGGGGAGACAGTAAGCCCCACAACCGTGCAGATGGGACCATGGTCTCTGCACTTACAACACAGGGGGTAGGGACGGTAGATCCTGCCCCCCAGCGACTGGTCTGTTTAGCCAAAGAGGAGACAGTCGGTCTCCCCCTCCGGCAGCAGAGCTGTGTATCCAAAGGGGAGACAGTCAGTCTCCCCCTCCAGCAACCAGGCTCCAACCAGACTACTCATGTGGTAGTGCTGGCACCAGGGCAGAGTGCCGCTGGTCTCTGCCCACTCAGCAACCCACCAAGGCAGCCTACCAGTCCCCCGCACAGCCATGGTGAGGCACCTGGACATGGACAAGCTTCTCCTCTACCCAGGCGTAGTCACCATTTATTGTGGGTGGGCTGTACTACTGTTTCTGTTTTGTGGGTGGGCTGCTGAACTAACAAGGGCACTGACCGGCAGGAGGTCAGATACCCTGTTAGTCTCATTGGAAAAGGGGAGAAATGTGGCGGAACCAACCTCGCCACTGCACACTGGAGAAGCCTGGTTGCTTGTCTGCTCCCGGGTGTTTGGTAGATTCAATCTACCGAACAAAGTACCGATTGATGGACCACCTGGGAACTGGAGTGTGCCGTCAATTAACCTCCCAGAAGCTGCGGTTAACCGCAGCCTAATTGATGAACGCTGGGTGGCCTTTGTTCGTCTGCCGAACACGTGGCAGCGGCCATTTTACCTCCCGAACGGCCAGCGCTGTTCAGCGTCCAAACTATGGAACTGAAAACGGACACTTATTGGCGCGAACACCGCTGAGCCGCCAGCCTCCTTACCTTCCCATTCGGTAGCGGAACCGAATGACTGTTCATTCGGTAGTTTAACCCAGATAGCTAAGCCATGGAGCCTATTCGAGTAACGAAAGACTATGGGAAAGACTTTGGCTCCATGACGATTGAACTGTATGTATGTGATCTGAGCGCCATTCGGTAGTAATGTGCGCTCAGATCTAAACTATCTGGCGATATGTAGAATGTATATGTTTTATGTAATAAATGTAACTGTATGTAATTTTATGTCTTTTACTGTTTTTTTACTGCCATGAGGTTAATGGAGTTTTGCCTCTCTCCTTAGAGATAATTGGATTACTTCCCAATTATCTTCAGGACAGAGAGGAGGGTTTGTGATGCATTGTGGGAGTGTTTAAAGGTGTATGTATGTGATTGGCTAAGGGCCAATATGTTTCCCAGTTTCCCATCTGGTCCCCTAGGGGAGTGTCCAGCAGGTGGGAGACCTGCATAAAAGCCGGGCAGTTAGCCCCAGTAAACCAGATTCTGCTTAACCCTCAAACGAGGTGTTGTCTCATTATTGGGGGGAATTGGATTATATGCTAACTGCCAGGAGTGTAAACCTTTCGTATGGTTTTTCCTGTTCAGCTGTTTCCAGTATTCGTGAGTTTCCTGTTCGGGAGTTGGAGAATTCGTGTAGTTTGCAGTTCGGGAGATTGGTGATTGCAGTAGCTGTCTGTGCATCTGAAAGGGGAATATCGCCTAGACGGTTTTTAACCTCTTGTGGGCAAAACAGTCCGTTACACTGACATCATCAAAAGTGATTCTCTCAGACACTTACAATGCTTTCACATAGAAAAGCATTTGATTGGCTGAGACTGTCAAGGAGGCAGATCAGGGGCAGAGCCAGCACAAGTCAACCACAGCCCTGGCCAATCAGCGATGAGGAAAGTTTAGTGTCTCCGTACAGAGGGTGGAGACACTGAATGGCAGTTTGCAGCACTGCCCCAGGAAGCACCTCTAGCAATCATCTGTCAAGTGACCAGTGGAGTTATCCCTAGACTGTAATGCAAACACTGCATTTTCTCTGAAAAGACAGTGTATACTGCAAAAAACCTGAATGGAATAATTATACTCACCAGAACAAATACAATAAGCTGTAGTTGTTCTGGTGACTATAGTGTCTCTTTAAGCACAGTCATAATGAGTATATCATAGAGATTCAGTCTTTACAAAATACACATTTTTCAGGAGTGGGATGACCGTGTTGGTTTAGTGGTTTTAGATGACACAGTTGCAGTAGAGGAAGAAAGGTGAGTTTATCTTACTTATGTATTCTCAAAATCAACAACCACGATGTAATCCAGGTTTGAAAAAAGCAATGAAAGCATATTGCCAAATATTTATGATTAAATGGCAGCATGGCTGAAAACGATTTCAAAAGATTCTTTTCTGGTGTTCAGGAAATTAATTGAAAAATCATGGACATCTAAACTTCTTCTAGTAAGACATAGATCAAGTCATGTGTGAAAATGGTTTTAGGAATGAGTTGTATTATTCATTCAAAGCGGAGACAAGAATAGGTTTCCGAAAATCGGATCAAACTTTCACTTTCGCATTATCTTTGCGGAAGGTAAAGGGCATGTTTTGGGTGTTCTGGATTTGATCAAATAACACAAAAAAGGTTTGCACCATAAAAACTACAATAAACTGTAGTGCTTATTGTGCCAGGAATGCCATTGAAATGCATTTGAAATTAAAATCATTAAGGTGTTAAATTTTAATTTGTATGTTAATCTTACCTTCTGTGATCCAGATGATCAATATCGCAAGGACAACAAGAATGTTTGTGTCAGTGCTCAGCAGATAGGTGAAAAAGCATCCCTTCTTCACTTTGGCAAGATAACCTATGTTATATAGAATAAAGTATAAATAGCATAATCATACAGCTGAAATTAAAATAATTGGAGAAATAAATAATATATATATATATACAATCGATTATTGTAGATTTGCATTGATAAGATAAACACACAAGGAGGAGGAGAGGGAGAGTTAAAGGGACCAGACCTACACAACCATTGTTTGCTTTAGGCTCAATGGTCAACTTGTTGGGAAGGAGGCCAATAAGTGATCTAATTTCAGTGGCCACTGGTGAAGTTTTTGATGGACTCTACAATCCTAAAACCAGGACAACACCTCTATTTCTGCATACTTCACTGCTGGCCCTATTGGACTATCTAAAATTAATTTGAAGATTTTTGTTCAGTTACTGGGAAAAAAAGAACTACCTTTTTTGTTGTCAGTTACTTCTCTCGATTGTATGTTTGGGTTGATCTGCCCAGTGGATTGAGTTCCTGGAAGCAACAGAAAAAAAAGAGTTAAGTTTCCGTGAATGAAAAGCCATTAAGAATATGCATAAACAGACTTTTGCTAGCTCCAGTCCCAAGTTCCCTTTACACCCATTAGAAATCCTGTCTCCTTTCCCCCTTACAGCTTCCCATCCAACCATTACACTTCCAGGTCCCTATTCCCCCATTACACATTTTCAGCACCATCCTTGGTGTCCATTTTCACTTTCCACATCCCAATTCCCAAATCTTCCCTCCCAGATTTCCTTAATCAGTAAGGTCTCTAGTCCGGGGTCCTTCAGAAAACAGAAAGCCACTGCCGACTTTCCCCTACTGTGGCTGAACGGAAAATTTAAACCACTACAAGGCTAGCTTGCTAGTAGGTAGTATTTAATTTTGTTTTGAGTCAGGAGCCTGAGAATTTACCTGCTGCCAATTAATTAACTAACAAGAATTGAGTGGCTAGAGACTATGAAGGATTCTAAGACTTTAATATCTTCCCTCCACTACCCTTCCAGATACTCTGTGACAGTATTCGATATTAAATGAGACATACACACTGAATGGAGCATATAGCAACATTAGAACTTAGTTTGTAGAAATATCAGTCCAAAATATCAGGATGTAGGTTTCCAGAAAGAGGGGGTGGGTTAAAATTCAATTGGTTGAGTTTGGTACTACAGCATCTTGAAATTTCGCCAGTGGCCACTGATAAATATAAGCTATTTCATGTTAACATGATTCATGATATAATGAAAACACATTCATCCAGACATGTACCTCTTGACAAAATGTAAGCTAATACAATGATGAAAAGGGACATAAAATCCTCTGTTAAACTGAAGATGGAAAGTCCAAATACATAAGCCTTCAAGTCAGATGCTATAAAAAAAAGAAACAGAGAGAAATATTTAGTAACCAAACACCAACCAAGCATAATTATCACGTATGTTGTATTATCTGAGTGAAATTCTATTACTCATCATAATGAAGTTAATTTGAAGCTATCACTAAAAGGCCTTAAATGTATAGAATACCGTAATTTTTGAAACAGTGGTTGATAGTGCGCAATGTCAGTCAGGGGCAGCAAAAGCCAGTACTTTATTATCATTTATAGAAAGGAGATATTTTATGACATGAATTCACACAAAGAAAATAAATTTCCACTTTAAAAAATCAATAGTGCCTCTTCATCTGAAAAATTACGGTACCTCAAATTGTTGATTGGCACCTCCAATTCTCCCCAAGAGATGGGTTGATATTGATAACGACATCATGCTACCAGATACTTCCCCAGTGCCCTCCTCTCCTATACTCACTAAAGTTTTTACATTAGACTTCTCTCCACTTATGTCTCTCTACCGAAACCCCTTATTACGACCCAGAATGCAACCACAAGACTTTTATAATTAGGACCATCTGTACATATCACGCGTATCGGATCTGATAACTGAAGGTCAATGCCACTCTTACTTGTAAAGGCTTCTTCTTAATGCTTGCAATTAAAACCTTTTTTTCAATAGTCCTTAATAAATTACCCACATGGTAATCAATCAATCACCTAAGGGTCTATTTCCCATACTTATCGGGATAACTGGGCTTTCTCCTAAAAACGCCTTTTAACTTCATGGCCCGGTGGCAATATACCTGAAAAGTTAACGCCAAACTCTCCATTTGGCATAAAACCCTCTTCAGATTGTACCTTATGCTTGTACGCTTACACCAAATGCAAGTCACTACATTACTACTGCGGCCAGGCTGGGACATACTACCACCAATGATGGAATTGCCCTGCCTATGACCATACTAGACACAGGTGGCATCATGGCTATCTTAAGCCTTAGATAAACCTATCCTCCCTGATCCATAGACCCTTTTTACTCTCTAGACCGGTTGAAGGCTTACAGAGAAACAAAACCAACCATAAACGATATAGTGGATGCGCACAAAAGCAATCAAACTATTAATAAAATTCAAATATATACATAGCACAAAATCTGAATAAGATTAAATATGAGTTAATTTACACAACTGTAATATACTGTTACAACAAAACAGTCAAAAGGCAAATATAAATAATTTAATAACTGTGCTCATAAGTGCATACACAGTTGCTAAAATTAACAAATTGCTCTGCTACACATATTTTGTACTTACAGAGAATTGAAAACAAGCTTACTTCAGCAGTAGCTTTAGCAGACATAAGCGTTGGCCTGACTTTGAAACCAATTAAAGGAACTCTATAGTGTCAGGAATTCAAATGTCAATTATTGGTTGGGATATGTAAAAAAAACACCTAATATTAATATTGACAAGGAAGAACAACTATTAGAGAAAATCTGGGTAACACGTTAATTATTGGAGATTTTAATTAACCGGAAATAAATTGGGACAGAGGGACTGGTAGTTCAGCAAAGCGAATTCAGCAAAGTTTTTGAACCTGATAAAAGTACCAACTAGAAAGGTCGCTTTTCTGGATCTGGTTATAACATAGAAACATAGAATGTGACGGCAGATAAGAACCATTCGGCCCATCTAGTCTGCCCAATTTTCTAAATACTTTCATTAGTCCCTGGCCTTATCTTATAGTTAGGATAGCCTTATGCCTATCCCACGCATGCTTAAACTCCTTTACTGTGTTAACCTCTACCACTTCAGCTGGAAGGCTATTCCATGCATCCACTACCCTCTCAGTAAAAGTAATACTTCCTGATATTATTTTTAAACCTTTGTCCCTCTAATTTAAGACTATGTCCTCTTGTTGTGGTAGTTTTTCTGCTTTTAAATATAGTCTCCTCCTTTACTGTGTTGATTCCCTTTATGTATTTAAATGTTTCTATCATATCCCCCCTGTCTCGTCTTTCCTCCAAGCTATACATGCTAAGATCCTTTAACCTTTCCTGGTAAGTTTTATCCCGCAATCCATGAACCAGTTTAGTAGCCTTTCTCTGAACCCTCTCTAAGGTATCAATATCCTTCTGAAGATACGGTCTCCAGTACTGTGTACAATACTCCAAGTGAGGTCTCACCAGTGTTCTGTACAATGGCATGAGCACTTCCCTCTTTCTACTGCTAATACTTCTCCCTATACAACCAAGCATTCTGCTAGCATTTCCTGCTGCTCTATTACATTGTCTGCCTACCTTTAAGTCATCAGAAATAATCACCCTAAATCCCTTTCCTCAGATGTTGAGGTTAGGACTCTATCAAATATTCTGTACTCTGCCCTTGGGTTTTTACGCCCAAGATGCATTATCTTGCACTTATCCACATTAAATGTCAGTTGCCACAACTCTGACCATTTTTCTAGTTTACCTAAATCATTTGCCATTTGGCTTATCCCTCCTGGAATATCAACCCTGTTACATATCTTAGTATCATCAGCAAAAAGACATACCTTACCATCAAGACCTTCTGCAATATCACTAATAAAATATTAAAGAGAATGGGTCCAAGTACAGATCCCTGAGGTACCCCACTGGTGACAAGTCCAAGCTTCGAATATATTCCATTAACTACAACCCTCTGTTGCCTGTCACTCAGCCACTGCCTTACCTATTCAACAATATTGGAATCCAAACTTAAAGATTGCAGTTTATTGATAAGCCTTCTATGTGTAACAGTGTCAAAAGCCTTACTGAAATCTAGGTAAGCAATGTCTACTGCACCACCCTGATCTATAATTTTAGTTACCCAATCAAAAAAATCAATAAGATTTGTTTGGCATGATCTCCCTGAAGTAAACCCATGTTGTCTCTGATCTTGAAATCCATGTGTTTTTAGATGTTCATCAATCGTATCCTTTAACATGGTTTCCATCACTTTCCCCACTACTGAAGTAAGGCTTACTGGCCTATAGTTGCCCGACTCCTCCCTATTACCTTTCTTGTAAATGGGTACAACATTCGCTAACTTCCAATCTTCTGGGACTACTCCTGTTAACAATGATTGGTTAAATAAATCTGTTAATGGTTTTGCTAGTACACCACTAAGCTCTTTTAATAGCTTTGGGGGTGTATTCCATCAGGTCCCATTGACTTATTTGTCTTTACTTTTGACAGTTGAAATAGAACCTCTTCCTCTGTAAACTCACGTGTAATAAATGACTCATTTATCCTTTTTTCTCAACTGAGGTCCTTTTCCTTCATTTTCATCTGTAAATACAGAACAAAAATATTCATTGAGGCAGTCAGCTAGACCTTTATCCTCTTCTACATACTTTCCTTCTTTTGTTTTTAATCTAACTAATCCTTGTTTTACTTTTCTTTTCTCATTTATGTATCTTAAAAAATGTTTTATCCCCCTTTTTTACTGACTGTGCTATTTTCTCTTCTGTGTGTGATTTGGAAGCTCTTATAACTTGCTTAGCCTCTTCCTGCCTAATCTTATAGACGCCGTCCCCACCAAGTCTCGGTACCAGGTTCCTGCCTCTCATCCACCCGCGGAGTACCACAGTGGTTTCTTGAATTTTTTGCTTTTACTGACAAGCCTAATGCAATTTTCTGTTGCCTTCAATAGTGCAACTTTTAAATAATCCCATTCCCTTGTATGCAGTTTGGGAGTTTGGAGCATTCCCTTGTATGCAGTTCGGGAGTTTGGTGTTCTGCAGTAGCTGTGCCTGTATCTCTGGAAGGGGAAGATCTTCTAAATGGCGGTTTAACCCTTTTAAGCCTGGGGGTGCCGTTACAGAGGGTAAAAAGGAACTGAATTTTAATAGTGCCACACTGGCTTTTTATGACAATCCCCATGCAAGG
>OW240920.1:128559777-128587277 GCA_933207985.1 Pelobates cultripes
TATATATATATATATATATATATATATATATATATATATATATATATATATATATATATATATGCATATACATATATATATATCTATCTCAAATGGAATTTTTTTAATGTATTTTTAAAAATACAATACAAAAATACAAAACCAGGATGCACTCACAGGTCTTAATTAAAGTGAAAAAAAGGTTGTTTTTATTATTCCATAAGATGTGTACAAAAAATCAATCGACGTTTCGACCCTGACGGGTGTTTTTCAAGATCAGGGTCGAAACCCCGTCAGGGTCGAAACGTCGATTGATTTTTTTGTACACATCTTATGGAATAATAAAAACAAACTTTTTTTCACTTTAATTAAGACCTGTGAGTGCATCCTGGTTTTGTATTTTTGTATATTTTTGACGTTTAGGATAGAGCACCCAGGCAAGATATCTCTATATACTTCTAGAAGGAGAGTGCCAAGTTTCTACTTTTTTATTATATATATATGCACATACATATAACCAAAGCTCAGGGGTATTACTGTACGGATAGATACAGAAACAGTCTGTTACAAATTCATCAAGTACATTTATATAAAAGAAACTAGATATATTATCCGTGTATAAAATATATGAAAAAGTAACTGAAATTTTTTTTAATAAAAAGATGTGATATAAGAATAACAATGATATACATGGTATCCTGTCAGGGTCCTCAAGGTCATTTTTTTTTCAAATTGTAGTTTGTCTAGATGAGTGTACCTGGGATCTAACCCAGGGATCTTAACATTTTCTTTAAAAAGTATATCTATTAACTATAATTTCACATTTAGGGGCAGCTGTCCAGTGTATTGATAAAATAATTGGAAAGAACTTTAATGAGTCACCATAGATGCTATTTGATTCAATAATGCACATTTAACCCCTTAAGGACATAGCTTCAGAAGCTGTACATACACTTAAAGGACACAAGCAATTCTTGAATTTTTTGCTGTATGTGTTCAACAGCAATCTGCATTTTTCTTTTTGCACCAACACATATTGTGGCGGACCACCTGGCACCCCGACTGGGTGCCTCCGCCAATCGATGCTTCCTAGTGCTCACCGAGTACTTCCAAGCACTCCACCAGACACCAAAACCACCATAGTCCCCACAGCCAGCGTTACAGTTTGGTTGGGGTCTCACTGTCCATCACCCACCCTGGACCCAGCCTTATATGCAACTCCCCATGCAAGGGGTTTCCGGGTTTCATATTCCAGGGGCATTCCCCACTGCACCTGAGAGGATACTATATAAACATACACATAATTACATTAACTCCAGTACATTCCCACACAAAACAGGTAACCCTGTCTTTGTGCCTGAGAGATAATTGTGTTAGGAACTGTACTAAACTCAATTATCTCAAGGCACATAAAACATACATTCAAACGATGTAGCGGAGAGCTAGTATTTCATAGCCTACCTCCACTTGTAGATCCCAGTGCGGCTCAGGAACAAGTAATTATAAATCCATAGGCAAGGTATCCAGCAGGTAAAACAATAGAGCAGTATCCCAACAGCACTCCCAATAACTGGACAACACACAGTATCAGGAGCATAACTAAAGATTTATTCACACAGTGGCCTTATAAAGCATGCTCCCATGCAAGGGAGGGATTTACAGTCATTAATACAGTAGCCAATCCTGTTCTGGTAACCTCCCACACATCTCCTCCCCTCAGCCTGCATCATAAGCCCCTTATCCAGGACACCAATTCCCCCCGTTTCTGGATGTACCCCTAAACCTAGGGGTACCGCTTTAAATTATACATCCCCTGGTAGCCCTGATCTGGGTGAACAACATATCCAAAAATCACCCAGATCAGACCAGGGGTTCGGGAAATTTATGGAGGGAATAAAATGACCGACCGCGCTGGAAAGAATAGCCGAATTGGGTTCCATGCGATGGGGCCCTGTGGTCGGTCCTGGAACAAGGGAATGAATCACACGAAAGCCTCCATTACAGAGACTAGGGAAGGTTCGCCTGAATCCCCTCGTTCGGTTGTTTCTGTCTACCGAATGAGGGGCCGTTCGGTAGTTTGGAACCGAACGGACCGGGCTTGTGGAGTTCTCAGCGGTGTTCGCCTAGTCGAGTGTCCGATTTGAGTTCCAGACACTCGACGGCAAAACACCGCTGTTTGGGAGTTTTAAAATGCCCGCCGCCACGTGTTCGTTTCCCGAATGGCGGCCAGCCCCGAGAACAAAGGACTACTGTACAGCTTGTCAATTACCCGTTCACAACAATGTTGCAACGGGTAATTGAAGGCACACTTCACACCGGGGAGGTCTGACTGTTCAGTAGTTTCATTCCCTTATTTCCCTTATATTAGAATGATTCTACCGAACAATCAGACGAATACAGTACATTATTACACATATAACTTGTCAATTAGACGAATGCAGTTAAAACCAATACAATTCTCAGGACAACCCAGTGCCATCCGCTACAAATGATATCCCGAAAGAACCCCAAAACACATGGAAACCCCACAAAAGTCACACTCCCTGATAGCGCCGATCTGAGGGAACAACATATCCAAAAATGACCCAAAAATTACCCTGGAGCTTGATCACCTTGTTCGTGGGAATGTTTCTACCGAACAGTGCCCTTCTAAGTTGTGTAGAAACGAACGCAGGCGATGTGCAGTGTTCGGGAGTTTCTGTGTCGGATTTCAGTTCCATGAGAACACTATTTACCTAAGGTTATTATTATAGTTTATACCTAGCCATTTTATCGCCAAACTCTGCTAAATATTGTAGTAAAATTGCGTTGTTTTTTTTCAGTTTTTTTTACATAAACACATAGAACAAGGGGTTTTTTTACGTGTATTTTGCAAAGTTGATGCATGCTACTCCTGTACAAAACCCCATATTGTGTTCAGCTACATCTGCTGAGTACAACAGTATCCCCATTGCATGCCTTTGCCACTATTCTGCGAAGCTACAATGCCAGGCTTTTTCAGTTTAAATGGTAAAAATTTACATAGATGCATAGACCCCTCCTGCCACAAAAGGTAAGCAGGAATAGGGCCATTGGTAAATTATAAGAAATTATAATAAAAACAATGAGCTGCACAGTCTATAGTCTTTTAAAACTAAAAATTATCAGAGAAACTGCTATGTTTATAAATGGGTTAATCCAGCCTCCAAAGCCTCTAGTGGCTGTCTCATTGACAGCCGCTAGAGCCGTTTGCGTGCTTCTCACTGTGAAAATCACAGTGAGAAGACGCCAGCGTCCATAGGAAAGCATGCGCGCATGCGCATTCAGCCGAAGAGGAGGAGGAGAGCTCCCAGCCCGGCGCTGGAAAAAGGTAAGTTTAACCCCTTTCCTCGCCATCCAGCCCGGCGGGAGTGGGACCCTGAGGGTGGGGGCACCCTAAGGGCACTATAGTGCAAGGAAAACGAGTATGTTTTCCTGGCACTATAGTGGTCCTTTAATGATGCTAGCAGAGGTTGAGTTGCACCAGCACCGGAGCGGCAAAATTCAGGATATGCAATGTTTCACATACAGACTCCGGGCACCACGACCACTTCAAATCACTGAATGGGTACTTACTTCCATGATTGGCAATATATTTCCCTTTTTTTTTTTTTTAAGATGACTACATGCTATATTTAATTTTTCATGTGTCGTCACATAAAGTCAATATATGCATTGCATTAATAAAAACAGAAATAATGTCTTTGTGAAACTTACACGGTATCTTGAATTCTGTTCCATTTTCGAAAGATCCAATATGTGTATGCACAATGCAGCTATAATATCCACAGTCTGATCTATCCGCTTTCTTGATACTAAGAAACCTAAGGTCTTCGTGGCTGCAATCTGATGAAATCGGCTTTCCGTCTTTCACCCAAGTTATGATTTCATATTCTCCATTGAATGAACACTGAAATTGGGCCGCAGCATTTGAATGTTGAAATGAAGCTGTCACGTGAAGATCAGAAATAGGATCTAATGAAAAAGGAAAACACAAAACAATATTAATGTTACTCATCTACCACAACAATACAGTCATGGTTACACATCATTCTCAAATGGTGTGAATATCGAAGTCTCTTTTAAGTAAATCCTGAAAACTTAACTCCAAATTCTAGAAACATAATCACACGTATAAGGGTAGTTTAACCCCTTAAGGACACGACGTGTGTGACATGTCCTGATTCCCTTTTATTCCAGAAGTTTGGTCCTTAAGGGGTTTAAAAGTCATCATACATGCCTGACCCGGCCTTCTTAATGTGTCAACACACGTACACCTACCCAACAAGTGCCAGAAATATTAGGGTAACAATGACAAAAACAAATGAAGCCAGAAAAGCTGGGTTCTAATTCCAATCTTGGACTGATTCAGTGCGGTTAGGAGCCACAGCAATGCACAGTGTCAGTTGCACTGTGCAAAGCTGGTTGTGGTGCAAAGTGTGTCATCACTCATTGATCTGCCGTTGAAATAGCAGTCAATAACCTGCCCACAGTAAATACAAAAACATGGCAACAAATAGGGATAGAACTAAGCCAGCAAGAAACCAAAATTGGATTCACTGCCCCGGAATTGCGCAGGGCATGATTCATTGTTTCACCATAGATGGTGATGTGTGTAGTGCATACATGGAATGATTACCTAGTAGAGGTGGTATTGCTGACTCCAGGACTGGAAGGCTTAATTTGGCGGGACTACTACCCTAAATGTTCCATAGCTTTTTCTTTCTTTGAGGCCAGGCCCCTAAGCTGTCCCCCTAGAGCCAAGTGTAAAAATCTCTGTACCAGGTGTACAACAACATATAGGGACCTTTTTCTGAATTCATTTATATAAATTTGGGTTTAAATCAAGGTGAGATGTGAGGTGACAGCAAATCGGGATCTATTGAGCCACTCCTACCCCTCCTTCTGAATCAGCTTTGAAACTTGGGTGAGATGGGTGCAAAGGAAAGGATACAAAATATTTGAGATAAATGACCGTTGTACACACTTGGTCCAAGAGAGCCTCGCAGAGTGAGGATCTAGGATTTATTGTTAAATGACTACTTTTTATTTTCATCTGTTTACTGGTGTAATTCATTTTCTTATCTATTTTCTATGTGCACATTGTGACTATTTTTGTTCATAATTCCCTCCTTAAGCCTTGCCTTTGTCTGGTAAAGAATAGTATTACCTTAAGAGACCTATTTTAGAGTTTTTTTTCATAGTTATTTTGCTTGTGTTTTGTGGGTTTTTAAAATCTAATTTGGTTATGTAGAGTGATAGCTGATCGTTCTAAGCCAATGACCTCTTACACCCTCTCTCACTCTTACACTGGGGAGGAAGGCCGACTACTTCATCTCTTCTTCTCCTGCTTCTGGGGGAGAGGTGTCTCTTACATCCTCTCCCTAAAGCTCCCCCTGTTGCTTGCGAGTGGTACCAACTACCTCCTCTTCCCAGAGCTCCTTTTGCTGCTGGGAAAAGGTGTTTCCTGCACGCTCCTCCTGAAAGTCACTCTGCTATGGGGAGAGAAGCCTACATTGTGATCTGGTCCCATTAACAAGGAATCATCCCGCCACTTTCTACTGACTGTAACAGAGCTCCTTTACTCAGGCTGAGTACCTTGCGAAAGAAAATCTATAGTGTTTGGAATACAAAGCTGTAGTCCTAACACTATAGTGCCATCTGGACCCCCCCCCCCTCAGCAAAAACAAAAAAACCTTTATTTACTCACCAGATTCCAGCAACAATTTCCCTCGGCGCTGTATCATGGTCCCCATTCTCCAATGTCATTCGACTTTGGTGGGAAATAATGCACATGCGCTGTGAGCGCACTAGGCCTTCCACACGAGAGGTGGAGTTAGTCCTGCAATGTTTTACATTGCTGGACTAAGGGTAATCGGGACACTTTAATGAGATTAGGTGGTATGGGTGCCTATAGTGTCCCTTTAAGGGAGCTTCCTCACTGCTACCAGGGGACTCTGAGGCGCTTCACACCTAGTCGCTGAAACTGGACGAGGGGTCTCTGAGGACCTCTTCCACTGACAAGGCTGTAGTGATTATAGCTCTTTGCAGTGGTTATATCTCTCCTTTTGCTCTGGATGCCTTCCTGCCTGTACAGAAGTGGTGATTATACCTTCCCCCTCACATTAGTCGAGACTGAATGTAGGGGGTAGAATTACACCTTTATTGCTCACACATCTATTCTATATAGATTAAATTTGGATTATGCCACTCTGTCTGTGGTCTTAATTGTGTTAGTCCCAGCTAACAAGATAGACTCCTCACTGTGTCCTCATAGAGCCATGATGTGCAAAAGTCCACCAGAACCCCTCTTTGACTGGCCTCCAAGCCCCTCCATGAGCCAGGGGCACAGAGTTTGTCAGATAGAAAATAAAAACATTAAAGCTGTGGTGCTCAAGTTGATGTTAGGCATAACTCTGTATTTCTTTCTCGCATTAAAAAAAAAAAGAAAGATTTAAAAAAATAAATAAAAACCTTGCGGTACTCCAGATGCTGGATGTGGCCCCAACTCCTCGCAAATACCATGTGTAAAAGAAATAATGTGATCCAGGCACTCAGCAGCAATGTAACTGAATCCGGTCAAAACAAATTGGTTAAGCATGTTCCGGCAATCAAAATACTCAAGCAGATGTTTATTGCATTAGGTGATATTTATTTTTAATTGAGAAATGTCACTGGCACTTTCACTGGTCATAATTTCCTAATGAATTTATTGAAACCTAGTTCTGTTTGTTGTAAGCGTGCAGACAAGTGTTTCAAAACGTTATATGTAAAATGAGATTAGACTGATATTTAACACTCTAAAAAAAAAAGACCGTAAGGTTTTCTCATGATGAATGAATATGTTTTTCTATGAAACAACCACATTTTGGTTTACTCTTGTTGGAAATCAATGTCATGCGATGAATGAAATGTACTTTCGAATGGTGGAATGAAAATAGTAAATGTAAAATAAATGAGAGTAATCAGGTGATGAAACGTAAATCATACATAAAAGGAACGAACAACCAAAGTGCCAGGAATATGCTGGCACTGTCCACAGTAGGTCAGTGCCACCTTAACAGCATTATGGGCCCCAGGGCAAAGCAGTGCACCTGCCTACACAACCACTTACAGGAATAAAAATGTAAATTATCGATAAAATCAAGCTTATATTTATTGGTACCTCCAACAAATGCAATACATACATACAAACAATGCAAACACACAGACTGCTGAATGCACACAGAGGCAGCAGAATATACACACACAAATACATACAAATACTGCTGAATTCATACACACAGACTTCAAAACACAAAGACTGCTATATACACAAACAGACAGCAGTGAGGGGTGCAATGTGCATGTGTGAGAGATGCAGTGTGTGTGTGTGTGTGTGTGAGGGGTGCAGTGTGTATGGGAGGGGTGCAATGTGTGTGAGAGATCAGTGTGTGTGTGTGAGGGGTGCAGTATGTGTGTTAGGGGTGCTGTATGTGAGGGATGCAGTGTATGTGAGTGGTGCTGTGTGAATGTGTGAGGGGTGCAGTGTGTGCGAGGAGTGCTGTGAGTGTGTGATGCATGCTGTGTGTTAGGGGTACTGTGTGTATGTGAGTGGTGCAGTGCGTGTCAGGAATCCAGTGTGTGTGCGCGCGAGGGGTGCAGTGTGCGCGAGGTGTGCAGTGTGTGCAAGGGGTGCGGTTTGTAAAGGGGTGCGGTCAGTGGTGTATCCTGGTTTTGTGCTGCCCTAGGCAGGACAAAACTCAGGCACCCACCCCCCGCGCGCTACCCCCACACGCGCAACCGCCACCCAACCCTTCACCCCTGCTCCGCCTTTTAAATACACACACACACATTCACTGACAGATACGCATTCACTAGCTAACAGAAACACACACTCACTAACAAACACACACACTCACAGGCAAACACACACACACACACTAACAGGCAAACACACACACACTAACAGACAGAGACACACACACTAACAGACACACACACTAACACTAACATACACACACACTAACAGACACACACACTAACACTAACATACACACACACACTAACAGACACACACACTAACACTAACATACACACACACACACACACACTAACATCCACACACACACACTAACAGACACACACACACTAACAGACACACACTAACAGACACACACACACTAACAGATACACACACACACACTAACACACACTCATGTGTTTTTTGTTTTTTTATTTAACCCCCCCAGCCTCCTTACCTTTGGGAATGCTGGGGGGGGATCTTCCTCTCCCTGGGGTCCTGGGGTCCAGTGGCTGCAGGGCGGGCGGGCGGCGAGGGAGCTGAGCAGAGCGCTAGGGGAAGAGCTCCCTCGCCGCCCGCCCACCCGCTCGGCATGTCTGTTAGCCGTGAGGCTAACTAGGCATTTGGGGGCGGCTTTTTTGCCGCCCCCTGAAAAATGCCGCCCAAGGCAAATGCCTTGTTTGCCTCACGGCTAATACGCCCCTGGGTGCGGTTTGTAAAGAGGTGCTGTTTGTGTGAGGGGTTGCTTGTGTGTATCTGAAGGGTTGAATGTGTGTGTGTGTGAAGGGGTGCACTGTGTGTGATGGGTGTGCTAGGGGTGCAGTGTGTGTGTGAGGGGAGCAGTGTGTGTGAGGGGTGCAGTGTGTGTGAGTGTAGCTGTATATTTGTGAGCGGTGCTGTATGTGTGAAAGGTACTATGTGAGTGGGAGGGTGCATGTGGATTTTTGTTGTTATTTTTATTTAAAATACATTTTAAAAAGCGTCATGTTCACTCACCCCTCTTCTTACCTTTGGTGAAGGAAGGGGGACACTGCCAGCCCTGGTGGTCCGGTGGTTAGTACTATAGAGACATAGCCTGCAGCCCCTCTGAAGGAGGGGGGACACTGCCAGCCCTGGTGGTCCGGTAGTGAGTACTATAGAGTTATAGCATGCAGCTCCTCTGGCTGCAGGCTGACTTCACTCTTCCTGCAAGAGCAAATTATCTCCCCTGTCGGCCTGACACATGGCCAACGTTGTGGGGTCCCCATGCTTGTGGGGCCCCCGGATAAGGGCCCAGCATGCCCATGCGCTAAGACAGCCCTGCAGTAGGTAGTCAAACCATTTTGGTGCGGTTTGACCACTCACATGGATCCCCTGCACCATATCGGGTCTTCTCCTGCAGAAGAAGCTATATATATATATATATATATGTCTCTATATCAGGGGTAGGCAACCTTCAGCACTCTTGATGTTTTGGACTACATTTTCCCTGATGCTTTACCAGTATTAGGGCTGTAATAGCACTATGGGAGATATAGTCCACAACATATGGAGTGTCGAAGGTTGCCTACCCCTGCCCTATAGTATACAGCACTGCTGACACAAAAACTATGCTGAAAGACCAGTGAGTCATGTTCTGCACATCTTTGCTTAGTTCTATAGAGTTATCCCGATTCTACAACTGGAGAAGAACAGACGGTGAAGGCATTGAGGGAGTATAGATCACCCTGTGCACTACCTGCCCCGCTCCCTCCTGCACACTGCACTGATGGTGTTAGCCAGGATCAGGATGTGACACCACCCTACCCTTAGCATCAGTACCGAGCTGCAGGGAGGTGTGCAGTCAGCAGCTCCACTCCAGATCTCCCACAGGCCAAGGTTGAAAAGGCTGGGTGGGCTTCATTGTATAAAAAATAAAATAAAATACAATAATGTATGTGTGTATGAACGTGAGCATGTGTAATATTCCTAGGAATAAGAGAAGGGGGTGTGGGGCAATAACCAGAAACAACATTACATTTATGCCCCAAGTAACCTGAGCATGCTTCGGAGTACAGAAATTGATCATTTGATTTTTAGGATATATAGCCCATTTAACCCACTCAGTGCTGGACGTGTGCACCAAACAGCGGTAAAGTTTAAATTATTTGCCTCTACTTACCCAACACGTGCAGATGTGAAGTTGTTGTCAAGGGCTCAGAATAAGGTTTTCTCACTGAGCAAAAGTACCTCCCAGAATCCTCTTTGCTCAGGTTTTTCAACTGGATTGTGAAGTTTGAAAAGAGAAGTTCAAGACGACCACGGTATTCTGAATACAATAAACCACATCCGGCGCTCGGAACATTACAAAGTATAATCACACGGTCTTTGGCATCATCTCTTTTTAGGAACCTGCATTCTAGAGTTCCATTTTCAGGGTTAGATCCTTTATAGAATGGAATCCAGGTTTCTCCACCCGTCGCTGCATAAATATTCTGGATATCTGCCATGTTACATAGGACATATGCACCTGAAACTGGAGGGGGAAAAAATGGGTAGTAATATTTATTCATAAACTTTTTCTTTTTGTAACCCCTTAAGGACTGAGCCAAATGTACACGTTGTGAACAAAACAAAAAGTAAACAAAACCTGGCATTTGCGCTATATGTCTGTCCAACCGTAATTCACCTCTTTCATAGTAAATGCACCCACCCTTATTATATATCATTGTATTCAGGGGAAACAGGGCTTTCATTTAATATCAAATATTTAGCTATGAAACATAAGTTAATAAGAAAAAATGGGAGAAAATAAGAATTTTTTTATTTTGTTAGTTCTACATGACATTTTAACTGTCAATGTCATAATACTGTATGCTTTTACTGCAATAAAATACACATATTTGTATTCAGCAAAGTCTCACATGTAAAACAGTACCACCTATGTACAGGTTTTATGGTGTTTTGGGAAGTTACAGGGTCAAATATAGCACGTTACATTTGAAATTGAAATTTGCCAGATTGGTTACGTTGCCTTTGGGACTGAATAGTAGCCCAGGAATAAAATTTACATCCATAATGGCATACCATTTGCAATAGTAGACAACCCAAGGTATTGCAAATGGCCAGTCTTTTTTAGTAGCCATTTGGTCACAAAAACTGGCCAAAGTTAGCGTTAGTATTTGTTTGTGTGTGAGAAATGCAAAAAAACACAAATTTTGGCCAGTGTTTGTGACTAAGTGGCTACTAAAAAAGACTGGACATACCCCGTTTGCAATACCTTGGGTTGTCTACTATTGCAAATGGTATGCCATCATAGGGGTAATTTTCATTATTGGGCTACCATAGGGTCTCAAAGGCAACGTACCCAATCTGGCAAATTTTAATGTGAAAAAAATGAAACGCAAGCCTTATATTTGATGCTGTAACTTTTGAAAACACCATAAAACCTGTACATGAGGGGTACTGTTGTACTCGGGAGACTTCGCTGAATACAAATATTTGTGTTTCAAAACAGTAAAAAGTATCACAGCAATAATATCGTCCGTGTAAGTGCTGTTTGTGCATGAAAAATGCAAAAACCGTCACTTTTACTGGCGATATCATCGTTGTAATACATTTTACTGTTTTGAAACACTAATATTTGTGTTCAGCGAAGTCTCCCGAGTAAAACAGTACCCCCATGTACAGGTTTTATGGTGTCTTGGAAAGTTATAGGGTTAAATATAGTGCTAGCAAATTAAATTCCCTTTACTTTTGGCATGGGTTGTCAGGCAGGTCCCGTTAATTGTAATTAATTAAGATACCTAATTATGTAAAAATATTACATAAATATATATGTAGAATTAATATAAGTATATATATACGTATGTGTATATATATGTATATATCTATATAATTTTTTTAAAATATTTTTATTTATATATAGGTATATATATAGTGATATATACGTATATATTTATGTATATAGATATATATATTATTTCGTTCTACATGTATTTTGATATAAATATATATATATATATATTAATATCACAATACAGTTAGAACGAAATAACACACATCTATATATATTTTTTTATATATTTACATATTTTTTTTATATTATATATATATTCAGTATGTCTACGTGTAATTTGATAATATATATATATATTAATAGTAAAATACACCTAGACAGTGTATGTGTGTATATATATGATCTAAGTATATTATTTTATTTTTTTTACACTTTTTAACTTTAATTTTATTTTATTTCCAGCCAGCAAGGGGACTACCCAATGCTGCAGCCAGCTACCCCCAGCCATGTGATTGTGGGGTCCTCGCAAGGACCTCACTCTCACATGGCCGGGGGGTTGGGGGGGGAGTCTGCAGGAGGCAGGATTTGCTGCGGGGGACTCGCCGGCGACCAGGTAAGTAAAAAAAAAACGGAGGGCGTACTATTACACCCTGTGGCGTTTAGAGCCGCTTAGAATAGGGCGTAATAATACGCCCTCCGGTCTTAAGTGTTAAACCAAGAAAGAAGAAATTAGAAATCGCTCATCTTTTCAATTCCCTCTTTAATGATGGCTGAAGATGTGTCTGAAAAGCCTGAGAAACTAATTCTGTAAAAATTTATTATTTCTTATTTTTGGTTTGCTAGTAGTACTCTGGAACCAGGTAAACAGGGACCCCACCTTCAAGCACCAACACCAAAATGTTGAATTTGTTTTGGGGTATCTGCCACACACCATTTAACTATTGAGAAATGTTATTTATACAAAACTGTTTTTTTTGTATGAAACTTCATTATTTGGCAAATGTTTTTCAAAGTTTTTATATCGAAAATGTAAAATTAATGTGCCATAAATGTATACTGAAACAAAATATAGTTAAATATTACTGTCCCGGACGGCCAAAATGCACAATGCTGAGCTCTTTGCAGGCTGCCCTCTGGCTCAGAGCAGCTCTGTGCATATGCTCATTCCCAGTCAGAGACTGGAAGGGAAATTCCGAGTGGTCGGCTCTCTGCCAGAGGTGAAGATTCCATTGCATCACCAGGAAAACTGTTGCACCTCCAGGGAAAGAAGATAAGAGCCCCTCACTGCAAAAAGGTTAGTAGGAGAGGGGCTCAATTACAAATAAATAATAGTACAGGCATACCCCACTTTACATACCCTCACAAGTACGGACATACCCGCGAGTGTATGTAAAGGTGCCTCGCGAGTACAGACATTCCCACGCCTCTGTCAGCGAGGGAACAGGAAATGGAAGGTTCTATTCTCGCCCGGAGCAGCTCAGTTCAGTGTCATTGGGGCAAGACCTTTTCATACCTTCTGACATGGCACAGGTTAATCATCTCATTCTGTTTTGTTTTATTGGTTGGGATCTGTAAACCTCAAACATGTTAAGACAAATTTATAATGCCTACTCCTAGCTGAACATATATATTTTTTGTTTGCCCATACATTGTCCATATTCTGCAATCGGCTGCCATCCAGTGAAAGTGTTTACCCTGCCATTTTCTATAACTATGACTTAGCAGCTTAGCTGCATTAGCCACAATTCTGAGGATTAAAAGTTAAACCATGGGGGGCGGAGCCGCACTGCTGAGCTAGACGGTCGCACATAAGTTCAGCTCCTGCAATATACCCACAAATAAGCTTAAAAATATGGCAAACAATCTAACTACTGACCGGCAGCAAGAGTCTTCAGAACCACGAAGTTACCGGATCCTGGGAGAGGCTGGCTCCCAGAGCTACAGTCCCCAGGAGGTGAAGCCCACGACGAACAAGTTGGGGCCTACGCCGACGGTGAGAGGGGCAGGCGGTCGCTGCCCCTCTGTCCTGCCTAAAGGTACAAAGCCGGAGATCAAGACCTGGGCGGTCCTGATCCTGTTCACCCCCCATGGACCGGTGGGGGTGATCCCGGTCCTCACCCAGAGGCTACACATCCAGGGCCCAAATGCACCACCATCCCGCTCATAGGCCCGAACATGACATCCAAGATGGCGGATGCCATGTGTGCTGGGGCCGGGGAGAGGGAGTGCGCCCTCGCAGGGAGTAGAGCAACAAAATGGGTCTACGGACAAGGGCCCAGGGGGCCAGAAGAACTCAAGCTCCTCACACTAGACACCGTAACCCCACAAGCGACTACTTACCAACCCACTACATGGACCACGCCACGGGTGAGCAGTAGAGGAGGCCTGGCCCGAGCCACAAGGGCAGCGGAACTGGCCCACACTCCACCCCACCTTCCACCGCCAGAGACGTTGACCTTGCAACAGACCAAGGAACTCCCACAGCAAGGCTGACCACATTTGCAACCCACACACACCTTCTGATCACCGGCGGCCACAACAGCGGTCTCATCCAGCAGCCAACCGTATCACACAGTGCCCAAACACCCGTCCTGACAGGCGCTCACCTCAGGAGGTCCAGAAGACATACCCATGGCCAGCCGGAGAAGCAGCCCAAAAGACACCAATGAGCAACACAGCAACACTCCCGGAGGGGCGCTGCTCGAACCCCCGCACCAGTGGACATTCGTACCCGGCCGCACAGGCCTGCCAAGCCAAAAAGACCTGGAACGCAAACCAACCCAAGAACTCTAATCCAGCCAGGGTGATATAATGATCGTACAAACAACATTTAACACTAACATGTCTACATCTTGAGTTCTATAGTACAGCATACCGTTAAACTTCCTTACTAACAGCCTTAGGAAGCACTTATGTTAATTAGTGTCTCATCCCTAACATTTATCCTAGGTTGTTGGACAAGCCATTAGTAAAACGACTTAGTATTGTACTCCTCACTCTTGTGTTCAACAATGCTGTAAACCATTAATGCAGATATAGATAACTATTTAGCAAGCAATGTACAAGACCGTTAGCTAATCACATAACTAAACATCTGACATGCAACTTTGTACAACGTAATTTCACTACTTCAAAAAATAAAATTTTTGATTGTGCAAGTGGAACTTGCACAATCAAAAATTGTGCAAGTTCCACTATATACTCCACTGTACTGAATGTTTAAATAGCATGAGGATTGCATTGGGGGTACCCCATGTGAGTCTGTTATTGTAACTACACTGCAAAAAAACAAAAAGTAAAAAAATAAAAGTTAAACCGTTAATGCAGTGGCGTACACATGACCCATGGGGCCCCGGTGCGAAAATTGATCCGTGGCCCCCCCCCGCGCGGGCCGGAACACATGGCGGTGGGCACCTGGTCGCAGGGGTTACAGGGCTGCGACCCCTGCGACCGCGGTATGTACGCCAGTGCATGAAGATGCACACACACTTAAAGGACCACTCTAGGCACCCAGACCACTTCAGCTTAATGAAGTGGTCTGGGTGCCAGGTCGAGCTAGGGTTAACCCATTTTTTCATAAACACAGCAGTTTCAGAGAAACTGCTGTGTTTATGAATGGGTTAAGCCTTCCCCTATTTCCTCTAGTGGCTGTCCCATTGACAGCCGCTAGAGGTGCTTGCGTGCTTCTCATTGTGATTTTCACAGTGAGAGCACGCCAGCGTCCATAGGAAAGCATTATGAATGCTTTCCTATGTGACCGGCTGAATGCGTGCACAGCTCTTGCCGTGCGTGCGCATACAGCCGACGGGTAGGAGAAGAGGAGGATCGGAGGAGGAGAGCTCTCCGCCCAGCGGTGGAAAAAGGTAAGTTTTACCCTTTTCCAGAGCCGGGCGGGAGGGGGTCCCTGAGGGTGGGGGCACCCTCAGGGCACTATAGTGCCAGGAAAACGAGTATGTTTTCCTGGCACTATATTGGTCCTTTAAAGGACCACTACAGACACCCAGATCACATCAGCTCAATTAAGTTGTCTGGGTGTCAGGTCCCTCTAGTTTTAACCCTGCAGCTGAAAACATAGCAGTTTCAGAGAAACTGCTATGTTTCACTGAGGGTTAATCCAGCCTCTAGTGGCTGTCTCACGGACAGCCGCTAGAGGAGCACACTGAACGTCCATAGGAAAGCATTGAGAAATGCTTTCCTATGGGCGGTTTGAATGCGTGCGCGGTCGCATTCGGAGCTGAGAGGCTGAGGGATCCTCAGTGCCAAGTGAGTCCGGCGCTGGAGAAAGGTATGTACGCCAGTGCGTAAATGCTTAAAGCGATGAAGAGATGTTTCTAAACAAAGTGTGCGAATAAGGAGGCAGGTTTATTTTACTTTTCCTCCCAGTTTAAGGTTGTCAGATGAGTAAAACATTAAAGATAAATGGCACAATCTGGAATGAGATTTTTCTTTTTACTGTTTGTTTTAACTGAATAAAAGCCCACTGGAAATCACTAAATAAATCACTGGAAATAAAATCACTGGAAATCTGCAGTTGCAGTATCAGTTATGCCTGTAAATTACTATTGCAATCCCGTACATGCATTGGGAAGTGAATAAAGGTATTGCTTCACTTTAAGTATATTTTCATTTTACATACATGCTCTGGTCACATTGTGTACTTAAAAGTGGGGTATGCCTGATATAAAAATAAATTAGCAACAATGTGAGGGGAGGACAGCTACGAAAAAAAGAGCCCCCCCCACACACACACTCAAGTTGTCACTTCACTACCCCCCCACACACACTCAGTGACCATGTCATAGTCACCTCACACATACTCAGTCACCATGTTACAGTCACCCCTAAACTTACCCCTCACACACAGTCACCCCCACACTAACTACTCACACATAGTCACCATGTCACAGTCACCCCCACACTAGTCCCTCACACATAGTCATAAAGTCCCTCCCTAAGTGTACCCCTCAAACAGAGTTGTATTGCCAAAGTCAATCTGTCACACTTAGTCACAACCACCCTGCCACAGTCACCCTCATACACACACAAGCACCCATAGGCAGTGGCAAAACCCCACAGACATTAAACCTCATACTCACACAGACAACACAGTTCCACAATAAACACAATGCACACAGCAAAACCACAATAGTTAGTTTAGTGAATAACTCTCCATGATTCCCGGTCTTATAAGCCCTGGTGTCAAACTATATCCAATGTAGGATTTAGTACTAAAAAAAATATTTATTTTATCAGACTTGAAAAAGCATACAGTCAATGTTTCAATCCTGTCACTGCACTTTTTACAAGATGGCAGGGGTTGAAACGTTGACTGTAAGATTAATAGAATAAAGCAGCAATTATGTTTATTTTGAAGTCCTGTGAGTGTGCTTCTTCTTGTTGGTTAAATAATTATCAGTCTAGGGTTTTTTTCCCACCTGTATATTTTTCACAACTGGCACAATTCATGATTGGGCTGGTAAAAAAAATATATATATATAGCATGCTCTCTCTCTTTCTCTTCCTCCCTTTCTCTTTCTCCCTGTGACCCTGGAAAATTGATACATAAAGCAATCTGCCTCTTTAAATCTGATATCTACGTTTACTGCAGCTTCTAACCACAACAAAAATTAGACACAAAAAGAAAAAAGTAAACGGCACTTATCGACAATGAATACTGTTACAATTTGCAACGGTTGAAACATCATCTTAGTTTCAAGAAGTCGTGCGTGAAAAAGAAAAACTAACAATGTGAGGAATGTGCATGTCGTTCAAATCCTACTTTCACTCAAAAATAAGGTGGGGCTGTTTTTTCTCTCCAAACTTAGCCAGGACCAACAGACCGCTCACCGAATGTGAACTGATATCATCTCAGGAAGCAACACTTATTCAATGACAGAGCAGTTCTTCTAAACAATTCTAAACAAGCATAAGCACATTGTGCAATCACTACTGCTGTTGGAATTCCTTATACTTAACTCCTTTAAGGACACAGCTTCAGAAGCTTGTCTTACACGTAAGGACAAAGGCCATTTTTATATTTTTTTATTAGCGGTTTGTATTCAAATGCAATTTCCATCTCTGTCATTTATTGCACCAACACATATTATACATCGCTTTTTAGAGGGCAAACAGGACTTTAATTTGATGTCACATATACATAGATACATTCTCATTAATTATATAAAAATGCCTGAAATTTTTTTTTTTTAAAAACAAACATTTTATTCACAGTTTGGAAATACTATAGTGTGCATAATATGTCCAGCTTAGAAAAAGTCATTCAAAATAAATTAATTTATGTATCTTGATTTATAGAGTACATCATATGTGTAGGATTTCAGCTTATTTTGAAAGTTACAGGTCACAAAATACAAGGACTAAAATAAAATTTCAATTTGCAATAATTTTAGAATTTGGTATGTTTGTTTTGTAGGTTTAGTAGCCATCACAGAAAACAAAATTGCCACACAAAAGTATATATTTATATAAAGTAGATATCAAAGGCTATTTACCTAAGGTTAGTTTGACACTTGTTACATAGCCATTTCATCGCCAATCTCTGCTAAATATTGGAGTAAAATTGTGTTTTTTCTCTATTTTGGCAAATACACATATAACAAGGTTTTTGTAATGTGTATTTCGTAAAGCTGGTGTGTGCTATTCCTACACAGAACCCCATATTGTGTTCAGCTACATCTGCTGAGTATAACGATACCCCCATTGTCTGCCTTTGGCGCTATTCTGTAAAGTTACAATGCCATATAAGAGACAAGGCTATTTCAGTTTCTATAGTAATTTTCGTAGATGGATTTGACGGGCCTATGTCTCATTTTAGGGTATTATAGCAGTGTGACTGTTCAAATAACCCCACAAATGGCTTTCATTTGATAAAGCAGACACCCCAGGGTATCTTATGTAGTGTATATTCTGCCTTAACTTGTCACCATTTTTCCACCAATTTATGTCAATGTTTGTGGTGGGGGGGGGGGTGAAATGTAATTTTTACATACATGTTGCATTTTTGCTGAGTATTTCTTACACTTAATATGTACCACTGTCATAAAAATCCCCAAATTATAATCAGTTACACCTTCTGAGTGAACCAATATGCCCAATGTATGACCTAGACACTATTTTGTGAAGTTACAGTGCTGTAAAAGAGATGTGACAAGTTCCGGTTTTTAAGTGTGAATTTTCATGGAGGGTTTTGATGCGTCCGTGTCCCACTTTGGAGCACTTGAGCAGACTACATATTACAACTACACCATAAAGGCATACAATTTCTTAAAGAAGACATCCCAGGGTATTTCAAAAGGTATATTTTGAACCTTAATGTTGGATCATTTTTCCGCTAGCTTGTACCAAGTGTAGTGGTAATAAGCATTTTTTCTGTCTTTTTCACACTCAAAGTGAGTTTGCACAGTACATTTTGCAAACCTTATGTGTGCTACGACTGTATAATACTACATATGTTGCTCAGCTATGTCGTCTAAGTACAGCAATACCCCCGTATGTACCTATGCCAGGTATATGTGGATGTTGAAGGGGCACATTTGAGACACAGCCATTCAGTTTTTTTCTAACTTTGAAGTTTTACGCTGTGTCCATGTTCCATTTTGGAGTAGTTTAGATGGTTGGTTATTGAAATTTCCCCACAAACACATACTATTTATTAAAGAATACACCCTGGGGTAATTCAAAAGGCATATTTTAAACCTTAGCGTGTGATCATTTTTTTCTCTAGTTTGTTCCAGGTGTAGTGGTAATGAGCATTTTTAAATGTATTTTTTACTTTTCTTAAACTAGTTTTTAAACTTTTTTTTGCGTATTAATTTTTTTAAACTTTTTTTTACAGATTTAACATTTTTATAAGCTTTTTTTTTTACCGTTAACCCCTAACTAGCAGTAAGCAGCACTAACAGTAAATTCCCCACTTTCCCATAACTCCCACCCACCACAGCTAGCAAAATATATAATTATAAAAGATTTAAATTAATTAAATAAATTGAACCCCTGAGGGTTCAAAAGAAATAAAAGTTAATCCTCAGGGGTTAAAAAAATTTAGATCACAGTATAATACTGTGATCTGTATTTTGATCACAGTAGGCAGTGATCAACTGGCAGGGACGTGGTTAATTTTTATTTGGACTGAGTAAAGAGGGGTTTTTTTTACTTAAACGTTATTAAAACATTTTTTTAAAACTTTTTAAAGCTTATTTTTAAAACTTTGTTTTACGTTAACCTAATACCAAATCCCCCAATTCCCCACTAACTTCCACCCACCCCAGCTAGCTAAATATATAATTTTAAAATATTAAAATTAATTAATAAAATAAATTTAACCCCTGAGGGTTAAAACATTTTTTTTTTAAATTAACCCTCAGGGGTTAAAAAAATAAAATCAGATGACAGTAAAATGTAATCCCTGCCAATTGATCACTGTAGTCAGTGATCAATTGACAGGGAAGGGGTTAATTTTATTAAAGCAGGGGAAAGGGGGTGGGATTTCACTTTTACTTTATTTTATTTTTTTACAGGGAAACAGATCATCCCTGATCCATCTCCCTGCACTTCACACAGAACGCGGAAGTGCAGGGAGGAGGAGGGTGCTCCCGGCAGACCGGAGGAGCGTTAACCCCGCGATCTGGGGTTAACTTTACTGCATGGCGGAGCTGGTCCATCATTCGTCGTTAACGGTTTCCCCACCATGACTGACCAGGTCCGTCAATCGGTGGGAAGGGGTTAAGGACCAAGCCAAATGTACACGTTGTGATCAAAACAAAACGTTAACAAAACCTTGAATTTGCGCTATATGTCTGTTCAGGCGTAATTCGCCTCTTTCATATTAAATGCACCCACCCTTATTAAATATCATTTTATTCAGGGGAAACAGGGCTTTCATTTAACATCAATCATTTAGGTATGAAACATAATTTAATATGAATAAAATATAAAAAAAATGGGAGAAAATAAGAATTTTTTTAAAAAATGTTTAGTTCTATGTGACATTCTAACTGTGAATGTCATAATACTGTTTGCTTTTACTGCAATAAAATACACATATTTGTATTCCGCGATGTCTCACATATAAAACAGTACCGTCTATGTAGGTTTTATTGGGAAGTTACAGGGTCAAATATAGCATGTTAAATTTTTCAATTTCTTCACATTGGAATTCAACAGATTGGTTACGTTGCCTTTGAGACCGTATGGTAGCCCAGGAATGCGAATTACCCCCATTATGGCATACCATTTGCAAAAGTAGACAACCCAAGGTATTGCAAATGGGGTATGTCCAGTCTTTTTTAGTAGCCACTTGGTCACAAACACTGTCCAAAGTTAGTGTTCATATTTGTTTGTGTGTAAAAAATTAAAAAAACGAATTTGAACGCCAGTTTTGGCCAGTGGCTACTAAAAAAAGACTGGACATACCCCATTTGCAATACCTTGGGTTGTCTACTTTTGCAAATGGTATGCCATCATGGGGCTAATTCTCATTCCTGGACTACCAATGCCATTTAGTCTCAAAGGCAACATAACCAATCTGGTGAATTTCAACGTGAAAAAACTGAAACGCATGATATTATATAGCATCGTTGTAATACATTTTACTGTTTTGAAACACTAATATTTGTGTTCAGCAAAGTCTTCTGAGTAAAACAGTACTACCCATGTACAGGTTTTATGGTGTAATGGAAAGTTACAGGGTTAAATATAGTGCTAGCAAATTAAATTCCCTAGATTTTCGGCCTGGGTTGTCAGGCAGGTCCCGCAAATTGTAATTAATAAAATGATCTAATTATGTAAAAATATTACATAAATATATATGTAGAATTATTATATATATGTGTGTGTGTGTGTGTGTGTATGTATATAATGTTTTTAAATTATTTTATTTATATATAGTGATATATACTTATGTACATATATAGATATATCTATTATTTCGTTCTACATGTATTTTGATATCTATATATATATTAATTTTAAAATATAGTAAGAACGAAATTACAGCGCTACGGAATTTGATGGCACTATATAAATATTAAAATAATAATAAAATATATATTTATTTTGTTACGTATTTACATATTTATTTATTTTATAGTGTGTATGTATATATATATATATATATATGATAATTATATATATATTTAATCAATATCATTCTACATGTAGAATATTAATATATATATTTATATATATATTAATATTAAAATACACTTAGTGTATGTGTATTTATGTGTATGTATATATAATAAATATATACATGATCTAAGTATATATAATTAAATTTTACACTGTTTTACACGGTTTTAATTATTTTTTCAGGCCGCAGGGGGAGTACCTGTCATTACAGGCACTCCCCCTGCTGGCATTGCTATGGACGGCTATGCCGTCCATGTGATCACGAGGTCCTCGCAAGAATCTTGTGATCACATGGCCCAGGGGGGCCAAAACAGATGGAGGGAACTCCCTGGGCTCCCAGGTAACTCCCCACACCGTGATCGCCGGCGTGGGATCGCCGGCAACCGGGTAAGTACATAGGACGGCAGGGACATGCTATGCCACCCCCCCGACGTTTAGAGCCAGGTCCTTAAGGATGGCATAGCATGCCCGCCGTCCTTAAGGGGTTAATATACACATAAATCATATATACTTTAATATAAGACACATTTTTAATAATACATGCACCTGTATACAGTCATGGGAAAAATTAAGTTCACCCTCATTGAATTCTATGGTTTTACATATCCAGACATAATAACAATCATCTGATCCTTAGCTGGTCTTAAAATTAGGTAAATACAACCTCAGATGAACAACAACACATGACGTATTACACCGTGCCATGATTTATTTAACAAAAATAAAGAAATCAGCAATTATAATAGAGAAGCAATGGTTGTTGCCCATCAAAGTGGGAAGGGTAATAATGCCATTTCCAAACAATTTAAAGTCCATTATTCTACAGTGAGAAAGGTTATTCAAAAGTGTAAAACATCCAAGACAGCTGTCAATCCCAGAATTGAACGTCCCAACAAATTCACCCAAAGGTCAGACTGTGTAATGCTTAGAGAAATTGCACAAAATGCACGAGCACGCCTACAGATTTGTAATTCCGCCTCCCGGAAGTCTTCACGTGCGGTATACCTGGTTACAGAGGAGAAAGAAGCCGGCTTTGAACTGTAGTAACCGGAGAGTTGGCACTGCTACTGAAGGGGGTGTTTTGAAAGAAGCTACTGTAAGGTGATGTGCAATCAATCGTAAAAGTGGATCGGCTGCCTCTGGCTTTTACTGCCCGGGGAGTAAAGAGAGGGAGTGTTACTTGGAGCTGTTACAATCAGAGCAGGCACATTCTGCTCTCTTTTTGTGAGTGTGCACTTTATTTATTATATTTTGTGTGTTATTATACAGAGTTACACTATCTGTATTTTATTTCTCTTTTTACATGTTGGAATACATTGAGATGAACAACATATGAATTTTCAGTGACTGTTTTTTTGTAAATTTTTATCATAGTTCTGCACATTTTTGCACATTGCATAAATGACATGGAACTCTATGCACTATAATGAAAATTGCACTTTTGCACAGGATTACACTTGCTGCACTTAAAAATAGTTTTTTGTCTTAAAGACACAGCGCACCTATATATTTTTCTTGTATGAACAAGTTATTTAACCCCAATTGATGCAATGAGTAGCTTCTCGTTTCTTAAACAACCATGTCAAAAGACACATTCCGTGGTCGTGGAAAAGATGTTAGTCTGTTTGAGAAGGGTCAAATCATTGGCATGCATCAAGCAGAGAAAACATCTAAGGAGATTGCAGAAACTACTAAAATTGGGGTAAGCACTGTCCAACGCATTATTAAAAACTGGAAGAATAGTGGGGAACCATCGTCTTCAAGGAAAAAATGTGGTCGGAAAAAAATCCTGATTGATCGTGATCGGTGATCACTTAAACGTTTGGTGAAATCAAATCGTAGAAAAACAACAGTAGAACTCAGGACTCTGTTTAATAGTGAAAGTAAGAGCATTTCAACACACACAGTGTAAAAGAAACTCAAGGGATTGGGACTGAACAGCTTAAAGAAAGCTGTGTAGCCTTAAGAAACCCACTAATCAGTGAGGTTAATCGGAAAAAAAAAGGCTTCAATTTGCTAGAGAGCAAAAGATTGGACTCTGGAGCAATGGAATTAGTCATGTGGTTTGATGAGTCTAGATTTACCCTGTTTCAGAGTGATAGGTGCATCATGGTAACAAGAGAGGCAGATAAAGTGATGCACCCATCATGCCTAGTGCCTACTGTACAAGCCTGTGGGGGCAGTGCTATGATCTGGGGTTGCTGCAGTTGGTCAGGTCTAGGTTCAGCAACATTATGTGCCCAAAGAATGAGGTCAGCTGACTACCTGAATATACTGAATGACCAGGTTGTTCCATCAATAGATTTCTTCTTCCTTAATGTCACGGGCATATTCCAATATGACAATGCCAGGATTCATCAGACTCAACTTGTGAAAGAGTAGTTCAGGGAGCATGAGACATAATTTTCACACATGGATTGGCCACCACAGAGTCCAGACCTTAACCCCATTGAGAATCTTTGGGATGTGCTGGAGAAGGCTTTGCGCAGCGGTCCGACTCTCCCATTCCCAATACAATATCTTGGTGAAAAATTAATACAACACTGGACGGAAATAAATCGTGTGACATTGCAGAAGCTCCATCGAAACAATACCACACCGAATGCATGCCGTAATCAAAGCTAAAGGCAGTCCAAGTGTGTGACCTTTTCTTTTCGCGGCAACTTTGTTTTTGGCCAGGCAGTGTATATGCATATTACTATTATTTAAGTTAAACATTTTCATCTACATGAATTGAGTGAAATGATTTTCTTTTAATTAAACATTTTCATCCTTTTAAGCACACATTGGCACTAACACTGTTTTAACCAGCACACTCATTGACAGACACACACATTCTCACTGACAGACACTCACTGACACACATTTACTGACAGACACACACATTCTCTCACACACTCAGAAATTCATTTTATTTATTTATTTTTTTATTTAATAGGGTTTAGTGTGGGCCTTGTGTATTCTTTATGTTCTTCCAGCACTGCTCCCTTGCACGTGCACCATCACCCTTTAGTGATGATGAGGCCGGAGTGACATCATATACCGACTTCCATCATATACCGCATACCTGCAGGGCAAGTGAGGGGGCAATTTGAAGAGCATGAAGATAAAAGCTCTCTAGCCACCCACCTACAACCACTCCGAACACACTATATTTTGGTAGAGTATGCACCTGCCATCCAGTTTAGCAGGTTCCTACTCTGCTTCAGCCAGCTCATGGGCCCCCTGTTATAAGCAGAACACAGAGGGCATAGTTGCACTTGCAACCCCTATAGTTCTGCCACTGGACCAAAGGCTTCTCACTGAGAATCTTCTGTGCTGAAGTTACAAACATGCACACATGATCACAGCTTTCCAATGCCATATCTACTAGCTTTTTAAATGTACAAAGAGGGCCGGACACTTTAAAGAAACACTATAGTCACCCAAAAAAAAAAAAAGACCATGCCCCTGCAGTTTCACTGCTCAATTCTCTACCATTTAGGAGTTAAATCACCTCGTTTATGCAGCCATATCCACACCTTCCTGCATGTGACTTACACAGGCTTCCTAAACACTTCCTGTATAGTGAGATCTAATGTTTAAACTTCCTTTATTGCATAGTCTGTTTAATTTAGAACTTCATATCTCAGGGGGAGTAGGCTGACTCCATGCTGCATGGAAGTGTAGGGCTGAAGCTCCGAAATAAGAGACCCAAAAAAGCCTCATTACCTGGTTCCTACTGAGCATTTCAGCCTACACAATAAAGAAGCAATGGCACATAACAAACATCTGTGCAGGGGAAGTTAATACGTTTGCAAGATGGTGGGGATAAGAAGGGAGAAAATGAATCGCCAACATCAGTGGATCTACTGATTACCCAAGCAGTTCTACAATCTATGCTGGATGGTATGTCCGATAAGCTATTGCAGAAATTACAGAAATTGGTGGGCAATATCAGAAAGCATATTCAGGAGCTGGGCTCCAGAACATGGTGACAAAAATTGAGAAATATGCAGAGGCACACAGTAACCTTTAGAGCCGCATATAACAACTTGAAACACAAATAAATTCCTATAAAGAAATAAGCTTACCGACTTGGAAGACCGGTCTTGGAAAAAAAAAAAACAATCTCCATCTGACGTGTGCAGGAATGGATTACAATCGAAGATCTGTCTGCTTACCTGATTGGATATTTGCAGGGGTTGGTGCCAGACATCAATCCAGACATGTTCCTTCTGGATCACGCCCATAGGTTACTCAAATTTTGCCACCTTCCCAGTTTGGCCCCTCGAGACATCTTGCTCAGGATGCACTATTTTGATATAAAGGAGGCAGTGATGAATGTGTGCAGAGCAGGCCCAGACATTCCTTCTGACTATACACAAGTGTATGTGGTTTTCTTGCCATCTACATCATGCCATATAAATGAGCTTTCCCTGGTTGACTCCTTGTACACAAGAATGGTACCACGGCGGTGATGGCATCCCCAGAGGAGGGTTCCTGGATGCTTCGTTCCTGGGACTTGTTGCCAGCATTCCCAGCTTAAGAGTTGCTAATGTTGCCTACCCCGAGTCTGGAGTGGAGGTGAAAGGGAGATAAGGGAGGCACCAGCCCAAAAATGCGAAGAAACAAAAGGGTGTACAAAGACTCCAATGGGCTGGCACTGTAATTTAAATGAATCTACTGTACGCCATTTGCTTTCCCCTCCCAGTTGTGTTTGTTCCTTATATGCATTGTTTACATTGTTTATTTCTGCTATTATACTGGGTTATATACAGATAGACATAGCTCAGATAGGAGATGAACATAAATATGACAATTAAGCAACGTATCATTACATTGAGTCATCTGATCGCGCTATTCAGTCTACCAAGCTTATTGATGTGCGTACGACCAGTTTATATCAGTAAGCAAGCTATTGATTTCAGACAGACAGACATACATACATGTATGAAAAACAAAAAACAGCTTCTGAGGGTTTCTACTGGAATATACGGTTATCTTATTAGTTGAATGTGCATCTTAAATCTAGGAACCAGAGAATACACTTGTTTATCTCAGGTTTATAACTCATATTCCAGTATACATGGATATTTAATGCTGAGTTCGTATCTACCACAATTGTCGCATGGGTTAACCAAGGAAGGTTCAGGCAGGCAAGGATTAACCAAGGCAGGGAAAGAGTGTAACCTCTATGTAGTTCACAGAACAACTGAGCACAGAACCCAGGGTGGTCTGGGTTTAAATAGGCGTAAGGGAATGGGAGTCCTCCCATGACAAGGTGTCTATGGGCCTTTATAAGTGAAAGGCACCCATTATAAGAGTAACTTTTATGAAGCATTTGAACAATAGTGTATTTTACACATCACATGTGCTCGGGTGGTTTTGTTTAACATCTGTAGTATTTTACTTTAGTTGACTATCTTTTATTGTTAACCATTTATGGAGGTAATACATCTGAATGGAAGTGACCTATTTCTTTTGGAACAGCCTGCCTACGACCATCAGACTCTCCCCTAGTCCTCAATCATTTAAAAAGTGCCTCAAAATCCATCTTTTTAAGAAAGCTTATGGCCTCCCAGAGTAACCTCTACCTCACACACCTGTCTCTTGCTCTACCCTTAAGGGCAGCACTCTACTCTCTCCACCAGCTCTCCTTCACTCCCACCTTATTTGATTGCTATTTCCTGTCCTAATGTGTTTTATACCCCACCTCCTATAGACTGTAAGCTCGTTTGAGCAGGGTCCTCTTCAACCTATTGTTCCTGTAAGTTTTCTTGTAATTGTCCTATTTATAGTTACAGCCCCTCATAATATTGTAAAGCGCTACGG
>OW240920.1:128594777-128595967 GCA_933207985.1 Pelobates cultripes
CGTCTGTAAACATTATGCATTTCCAGTACTTTCTAACTTATCACCCTTCCAGACATTTAGTTTATTTCCTAATCTCCGATTTTAAAGGCCTTCTGTTCAGGTATTGCCATATACTTTTGGGGAAATCTAGAATGCCCTAACTTGCAGTCATCACAGCAGCATCCAACAGCTGGCATTACACTCATGGCCCAAGAAATGGCAGAAATATTTCTACCTGGGCCTCTCCGATCTACACTATTTACAGTGTGGCGCAATCCCATTGTAACTGATCATAGACTTATCTGCACCTCACGCCTCGGCTACCCCATAATCTCAACTCCCTCATACTCACCGAGGAGTTTTCATTACAGTATGCCACCATTGTTCATACCATGACAACTCACTCAAGCAGGGAGGGGAAGTCTGGTTAAGTAAAACTGATATCACAAACGCATTTCAGACTGCCACCATCCACCCTGCACTGGCACTTACAGGGCATTTATGGGCAGCAGTTATATATTTCTTCCCCCGCTTAACTTTCGGGTCAAGAGCAGCCCACAATCTTCAATATATTCGTTGAACTCTTTACTGGTTGTGGTTAAACATATCCAGATGCCCCACAGTCATACACTCCCGAGATGATTTATTGTTGGTCAAAGGGAATGCCTTTCCCTCTAGAAGCTTCAAGGAAGCCATTAGTATGTCTGAACACTTGGGTGTCCCAGTATTCCCTAAGGTCACAGAAGACCCAGACACTGTCGTTACATTCCTGGGCATACAACTTGACTCGGCATCCATACCAACAAGTTACCACGCGAAAAATAGGAACAGTCGCATCAACACCAATTACCACCTCCTGCTTGGTACTTGCAACCACATGGAACTACAATCCCTACCAGGTTCCTTAAATTTTGCCATGCACATCGTACCGCAGGCCACGCTTTCATCTCAGACCACTTTGCTTTTTCCTCCCTCCCAAATGATGATCAGGGGCTGTCCCTAGACAACCAAGCCATGGCAGACCTACACATATGGTGGACTTTCTTAACCACACGTAATGGTAAATTATTGTGGCAGCTGCCGTGACAGCCGCCATGGCAGGGGGTCATTTATGGTCAAGGTCATGTATTACATGAACCTCGCCAACATAGCCGGGCTCTGACTAAACTGGCCTTGTCCACCAGCACTCAACACGCTTGCTACAGGGTTTT
>OW240920.1:128599372-128604372 GCA_933207985.1 Pelobates cultripes
GAAAGGTTATTCAAAAGTGTAAAACATCCAAGACAGCTGTCAATCCCAGAATTGAACGTCCCAACAAATTCACCCAAAGGTCAGACTGTGTAATGCTTAGAGAAATTGCACAAAATGCACGAGCACGCCTACAGATTTGTAATTCCGCCTCCCGGAAGTCTTCACGTGCGGTATACCTGGTTACAGAGGAGAAAGAAGCCGGCTTTGAACTGTAGTAACCGGAGAGTTGGCACTGCTACTGAAGGGGGTGTTTTGAAAGAAGCTACTGTAAGGTGATGTGCAATCAATCGTAAAAGTGGATCGGCTGCCTCTGGCTTTTACTGCCCGGGGAGTAAAGAGAGGGAGTGTTACTTGGAGCTGTTACAATCAGAGCAGGCACATTCTGCTCTCTTTTTGTGAGTGTGCACTTTATTTATTATATTTTGTGTGTTATTATACAGAGTTACACTATCTGTATTTTATTTCTCTTTTTACATGTTGGAATACATTGAGATGAACAACATATGAATTTTCAGTGACTGTTTTTTTGTAAATTTTTATCATAGTTCTGCACATTTTTGCACATTGCATAAATGACATGGAACTCTATGCACTATAATGAAAATTGCACTTTTGCACAGGATTACACTTGCTGCACTTAAAAATAGTTTTTTGTCTTAAAGACACAGCGCACCTATATATTTTTCTTGTATGAACAAGTTATTTAACCCCAATTGATGCAATGAGTAGCTTCTCGTTTCTTAAACAACCATGTCAAAAGACACATTCCGTGGTCGTGGAAAAGATGTTAGTCTGTTTGAGAAGGGTCAAATCATTGGCATGCATCAAGCAGAGAAAACATCTAAGGAGATTGCAGAAACTACTAAAATTGGGTTAAGCACTGTCCAACGCATTATTAAAAACTGGAAGAATAGTGGGGAACCATCGTCTTCAAGGAAAAAATGTGGTCGGAAAAAAATCCTGATTGATCGTGATCGGTGATCACTTAAACGTTTGGTGAAATCAAATCGTAGAAAAACAACAGTAGAACTCAGGACTCTGTTTAATAGTGAAAGTAAGAGCATTTCAACACACACAGTGTAAAAGAAACTCAAGGGATTGGGACTGAACAGCTTAAAGAAAGCTGTGTAGCCTTAAGAAACCCACTAATCAGTGAGGTTAATTGGAAAAAAAAAGGCTTCAATTTGCTAGAGAGCAAAAGATTGGACTCTGGAGCAATGGAATTAGTCATGTGGTTTGATGAGTCTAGATTTACCCTGTTTCAGAGTGATAGGTGCATCATGGTAACAAGAGAGGCAGATAAAGTGATGCACCCATCATGCCTAGTGCCTACTGTACAAGCCTGTGGGGGCAGTGCTATGATCTGGGGTTGCTGCAGTTGGTCAGGTCTAGGTTCAGCAACATTATGTGCCCAAAGAATGAGGTCAGCTGACTACCTGAATATACTGAATGACCAGGTTGTTCCATCAATAGATTTCTTCTTCCTTAATGTCACGGGCATATTCCAATATGACAATGCCAGGATTCATCAGACTCAACTTGTGAAAGAGTAGTTCAGGGAGCATGAGACATAATTTTCACACATGGATTGGCCACCACAGAGTCCAGACCTTAACCCCATTGAGAATCTTTGGGATGTGCTGGAGAAGGCTTTGCGCAGCGGTCCGACTCTCCCATTCCCAATACAATATCTTGGTGAAAAATTAATACAACACTGGACGGAAATAAATCGTGTGACATTGCAGAAGCTCCATCGAAACAATACCACACCGAATGCATGCCGTAATCAAAGCTAAAGGCAGTCCAAGTGTGTGACCTTTTCTTTTCGCGGCAACTTTGTTTTTGGCCAGGCAGTGTATATGCATATTACTATTATTTAAGTTAAACATTTTCATCTACATGAATTGAGTGAAATGATTTTCTTTTAATTAAACATTTTCATCCTTTTAAGCACACATTGGCACTAACACTGTTTTAACCAGCACACTCATTGACAGACACACACATTCTCACTGACAGACACTCACTGACACACATTTACTGACAGACACACACATTCTCTCACACACTCAGAAATTCATTTTATTTATTTATTTTTTTATTTAATAGGGTTTAGTGTGGGCCTTGTGTATTCTTTATGTTCTTCCAGCACTGCTCCCTTGCACGTGCACCATCACCCTTTAGTGATGATGAGGCCGGAGTGACATCATATACCGACTTCCATCATATACCGCATACCTGCAGGGCAAGTGAGGGGGCAATTTGAAGAGCATGAAGATAAAAGCTCTCTAGCCACCCACCTACAACCACTCCGAACACACTATATTTTGGTAGAGTATGCACCTGCCATCCAGTTTAGCAGGTTCCTACTCTGCTTCAGCCAGCTCATGGGCCCCCTGTTATAAGCAGAACACAGAGGGCATAGTTGCACTTGCAACCCCTATAGTTCTGCCACTGGACCAAAGGCTTCTCACTGAGAATCTTCTGTGCTGAAGTTACAAACATGCACACATGATCACAGCTTTCCAATGCCATATCTACTAGCTTTTTAAATGTACAAAGAGGGCCGGACACTTTAAAGAAACACTATAGTCACCCAAAAAAAAAAAAAGACCATGCCCCTGCAGTTTCACTGCTCAATTCTCTACCATTTAGGAGTTAAATCACCTCGTTTATGCAGCCATATCCACACCTTCCTGCATGTGACTTACACAGGCTTCCTAAACACTTCCTGTATAGTGAGATCTAATGTTTAAACTTCCTTTATTGCATAGTCTGTTTAATTTAGAACTTCATATCTCAGGGGGAGTAGGCTGACTCCATGCTGCATGGAAGTGTAGGGCTGAAGCTCCGAAATAAGAGACCCAAAAAAGCCTCATTACCTGGTTCCTACTGAGCATTTCAGCCTACACAATAAAGAAGCAATGGCACATAACAAACATCTGTGCAGGGGAAGTTAATACGTTTGCAAGATGGTGGGGATAAGAAGGGAGAAAATGAATCGCCAACATCAGTGGATCTACTGATTACCCAAGCAGTTCTACAATCTATGCTGGATGGTATGTCCGATAAGCTATTGCAGAAATTACAGAAATTGGTGGGCAATATCAAAAAGCATATTCAGGAGCTGGGCTCCAGAACATGGTGACAAAAATTGAGAAATATGCAGAGGCACACAGTAGCCTTTAGAGCCGCATATAACAACTTGAAACACAAATAAATTCCTATAAAGAAATAAGCTTACCGACTTGGAAGACCGGTCTTGGAAAAAAAAAAAAACAATCTCCATCTGACGTGTGCGGGAATGGATTACAATCGAAGATCTGTCTGCTTACCTGATTGGATATTTGCAGGGGTTGGTGCCAGACATCAATCCAGACATGTTCCTTCTGGATCACGCCCATAGGTTACTCAAATTTTGCCACCTTCCCAGTTTGGCCCCTCGAGACATCTTGCTCAGGATGCACTATTTTGATATAAAGGAGGCAGTGATGAATGTGTGCAGAGCAGGCCCAGACATTCCTTCTGACTATACACAAGTGTATGTGGTTTTCTTGCCATCTACATCATGCCATATAAATGAGCTTTCCCTGGTTGACTCCTTGTACACAAGAATGGTACCACGGCGGTGATGGCATCCCCAGAGGAGGGTTCCTGGATGCTTCGTTCCTGGGACTTGTTGCCAGCATTCCCAGCTTAAGAGTTGCTAATGTTGCCTACCCCGAGTCTGGAGTGGAGGTGAAAGGGAGATAAGGGAGGCACCAGCCCAAAAATGCGAAGAAACAAAAGGGTGTACAAAGACTCCAATGGGCTGGCACTGTAATTTAAATGAATCTACTGTACGCCATTTGCTTTCCCCTCCCAGTTGTGTTTGTTCCTTATATGCATTGTTTACATTGTTTATTTCTGCTATTATACTGGGTTATATACAGATAGACATAGCTCAGATAGGAGATGAACATAAATATGACAATTAAGCAACGTATCATTACATTGAGTCATCTGATCGCGCTATTCAGTCTACCAAGCTTATTGATGTGCGTACGACCAGTTTATATCAGTAAGCAAGCTATTGATTTCAGACAGACAGACATACATACATGTATGAAAAACAAAAAACAGCTTCTGAGGGTTTCTACTGGAATATACGGTTATCTTATTAGTTGAATGTGCATCTTAAATCTAGGAACCAGAGAATACACTTGTTTATCTCAGGTTTATAACTCATATTCCAGTATACATGGATATTTAATGCTGAGTTCGTATCTACCACAATTGTCGCATGGGTTAACCAAGGAAGGTTCAGGCAGGCAAGGATTAACCAAGGCAGGGAAAGAGTGTAACCTCTATGTAGTTCACAGAACAACTGAGCACAGAACCCAGGGTGGTCTGGGTTTAAATAGGCGTAAGGGAATGGGAGTCCTCCCATGACAAGGTGTCTATGGGCCTTTATAAGTGAAAGGCACCCATTATAAGAGTAACTTTTATGAAGCATTTGAACAATAGTGTATTTTACACATCACATGTGCTCGGGTGGTTTTGTTTAACATCTGTAGTATTTTACTTTAGTTGACTATCTTTTATTGTTAACCATTTATGGAGGTAATACATCTGAATGGAAGTGACCTATTTCTTTTGGAACAGCCTGCCTACGACCATCAGACTCTCCCCTAGTCCTCAATCATTTAAAAAGTGCCTCAAAATCCATCTTTTTAAGAAAGCTTATGGCCTCCCAGAGTAACCTCTACCTCACACACCTGTCTCTTGCTCTACCCTTAAGGGCAGCACTCTACTCTCTCCACCAGCTCTCCTTCACTCCCACCTTATTTGATTGCTATTTCCTGTCCTAATGTGTTTTATACCCCACCTCCTATAGACTGTAAGCTCGTTTGAGCAGGGTCCTCTTCAACCTATTGTTCCTGTAAGTTTTCTTGTAATTGTCCTATTTATAGTTACAGCCCCTCATAATATTGTAAAGCGCTACGGAATCTGTTGGCGCT
>OW240920.1:128614372-128620443 GCA_933207985.1 Pelobates cultripes
TGAGGGTGCAGTGTGAGCTGTGTGTGTGTGCTGTAATTGTCAGGGGTGCAGTGTGTGTGAGTGAGGGTGCTGTGAGTGTGAGTGAGGGTGCTGTGAGTGTCAGGGGTGCAGTGTGTGTGTATGTGTGTGAGGGTGCTGTGAGTGTCTGTGTAAGGGGTGTAGTGTGTGTGCAAGAGGAGTACAGTGTAGGTGTGTGAGGGGGCTGTGTGTGATGGGTGCTGTGTTTGAGTGAGGGTGCTATGTGCGTGTGAGGGTGCAGTGTGTGTGTGAGAGTGATGGGTGCGGAGAGTGCCGGTGTGCAGTGTGCGTGAATGAGGGTGCTGTGAGTGTCAGGGGTGCAGTGTGTGAGTGAGTGTGTGAGGGTGCTGTGAGTGCCAGGGGTGCAGTGTGTGTGTGTGTGTGTGTGTGTGTGAGAGAGAGAGAGTGAGGGTGCTGTGAGTGTCAGGGGTGCAGTGTGTGTGTGTGTGTGAGAGAGAGGGTGCTGTGAGTTTCAGGGGTGCAGTGTGAGTGTGACAGGTGCAGTGTGTGTGCGTGAGGGTGCTGAGAGTGCCAGGAGTGCAGTGTGTGGGTGAGTGTTAGGGTGTAGTGAGTGTCAGGGGTGTAGTGTGTGTGTGTGTGTGTGTGTGTGAGTGTCAGGGGTGCAGTGTGTGTGTGACGGGTTCTGTGAGTGTCAGGGGTGCAGTGTGTGTGTGTGAGGGTGCTGAGAGTGCCAGGAGTGCAGTGTGTGTGTGAGTGTTAGGGTGTAGTGAGTGTCAGGGGTGCAGTGTGTGTGTCTGAGGGTGCTGTGTCAGGGGTACAGTGTGTGTGTGTGAGGGTGTTGTGAGTGTCAGGGGTGCAGTGTGTGTGTTTGTGTGAGTGAGGGTGCTGTAAGTGATTATATCCCCTCTCCCTTCTTAAGGGAATCCCCTCCCTTGAGTAAGTGTGTGCACTGAGTGCCAGGGGTGCACTGTGTGTTTGTGAGTGAGGGTGTTGCGAGTGTCAGGGGTGCAGTGTGTGTGAGGGTGTTGTGAATGTTAGGGGTGCAGTGTGTCTGTGTGTGTTAGGGTGTTGTGAGTGTCAGGGGTACAGTGTGTGTGTGTGAGGGTGTTGTGAGTGTCATGGGGTGCAGTGTGTGTGAGGGTGTTGTGAGTGTCAGGGGTGCAGTGTGTGTGTGTGTGTGTGAGGGTGTTGTGAGTGTCAGGAGTGCAGTGTGTGTGTGTTTGTGTGTGAGTGAGGGTTCTGTAAGTAATTATACCCCCCTCCCTTCTTACCTTCGTGCTGCTGCCATCCCTGGTGGTCCTAGTGGTGAGTGAACTCTAGCCTGTGGGGCTAGAGTTCACTCTCGCAAGACCCGGAGCATTGCAATGGCAGATCCCAGTGGACCTGCGCCAGAGAGACCTTATAACATTCAATAATCAAAATTTAAGGATAATCCAAATAAAATAGTCTTAACTGGAATGATCTTATTAAGATCAGATAGTCTCTAAGGTGCTTGAGCCGGAACCATGTCCTTGCTGTCTGCAAATAGAGAACCAAATAGTGTAGTATGTCCAGTCTAATATAACAAATGATAATAAGATGGTAATAAACTCACATATATTAGAGCTATAGCTAGCTCTAGTGTGAAGAGCATACAGCCTTACCATCCCTGCTTATGGGATATTGGATAGACTTCCTCCGTCAGGGGTATGTTCAACACTCAAAGAGAAGGGTAAAAGGAGACAACCAATAGTGCTCACTGGATAAAACAATGCTGCTCCTTGATAGCGTTAGTGGTATGATCACCATCTAGGATCATACCACTCCACTCTTGTAAGTGCCATTTTATATATATTTTAAATACCATTGTTTTATCCAGTGAGCACTATGTTTACATTGCAGGGTTAAGCCAGCCTCTTGTGGCTGTCTTGCAGCCACTAGAGGCGCATCTTCGACGCTGGAGGTATTTAATGCCTCCATCACGCAGAGCGTCCATGTGAAAGCATTGAAAAATGCTTTGAATGCGCACGCGGTGCTTGCCGCGCATGCGCATTCGGCTCAGTTGACGTTTGGTCGGGGAGGAGAGGTCACCAGTGCCGAGGGAGCCCGGCGCTGAAAAAGGTAAGCTACTAAAGGGGTTTTAACCACTTCAGCGCCACGGGTCGGGGACCCTGAGGGTGGGGGCACCGCTTAGTTTTCCTGACACTATAGTGATCCTTTAAGGCAATCCTTTTTTGAAAAAAATAAATCAATGCTTTATTTATTTTTTTTATATATATTTTATATATACATCATATATTCTTTATTTTTCTTTCTATCCTTTTTATAGTTTTAGTTGAGACTTTTTAGTTCTCAATTTACAAAATCTACCTCTTTATGCACTGATCCAAAATTAATCATGTATAAGTAAAATGAATCTGTTTAACATTATTTTATTAAAAATATCTTATCTTGTTTTAACTAGTATCCATATGTTTTGAAGATTTTATGATTTCGGTATAGAATAACAAAAATGCATATTCAATATAAAATATATAACTGATATAATTAATGGATTAGGTATTAAAAAGTACTACAATGTAATAGAGAACTCATAATACCATGGTCCAAAGAATAACTATAAAAAGAACATTGAATTAAAACTTCACATAACTTACAAAATAACCACACAAAACATTAAATGTGCAATATTGGAGTTAAGCACAGGAAAAGTTCTGCCCCAGCAGAAAACAGACTACACCTTTAAGAAACTGACAATTTTAAAACATAATGGATATAAAAGATTTTGATGTGCTGTTATCTCCTTATCTTGAAAAGGCCCAGGGAGATCAGGTGAAACATGTTCAAGTGGAGATAAGGCTAATTGTAACAGAGTTTCAGAGATTTATCTACAGTGTTTACTAAAGCCCACTGCTTGCTCTAAGAAACTTTCACTGTGGCTGGGATTCTGGCATTTAAGGGATCCATCTGCTACAAAAGTATCTATCTGGACACAAGAACAAGCTTTTAAATTATCAGCCTCCATAAGGTGGTAAAGCCTCCAATTGCCATACGGGTCTTGCTGCCTGTGAAGCAGTGGTAATATATTCCACAGGAACACTTTACTTCACTGACTCTGTTGCATCATTTAGTGATTATTGGAACCCATCATTACTTATTTTTACTGTGTTAGCAGCTATCTATTCTCATCTAATATATTATATATATATATATATATAAAATCTTGCACACCACTGGGGAGGTGTGCATAGACATATAGGCTCTGCACAATATTGCTAATATATCTGTATTAGAACCCATCAGAATTTACTATGGGACTGATTTACTAAGCGCTTACACTTTCAATGCACTATTTTTAAGATTTTAGGAATAATCTTTTATGTGTTTAGCAGCTAATAATTTATTATAGTTTTACCATTCTTCTTAGTATTATTTGCGCTTTTTTGTTTTACAATTTTAACTCTACTAGCAACCCATTGTACAGTGCTATGGAATCTGATGGCGCTATATAAATAATATAATAATAATAATAATAATAATAATAATAATACATTTGATGCCTTATTGATGCGGGTAGTCAGTAAGAAATGTTCCTCAACGTATATTGCCAAAATGCCAGATGATCAAAATAAACTCCATTGCCTTGCAACAGTACTACTCAATCCTTTATAATATTCGGGAGACAAGTTACCTTTTGGGGTCACCTGGCTTGGGGATCCAGGGCTACTTATCTAAGCACATATGCCGGTGGTTGGTGGAGGGAGCTGCTGCCAGCCTTGAGAAGCCCATATTGGAGGAGACTCTTGCAGTCAAATTTATAAAAACAGGCAAAAGTCCTGGACCAGAAGATTTCCCCATCGAATATTATAGACTCTTTGCCCAAATATTGTACCCCCACTTGGCTACTGACATGGAGAAGGGCTTCGATCAAGTGAATTGTGAATTTCTTTTTGCAACATTGACACACTATACAAGGGTCCCACAGCATGAGTTTGTATTACTAGAGCTTTCAAAGGACTTTCCAAATTTAGAATGGCACACTTCAGGATAGTCCCCTGTCAATGCTGTTCTTCATCCTTACTCTTGAACCCTTCATGAACACAATTAAGAGCAATCCTTACATACTGGGGATTAGGGTATGACACACACACACAAAAAAGTTGCCACTTATGCGGATGATTATTCTATGTCACAATCCCAGAGGTATCTCTTTAATACCATGACAGAGTTTAGGGAACATGGAGCATTTTCAAACTTTAAAATTCATTATTCGAAATCTGTAGCTGACCAAGTCTGTCTGAGTTCCCCCTTTCACTGGTCTATTAAGACCATTAAATACCTGGAGGTGTGGATTCCAACTGATCTAGAAGACCTTTATCGCTTTAATTTTTCCCCAGTATGTTGTCAGTATTCCATACAGGCCTAGCAAAACGATTTCTGCCTCACCTCTCCTGGCTAGGCAGGGTAAAAATGCTGAAGATGAGCCTTCTTCCTAGACTCTTTATCTCTTTCAGATGCTGCCTATAGATATACTTACTGCTTTTTTTCCTCCTTAAAGGACCACTATAGTGCCAGGAAAACATACTTGTTTTTTCAGCCGGTCTCACAGGAAAGCACTTACAATGCTTTCCTATGGACGCTTGCGTGTTCTCACTGTGATTTTCACATTGAGAATCACGCAAGCGCCTCTAGCGGCTGTCAATGAGACAGCCACTAGAGGATTTGGAGGCTGGATTACCCCAATTATAAACATAGCAGTTACTCTGAAACTGCTATGTTTATAAAAAAAAAAAAAAAAAAAGGGCTAATCCTAGAGGGACCTGGCACCCAGACCACTTCATTAAGCTGAAGTGGTCTGGGTGCCTAGAGTGGTCCTTTAAGATCATTATTCATTAACTAAATCGAAAAAGGAGAAACAGTCAAATATTTTCCCAACTGACCCTTCTGAAATCCAGGGGAGGTCTGGCAGTGCCAGAATTTAAATTGTATTATCAGGCTTGCGACCTCTTGAGAGTGGTTGAAGGGGAAAAGGTGATGGACACCCACTGGAGGGAGGTGGTCTATATGGGCAGACCTTTACAGGCCCTTTTATGGTTAGACAAAACAGTTGGCATGTAACTGGCCTCCATCAGTCTTTTTATAAGCCGACATCATCTGTCTGGCACTCCATGGTACAGCCTCTGAACCTCTCCTCGTTTCTTTCTCCATTGACCCCATTAGTGTTTAACTCATTATTTCCCTCTGGTCTGGAACCTAAAGTATTTCAGGTGATGTTTTCACAAAAGGTCCCTCATGTTCTGGGATTGGATGGCTGAATCCCGCTGTGGACACTGGTGCAGGGATCTACCCAGACTTTTATGCAGCAATTTTGGTTTAATCATGTTGTTGCTTATTTGCGGAGTTGCGTGCAGCATCAATGTCTTGTGCGAGAAGCTGACCGTCTGCAGCATGGGATCCTTTTTCTGTACCCCACTCTTTAGCATCATATTTTGGCTGTTGGGAGATGGCCCTGGACTCCACATTTTTGGACCACCAGTGGGAGATGATCTGTAATTTGGTGCACCACGGTTCCTTAGCTAGCTAAATGCAGGAGTCTGCTTATAAACTTTTATCTTTGTGGTATAAGACTCCACAGGCACTGTACAAGTTTGTTCCCTCTCAGGATGGTGGATGTTGGAGATACCAGGACACTCTGGGAACATTCCTTCACATATGATGGAAGTCTTCCCGAATAACCTCTTTCTGGAAAAATATATATGACTTAAGAGGTTCACTGACCATCTCCCTCCTTTTTGGCCGTCATTCCATCTCCAAAATATCTCAGTGGCAACTTCCGCATATAAAATATTAATGACTTTTCGAATCCTAAACACCTAATCCCCATGATGTGGAGTAAATCTCATGCCAGTTCTGGAGCTTTGGTTTTGTAGGATGGAGGATCTAAGGACAATGGAGGCAGGGCCGGCGCTACCTGTTAGGCGGACTAGGCAGCCGCCTAGGGCGCCCCTTGGGAGGGGGCGCCGCCAGGAGCGCCGGCCCCGCTCATGCTGCAGCCGCCCGAGCGCTCTGCAGAGAGCCTCAGGCGGCTGCAGCTTTGCCCGGCCCGGGCGGTG
>OW240920.1:128620543-128633849 GCA_933207985.1 Pelobates cultripes
CTGGGTAGGTTAGTATATGTCTACCAAATATGGAGTTGCAAATTTTACAATCAACAGGAATAATTATATATTCTGACTGCTTTTATCTGCCCCAGAGTCCATCGCTAATTCTTTTGACCCTGGCCGATCCTAGGGTCACAGAAATTTTTCTGATGTCATATTCCTGATCCCAGCATCACAGGGAACGCGAGGGAGGAGTGAGGAGCTGCAAGATCAGCGCTGGCTGGCTGCCTCCTCTCTCCCTACCCCCCCTCCGGTATTTATCGGCAGAGTAGGCACCTGCCATCCAGGTGCCTACACTGCCTTACTGAATAAGGGGGGGGGGAGGGGCGCCGCTGCTTTGGTGGCCAGAGTACCACCTCCTCTCATCTTTTTTGTGGTCCTAGGCCGTAAATCCTGGGCAGGAGTTTAATGGGATGTGTAGCTCCATACTTCTTTTCATTCACACAATGACAACAAGCAGATCTTCTCTAACTATAATCATACAGTTGTTCATTTACCATGAATGTATTTTAACTGAGGTTTAGTAAAAAGGACACTATAGGCTTATTGAAGTGGTCTGGGTGCACTGTCCCTGTCTCCCTTCGTTTTAGAGAAACTGCAATGTTTACTTTGCAACACTAAGACCTAATTGACGCTGGACGTCCTCACAATCTGCATGAGGATATTTAGCAGTCAGTAAAATCCGATTCAGTGCTTTCCTATGGGGAGGACTTAATATGCTCGCAGCCATTGCCGCGCATGCGTATTATTCCCGAATGAGCATTGGCCCCTGTTGGGTGATGTCTGAGGAGGTGGAACGGTGTCCCAGTGCCGAGGGACATCCGTGCTGGAATCGGGCACGTGAAAAAGAAGTTTTGAAACCTTTATTACGTTCACTTGAATTGACTCTTGAAACTCTACTTTATTTGCAAAGTCATGCATGATTAATAGTTTTCATTATTCAGTTGTTTTCAGGTTCAAGAGGAAATCACTGTGGATAATCGGTGCCCAGGGGATATATTTTATTTTTAGTCTTTTATCTGTATCTCACCCCTTTTTCTGATTTCTGTGAGATGGAGAGGCAGGGGAACATGCCTGTATATTTTTTTATTGTTGAAAAAAATTAAGATTAAAGGACTTGTGTTGATTGAGCTGGTAGGGAGATCATGCGCCCTTTTCATTATCGTCCATTGTATCAATTTTAAAGGGCCCCTCATTGTAGGATTCATAGGGGCTCTGTTTAGTCATTATGTTGCAGAGTATCTAGGTGACTTCCCTGCGTTTATGACAAATCTGAGTAATTTGGGAAGGGGGGGAAAAAAATTTATTTTCTCCCCCCGCCTTGGCTCATTATTACTTATTATTTGGCATTTATATAGCGCCAGAATATTCCACTGCGCTGTACGGTAAAATAAGTACAAACATAATGATCACATGTTAATACAAAATAAACAGAAGACCTTGTCTGTGAGCTTACAATCTAGCAAATACAGTTCTGAATTATTAACGTCAGTTTTGAATTATTAATGTCAATCTCAACCAACTACGACAGCTAGCAGTGTTTGGCTGGAGGGGATTAGACCAACTATGGATATCAATATCAAATTTTTTGCTGCTCTGGTGAAAGTAAAATGAGCTCTATAGTGTCAGGACATGTATTCCTGACATTATAGTTTTAATATTGCCTTAAAGGTCACCGCCCCCTGTCAACGTTATCCAGTGCCGCATGGGTCTCCTTGTAGCTGACTCCACCCTTGCTCCGCCCCCTTGCCTGCGATCATCACATTTGATGATCACAGCCAATACAATGCTTTTATTATAGGAAAGCATTGGTAGGCTATTGCGCATGGACGGCAAAATGCTGCGCTGCACCAATCAGCACCTCCTCATAGAGATGCAGTGAATCAATGCATGTCTATAGGGAGCATTTACCATCTTTGTGCAGAATGTGGCGACGCTGACCGTAGGTGCTGCACACAGTGCAGCTTTGACACAGAAATCTCCTCTAGTGGTCATCTGAGTTACTAGGCAGCAGTGTAAACAGTGCTTTTTATCTGAAAAGGCAGTGTTTACACTGAAAAGCTTGCAGGGACAGGCACTAGAATGACGACATTAAATCATGGCCAAATAAGATGTCACACGGTTAGTCATGGGTACGGTGTAAAACCGTAGAAATGTTTGTTTCTGAATTCTGTGCTTCCTGGGTTACAATAATGCAAAATTCCAGACATCTGAAACCACGCAGTCTCTTTATGTAACACATGATTGGCAAAGCACAGGTGAGCATCAGTTTAAATACGCTAAAATTGTATACTGTGAGTAGCTGACAGGAGATACCTTGCATAGATTGCTGACTTCCTTATACAGGGAGATACCATAGGAGACTGCTAGGTGACCAGCAGTCTCTCATCCTGAAGTGTAACATCTCATTGTTCATTCTTCACAGCCATCCACGTCTCATACCCACCCCATCCCTGCCATATTGCACAGTTACATAGTAAAAATACTCCAGTCCATCAAGTTCAGCCTTTCACACAACTCTATTAATGGTATCCAAAAATGGTGGAAAACTTAAATTTGCAGTTATTTCCAATAAAAAAAAGAAAAGGAAATTCCTTTTTGACTACAAAAAAATGAGCCTCCTTTGTCATTGGATCAACAAGCAGCACATACCGTATATACTTATATCCTTAAATATTCTGGTTTTCCAAAAAAAGACATCCAGATGTTAAAAAATCAGTACAGAATCTGATAGAACGAGCTCTTTGGACAGAGAATTCAAGGACACATATTCCAATTTACTCTGCCGTAGGTGAAGTCTCCTTTTGAAAGGTGAATTTAATTCCCAGGTAAACTACCAGTTGAGAAGAAGAAAAATAAATAAATACTATATATATTGAGCTGGTAGGGAGATCCCCCCCCCCCTGCACACATCCTAGTGTACAAGTCAATTGATATTTTTAATAGTTTTTTGTTATTTTGTAGAAACTATCTTGGCAACTGGTGTTATTTAATTAATTAAACCGTGAATTACAATGAGTGAAAAAAAAAAAAAATTATAATTAAAATATTAATGGATTTAGAAAAAGCATCTCCAACTCTGCTTTAGCTATGCAAGTCTGAATTTTAAAGATTACACCCTTGTTTTTGCTTCTGCATGGTTAGTGGGAACTTTCCCCCCTCCCCCCACCCGTCTTGTGGTAATAGTGACTGATGTCGGTGGGTTTCCTTTCCTGTTTTCATGGCTGATTTTATATCAATATGTATGTATACATATATTTTTTTTAACCTCCGAATCCCTCCCCCACACCTGCTGAGTGTGTCTGAGAGAGCTCATTTTCCTAGATGCGCGCACACCTGTCTGTTAAACACCTCTTGCGATTTGCTAAGGCCTCTCTGTCTGTTGCGGTCTCAGAGGTAATTAAAGCTAAACAAACAATGGGACGGGGTTGTCTCTGCAGGATCTTGTCTGGGCAGCTCTATGGAAATCAAAGACTGAGACCTATGTTTTGTTTTCCTACCTTAGAGAACCGACAAACAACCCGCAGTGTATAGCTACCTAGAATGTCACAACTCCCAGCTCCCCTAGCTGCCTGGAGACTGGCTGGCAGTGATGGGTGTTTGCAGTTTACAGCTAGGTTTCTAGGTTTCCCTATCTCTGAATACATTTTCCAGATTTTTGTAGATATACACAATATTTACATTATATACACAATATTTTCGTGTGACACACTAGAAGATGAAACTATCTCTTCTTTTACATGAAAGGTATCTCTGTCACACACTATATCGATAACTGGGGGACTGTTTAAAATTTTCAATTAACACGCTAGTGTTTCAGCAGCCAGATGGGCTATTTTACTGATTAGCCTATTATTTTTGGCACAAATAAATGTCCGGTTCACATCTCCTTATTACAGGTGGATGTGTTGCCATTAGCACTATTTGCACGATATCTACGTTGGCCTCATCCTGCCATATTGCCACATATATATATATATATATATATATATATCTAAAATGTGTGACCGAAAAAGTTGCAGTGAATGGCTAAGGCCTCTGAATTTTACCTGTAATTTGGAGTTCTCTGGATCTATTCACTTAACGGAGAATTGAAAATGGAATTGCAAAATTAAGGTCAATATATTTTGGCGTGAATTTTACAGTAAGGCTTTCAGTTCACCGAAATTCACTCTTTTAGTGAATAAGTCCTTTCATGTATTAATGGCAAACACAGAGAGATGGATTGCATCAAGGCCTAACAGTCTTCTCCAGAATTTAGGATTCATACATGTCTAATGGAAGCCATCTTGTTTATTTAAAGTGAACCCATCATCACAGGTTCAGTTTAATAAAATTGTACCCTCCGTCCCAAAGATTATGACTAAATGATAAATTATATGTTCAATTTTAAAATGTGGGCAAATTGACTCGCCTCACTTCCAGTGCAGCTCTATGTCTGCACTTCACTTGAACTCTAAATTGTCCTGCTTCAAGACAGTTCCCCAAGTAGGGCAATACTCCATGACAATGACATGCTAGTCACGTCAGTCACTCAATTCCTATATTCCCCTAACCAGTGCTAGAAATACTGACTAAAGGAGTAGCAACAACAATCATTTGCATATAACCAGTAGAAGGTCTCTCCTGCTTTCCCTGTCTCAGTTCGTTCTACAACATAGACGCTGTGGTGAGGTATTGGTTGACATTTGCTAAAAGGCCTTTGTTTTAGTTTTTTTTTATTAGAAATACCCTCTTCCCCCTCTCTCACCCCACCGCCAATCTGTACATTACATTATTCTGCAAGCATAATGTATCAATGGGATTTTATGCTCTTTAGAATGCGCATGTGAGTTGTGTACATTGACAGGTTTTTCCATAGAGATCTAAATAAATGTTCAGTGGTTTATTCACTAAATCAGAAATTGTGGAGGATTTCGAAGGGCATTTGCAAAATTGTAGATCTCAGTGGCCACACTGGAATGTCAGAAAGGGATTTTTTTTTTTTCCCTCATTTTTTTATTTTGTCCTTAAAGTGCGCACCTGTCATGGTAAACTTGTTTCCTGAAATTATTTTGTAAAATGAGCAGTTAATTGAATTTGGAAACATAAAATGTATACTCAATCTGTCAGTAAATTCTCGTTCTATATTGAGTGACGGGGGAGTGCATGGAAACCCTTCTACAGCGCGTTTCTGTTGTGCCAAATCCGCTACAACGCAAGCAATATCGCAGAAAGACTCTTGTTGCACTGTTCAGATGTTGATGTCCTGGCAGTGAAGCCAGCGGGTCTACGTCACGGGGCAGAAGAGGAACTGCCAATTCCCAGGATTCTTAAAAGAACACTAAAATGATAGGTATTCAATAATTCCTAACGCTATAGTGTTCTTTTACCAAGGTACTCCCTCCCACTTTCCTTGAAATGGTTTGAAAGGTGAATAGGCATTTATTTCCTTGGCTTGGTGTAAATACTGCCTTTTCTCTGAAAAAGCAGAGTTTACATTAAGAAAACAATGCAGGGACAGGCTATAGACGCCAGAACCACTACAGTAAGCTTTAGTAGTTCTGGTGACTGTAGTGTCCGTTTAAGTGTATCAATGTACCACCTCTTTAACCTGCAACTGAGCCTTTTCATCTTGGCTCCCTGTTAATCATTGTTACAAGCTCTGTCCTTAGTACCTGCTAGTCTGCGTAGAGAGGGCATACAGAGAAAAGAAATTTGCAATGTGTGTGGCCTGATTTTATCTTGTCTGAATAGGATTATGATGTAAATTTCTTAAATCCTTTTTAAATATGAATTTAAAAGAAAAAGGAGCACCTCACAGGGGAACAAAAAGGTTAACACAGGGTTTAGGGGATTTAAAATAAATACATTTTATTCAATGGTATAAATTCCAATAAAGTGACCGTTTTCCTTTTAAACAGTGCCTAAAGCAATGAAAATAAAAATAATAAAAAAAAATATATATATATATATATAATTATACACACACACTTTTTTTTTATTGTGAATTATATATTCATTACTGAAGCAGCTGTTGTCCTCTTCAAGTGAGCTTGTCATGGCACGTTCCCTTTTAAAGTATTACTACAACCATCCTAACCAATACAGGCCACGTTAGTATTAGATATGATGGTAGGGGAACCCTGGGGCATGGACAGGGCTAGAAGGGGGGGGCATTAATACCCCCCCCCCCCCCTGTTTCTTGACCACTAGTATGATGAGGCTTGTGAGCAGCTACAGCACTAAATATATCATGTTACTATATTCAATCATTGTTACTGCAGTATTAATATAAAATATTTTAGTATTAAATTAAGGTAGTGGAGTGTGCTGGTTTGGCCTCAAATGTGGCTGTTCGTTGTAGCTGCCCCTCAGGCCAAATATAGCCAGCACTCCTCTGCACTGGAAGGCTTGTAACACTGATTTGTAACGGTTTTACATTTATTTACCCTGTTACATGGGTCCCCTGTGCAGAACGACATCCTGCTTTTGTAGAGCTGCAAAAGGTAAATGGCGATCCTGCATGTCATTCATTGGCTGAGAGCATCAGCTGTTTGCTTTTAGCCAATGATTGCCCCTCTGTGCATAGAAATGTCAGAATTGACACTGGCAAGCCCAGAGCGCTTGTTCCGGGCTGGTCGATGAAGTCCCAATGATGCTGCCAGAGGTGGTTACACCAGGGGCAGCTTAGAGGTTAAACTCTGCTTGTGCAACGTTGCAAAGCAAAACACTGCACACTCAGACTCCAGGCACCATGACCATTTCAAATCATTGAAGTGGTAATGGTGCTTGGTGTAACCCTTTAAAGTAGCAATCCCTTTGTCCATGCCTCCCACTTCAGTTAATAACCTCCTTTTCCGTTTACTGATTTCACAAAAAAGGTATGATCCTAGTAAAACAAGCGGAGTTAAAGGATCACTATAGGGTCAGGAACACAAACATGTATTTCTGTCCCTATAATGTTAAAACCACCATCTAGCCCCCTTGCGCCCCTCATGCATCTATAAATATAGCAAAATCTTTCTGTGTTCAAGCCAGAAGCTTTAACTCTGCATGCTGTTAGACTCAGAAAAACAAGCAGGCTGCTGACATCATCAGAAGTGGTAACCTGATCCAATCACAATGTTTCTGAAAGAGGCAGATCAGGGGCAGAGCCAGCATGATTCAAACACAGCCCTGGACAATCAGCATCTCCTCATAGAGATGAATTGAATCAATGAATCTCTATGAGGAAAGTTCAGTGTCTGCATGCAGGAGATACTGAATGTTTGGATACATTTTAGGCAGCCATGACCTAGGAAGGATCTCTAACAGCCATCTGAGGAGTGGCCAGTGAAGTTACCACTAGGCTGTAATGTAAACTCTGCATTTACTCTGAAAAGACAGTGTTTACAGCAAAAAGCCTGAAGGGAATGATTCTACTCACCAGAACAAATTCAGTAAGCTGTAGTTGTTCTGGTGACTATAGTGTCCCTTTAAGGTGAGATAAACTTCATTGTTATTTAATTGTTAATGGGGGCATTAATATGAACAGGCATGAGATGACTTCTTTAGTGATCGTTTAGCTGTGATGTGCAAGAAGACGTCTATGGCATTCTGCTTCTGTCTTTAGTAGAATATTTGAACCTGTAAACAAAAAAAGAAATTGAGCAAAAAATTAATGAATAGCTTTTTATTTTGTTTCATTTTTTATTTTTTTATTTTAATCTTAAAAAGCTAGGACTGCCCTAGGCATTTGCAATACACTCATTGTTCCTCTAACTCATATGTAAGACAATAAGATGCCTTGTTTAATACCAGTTCGTAAAGTGGGCCCTTATCAGAATAGCGTTCATACTTCGAGCATCACGTACAAGAGTTTGAGGCCCTCTGGGTTGCTTTTATAGCAGTACATTGCACTTCCTGTGTCATGTTTGCTGTTCAACTCTGAATGCATATTTTAATGGTTCCCTATTATGCCTTGTTCCAGGAGACCTGGAAACCACATAATAAAACCACGAGAAAAACAGTCAAGCACAAACATGCCCCAGTGTTTCCTGAAATAAGTGGATGTTATAGAGTCCCAGGAGCTGACTATTTCAGCTGCCGTCATTAAACATGCACTTGATTTTGATGTTCAATTTAAAATCCTGGTTGCCACTCACAAATCACTTCCTTACTGTGGCCCATATACCTATCCTCATTATTAACGAAGTGTAAAAAGTGCACGGTTTAAACAAAATAAGATTTAAAAAAATTCCATTTCAGACTTATAGAATTTTCGCTATGTTGACTTTCGTAACCAAAACCCACTGGTGGCGGGAAGGTTAACCAAGTGGTGGCCAACCGCTTCCTAGTCAGCTACCACATAAAAAGAAAAAAAATGTGGGTTTCCATATGAGCACCATACTTGTATGATGGACGTATAGAACCGCGAAACCGGTCCTTTCCCTTTCCCTTCCTTTTTCAACCCATGGAGGTCTGGATTTGGAGTCACACTCAAAATTAAAGTGGAAAAACACACTACAGGCTGATCCAACTTTGATGTAATGTCCTTAAAACAAGTCAAAATGAGGCTCAATAGTGCCTACAACGCCTGTGCATGCTCCTGATGAGGTGGCGGATGGTCTCCTGAGGGATCTCCTCCCAGACCTGGACTAAAGCATCTGCCAACTTCTGGACAGTCTGTGGTGCAACGTGACGTTGGTGGATGGAGCCAGACATGATGTCCCAGATGTGCTCAATTGGATTCAGGTCTGGGGAATGGGCGGGCCAGTCCATAGCATCAATGCCTTCATCTTGAGGAACTGCTGACACACTCCAGCCACATGAGGTTTAGCATTGTCTTGCATTAGGAGGAACCCAGGGCCAACCGCACCAGCATATGGTCTCACAAGTGGTCTGAGGATCTCATCTCGGTACCTAATGGCAGTCAGGCTACCTCTGGCGAGCACATGGAGGGCTGTGCGGCCCCCCCCCAAAGAAATGCCACCCCACACCATTACTGACCCACTGCCAAATCGGTCATGCTGGAGGATGTTGCAGGCAGCAAAACGTTCTCCACGGTGTCTCCAGACTCTGTCACGTCTGTCACATGTGCTCAGTGTGAACCTGCTTTCATCTGTGAAAAGCACAGGGCGCCAGTGGCGAATTTGCCAATCTTGGTGTTATCTGGCAAATGCCAAATGTCCTGCACGGTGTTGGGCTGTAAGCACAACCCCCACCTGTGGATGTTGGGCCCTCATACCACCCTCATGGAGTCTGTTTCTGCCAGTTTGAGCAGACACATGCACGTTTGTGGCCTGCTGGAGGTCATTTTGCAGGGCTCTTGCAGTGCTCCTCCTGTTCCTCCTTGCGCTGCTGGGTTGTTGCCCTCCTTCGGCCTCCTCCACATCTCCTGATGTACTGGCCCAGGGGCGGACTGACAACTTACAGGGCCCTCGGGCAATGGGAGACCAAGGGCCCCCTTCTGGTGCAATGTTTTTTAGATGCTGCTACTTTTCTCCCCCTTCTTTGTGTGGCTCTCACATAGATATTATATGCATGCTGCCCTGCACCCATAATGGCTGTTTGAGAACCACACAGTCATGACTCCTACAAGGTTTTGCTTTTAAGAGGTTAATCTAACCAAAAACAGTGTTTTAATAAAACACTCCTTTTCAAAGAAGTAACCCTGACTGGCATGCTTCGACCCCCCCCCTATTCCCACTAAAATAAACAAAGCCAATGTAATTATACGCTTTCTCTGTGTTTGCTGGTGACATCACAAGCAGCGTCCCCCACATTTGTTTTCAATCATACAAGTCCATGTAAGTAGCCTCCAACTGAGGTGGGTGATGGCAAACATAGCCTCCCACTGAGGTGGGTGGAGGGGGCATGGGGCCGAAGTGGGTGGGGGCTGAGGTGGGTGAAAGGAAGATGGGTGCTGGGGAAGTGGGCGCTGAGGTAGGTGGAGGAGGCATGGGGCCGAGGTGGGTGGAGGTGGAGGGGGCCGAGGTGGGTGGAGGGGGCGTGAGGGAGGTGGGTGGAGGGGTGGGAGGGGGCCAGGTGGGTGCGTGGGGCCGAGGTGGGTGGAGGAGGCGGTGAGCCGGGGTGGGTGGAGGGGGCGTGGGGCCGGGGTGGAGGTAGAATTGTATGGGGGGGTTTACAGACCTACTATTTGTCAGGCTGCTCCTCCGCTTCAGCCACTCAGCAGATTCAGGAGGAGAGGAGGAGTTCTGGAAGTGATGTCACTTCCCCTCTCCCAGGCCCCGCCCCCTTCCCTCACATGGAGCTCCGCACAGAGAGGATGGAGGAGACCTGGCAGCTGCAGTTAAAATTGATCCTACAAGATTTAAGAGTGCTCTCTACTAGGAATATATATATATATTTCACGCTGGGTCCCGCACTCCTGCTCCCAGTCTTGTTTATTGCCTAGGTCCCACTCCGACCTCAAAATATAAACTACCTTGTTGGAAGTGCACTCACAGGACTTGATACTGTTGCCAAAAATGTGCCATTTATTCAAGCTTCAAAAGTTGATTACATAGTGTCAATGTTTCAGTCCACTAAGGACTTTTTTCCAGACTTGAAATAAATAAATAGATATAAAACATCTTTGTGTTTTTACTTTTTAAAAATAAAATCATTTTTGGTCTACCTGGATTTTTGTGTGTGGTTAAAAATAAATAAATAAATCCTGACCAGAAAAGAATGAGTTAATTCTCCCTGCTTTGAGCTGGAGATTACAAGGATTATCCCAAATCTCTGTCTTCACCAAATGATTGTGTAAACCAAACAGTTATATTAGAGATGGTACTCGGTTCCTCGGGGCAGATTCCTGCTGTTCATTCCATTACAAGGGATTCCTGATGCTCTAGCTAACTCCATTGACCGCTTCATTTGATGACTGAACGAGGTACTTTAGTTCCTGGGTGAGGTCTTGTGTTTTTGTCTCTCGGCAGTAACTGCCCTTCTGATCAGTGGAAGGCTAAAACTGTGCGATTGATTCCAATCTTTATTAGTCAAACGAGGGCAAGCTCACCAGCTTGTTGATACAGTGTAAAGTGCATTCATGGAACAGCGATTTATTTTATTTTTGTGAATTGCAAACCAGACTGCATCATGTTGACTAAATAAATTGGAGATTTCTCTCAAATCTGCTATGGATGCCTAAACTTTGCAATTTGATTTTCAGTTTAATATGATTTTTTTTAAAATGTGTAATAATTAACCCCCTGTGAGAGAAACTGGTTCAACGCAGTGCTCTTCCCAAAGAGTTAACACACCTCCGTAAATATAAAAGTAAGAAATTAAGAAGTTTGGTGTAATTAGGGGCAGGGAGATGGAAATTAGGAGGGGGGGTCTATGAGTAGCCGGGGGCCCTGAGGGGTGACTCACTCTTTGGATGTCCTAGTTATTTTGCATGCTTTGAGGAGAATCCTTTTTGTTCCAAAGAGGCCTTATCAGAGCCCCTTGGACAAAGAGTGGCTTTCACAGGCAGTGCTGGCACCAAACTCTAAGGGATGAGGGTGGGAGGGGGAGGTCAGGGTCTGTGCCAGGCAGGATGACTGCCTCTGTGTGTGTGGGGAAGCCGGACCCTCGCCTCCAATAACTATATTGTTGGACAATCTCTCAAATGTTACCCAGATTTCCATCAATATCTATACATGGTGCACTTGTGTCCCTATTTATCCTAACAAAATTTTTTTGAAAGAGGAATTCTGTACACTTCATTTAATTAAACAGTGAAAACTACTTAATCATAAACTTTTTTTTATTTTTCCATGTGAAGCCATTTGCTGTTGAATTTTTATTAAATATTTAGCAGTTCACATCACAATTCAGTACAGACAAGGCAACGCCACAACAAACCTTGCAGAGAGGAAGTAGAAAAAAACATTGGTAAAATTTATTATTTTTTTAAATGCCGCTGCGGTGTTCTTGACACCTGTCAGGCGTGTTTGCGCCTCTTTATTCCTCTATGTATGCGCTACAGTTTTCCATTTTGTGACTTACCTATCATTTTTGTTCTCACTTCTCTTATTCTGATCTAATTTTCAGATCAAAATTTGTAACTCTTCCTACGATAAAAAAAAAAAAAACAACAAAACCCCAAGATTTTCCTTCTTATTCTGTGTGCTTCAGTCGCAAGCAATATTTGCATGTGAAATCAGTCAAGCCATTTTATATACATGACCCCCACAGTTTAATTTCGCCTCTTCCCTCTAAGCTACAAAGGACAGTAACGATGATTGAAAGCTAACATGGCGGTGTCCAGTTGCAGGATAAATTGGCGTGGATATCTACTGTAAATTTTTTGTACTTCATACATATACATATTAATATAGGGATAAAAAAACAAAATATGAAATTTTGCGAAATTAGTTACCTTATAATTATTGCAATAAAATACCAAGCATTTAAACACGGTTAAAGTAGTTGGTATGTGAGGTTAGACTGACAGAAACCTGACCTCTAGTGAAACGAGGATGCCGGTAATTTTGTTCAAATTAAATTTTATGTGGAAGAAATCAATTTAGTTAGAAAAATAGACATACTGTACTGGTAGTCCTGTATTAAATCAAAGGGGGGTTGGAGGTGGGTGCAGTACTCTCCAGTGTTTTGGCAAATCGAGCTTTTGATTTTGAGGTTTTTATTTTTTTTGTCCTACTTTTTTTTTTTTTCGTACAATTAATATGAAGTGTTTGCAATGCGCTGTGTGAACCCTGGCTTTTAAAACTGTTTTAACCCGTGTAATGTTTGTGAATTAAGTCACCCAGTCAGACCACATAATTTGAATGATTTGGTCTGGGTGCTGTGTCCCTTTATTTGTAACCCAACCTAATGAAAGCATTGCTGTTTTAGTAGATACACACCTCTAATGGATGACTTCCTGACAGCCATTAGAGTTGCGCTTGCACTGAGAACCAAGTCAAACTCTGTTCTTAAACATGCCTCACAATGTTGGGAGGTATGAGATTGGGACAGATGGGCGGGCTAGTGCTGCTACTCGTATAATTGGTGACATCCATAATGAGAAACGTGTCGGGCTCACGCTGTGCTGCCCAAGCATAGTTTCGTAGTGTCCCCAGATGCGGGACACCAGGGAACTAAATTAGGACAGTTGAGACGGCGGGAGCCTCCATAGATATTGTCTTGCAATGAGTGAAACAATGCCATATTTCTCACCAGCAGAAGTGACAAAACTTGACAATAGGCACATTTATCTTTAAGTTTTGCAAACCAGAGGACAAATGCACAAGTCAAAGTATATTAAGAAACAAAGATTGAAAAAGAAAAACAGATTAAAGTGAGGAATAGGAGATGAACAGTTTGGAGAAAGGTAAGTATAGAGTGACAG
>OW240920.1:128642456-128740343 GCA_933207985.1 Pelobates cultripes
AAAAATATAAAACGGCCAACGTTTCAGCTTGATTTCCCCCAAGCTTTCATCAGGACATTTTGGGCACCATAACAACTTAATTGGAAAAGGGTACATATGTTTTTCTCAATAGGGAGCAGCTGTGTGTGAGTCTATCAGAGGTGCCTGGTCCATGGTATTCTTATTGATGCCGCGGACATGGAGCAGGAATTTGGTGGCAAAGCGATTTGGGTGCTGCCATGAAGACTTTAGGGGTTAAACCATTCATTGTTGTTCATTGAACTCCTTTAGGTAACCTCTTTGCACTATAACAACTTAATTTCAAAGAAGTTGTTATAACCATCTTTTTTTTTGCTTTTCCAGCTCTTTATGTGTGGTATGTGATTTGCTTAAGTAAACAAAATTCAAAGGAAAACAGGCTTGGTTTTGTGCACACAACATTGAAAAACAGTCTTATCAGGACTTGTGATTAAAGTTTTGTGGAAGATGGTTCGAGATAATCTTTACCCATCTTTATAAGGTCAATCAATCTTCTTTCTCAATTTAGTCCCCTCCCCTCCAATCGATCTTTTAACTTGTTGGATTAAACTTGTGTTTCTAAAAGTAGAGCATTGATTCTACAAAGTTAAATACTCATTTTTAGTTAAAATCAAGAGAGCTGTAAAGTGACTCAAATGTGTCAGCCAGAATTGCCCATGGATCTACAAGCAGTTATTAAAGGAACACTATAGTGTGGAATACAAATGTGCCTTTCTGACACTAGAGTGCTGGTGTGACAGTTTAGGTTCGTGCCCCTTGTCTGTGCCGTGAAAAGGTAATTTTACTTACTTTTTTTTTCCAACTCCGCTCTGGTCTCGTCACGACTTGCTCCGCCTGGTCTCATAATCTTGATCTCAGCCAATCCAATGCTTTACATTAGGAAAGCATTGGGAGGCTATTGCACATGCGCAGCAAAACACCACACTATGCCAATCCACATCTCCATATAGAAATGCACTGAATCAATACATCTCTATGTGGAATGTTCATCACCTCCAGGCAGAACGTGGAGACACTGAATGTCAGTGCTGAACACTGTGCACCACTGAGACAGGAAGTACCTTTAGTGGCCGTCTGAGTGACAGCTACTAAACGTGTTACTAGGCAGCAATGTAAACACTGCCCTTTTCTTTGAAACGGCAGTGTTTACATTAAAAAGCATCCAGGCTTTTTACATTACATTATGCTATAGTGGTTCTGTTGCCTATTGTGACCCTTTAAACCTTTAAAATGTCTTTTATCTTGACTGTACGGTATATTCATGTCCTTCCTCTGCTGCAAGTTTAAAATGTAAATATGTATTTCTGTTAACCTAGTCTTTTTTTGAAGACTACCCCTTATCCTTCTTTAAATAAAATAAAATTTAATGAAATATAAAAAATTAAAATAAAATATATATATATATATATATATATATATATATATATATATAACTTCAATCAACATTATTCTTTTGGAACCAGTGTCTGTACAAGTGACCCTTGTTAAACCTGGTAGGAAGTGACCCTTGTTAAAATTTTTAATGATTCCCCTCTCCCCCCCAAATGCATTACATAGAGAATACATTAAAAGGTGACTTCAACATTATGACCAATTCAGTGATTTGAAGTGATCATGGTGCCTGTAGTCTGTATGTGTAGTGTTTTGCTTTGAAACGCTGTACATACGGAGATTAAGCCCCTAGCTGCCAGTGGTGTAACTCCACTCCGGCAGTGTCATGGGTGCATTATCAGACAGCTCGGAACAAGAGTTCCCAGCTAGCCAATGTGAATTCTGTGCGTCTTTTGTTGCACAGAATGTCAGTTGTCAGTTTATGCTGTCCGCCAATGCATGTCGTATGCCGCGGCTTCTGAGGCAACCAGAAATGCATCACTGGAAACATCAGAGCCCATTGAGGACCCAGGTAAGCGGGCAAACGTTTGCTAAATGGTTTGGCCTTATACCGTGCCAGGGTACTCCTAATGTCATAATTACTATCTGGCTGTAGTGCTTATGATGCTTGAAGTAACCCTTCAAAGGGCCACTCCATATTGTCGTTAATTAATTTGTTAGGGTGTCTGGAGGTCCTGTGTGCTGTCTTATCTTATGGGGTTAAACCTTTTTAAACAATTTAATCTTCAAATTCTATAACTTACAGACTGAATTGGCACCTAGTGGACTCTGGGTGAATCAAATTATTGCAATCCACTGCAGTTATAAGCATCTAAGTGCACTAAAACAAAGACAGGGGATCTCCTTGCACTATAACTTATAACACACAGCATAGTTCAAAGGACAACTGCGATAACATTTCCAGTTCTCACTTTTATTTAGCAGTTCCTCTGATAAAACTTAATTTAAAAAATTTAAATAAACAATTTAGTGTCTGTGTATACACACACACACACACACACACACTTTTTTAATTTTATTTGTTTTTAAAGAAAATCTAAATGTTATCTGTCTGAGCAGCCATGTTGAGCCAGACCCTTTTATCTAACCAAATGGTGCTCACCCGAACTTATCTGGGGCTACAGTTTCTCAGAACAGCAGGTGATCAGATAACCATAGAATTTGACCCAACATATGGCTTCTCAGCTAGATAGAAAGTTAGATTTTCTGGAAATATTTTTTAAAATAAATACATAAAATACATTGTTTCAATAAATATAATAAACTGTTAAACAAAAAAAAAAACTAAAGAAATTTAAAAAAGGAGAAATGACAATTTGATGAGTTGTGCTTTGATGTTTTTGGAATGTCATTGTGGTTTTTATTGAATGAGAGAGACAGTGTGTTGCAATTTTTCTTTTTTTCTTAAATTTTTGAACAGGTAGTCCACCCACCACTAGCCTTTTCTCAGATTCACTTTTGTAGCTGTTTATTTAATTTAATTAGAGTAATGAGCTTACTGACATGTTGGCATTAAATGCTTTTAGCTCTCCCGATGCAGTTAATGGAATTGTCCTTTAATTGATTTGCGTATCTGTGACTGAGCGCTCGGGTTCTAGTGGTTTAAAATCAAACTGATTCGTTTATTTTACAATAACTGGGCTGCTTCTGATGGTTAATAAGAAAGTTCTCTACCAGATGACATGTTGCATATCGGCTACTTTTACAGATTCAACCCAAACACTCCATACAATGCCCTTTTTAATATGAGAAGTTCCGGAAACCTTTATATGTGAACTTCTTATACATTTTTAAGTGGTTTGAGAAAAATCTAAGGTATCCTAAGCTATAATTCCCTACCCCTTTAACTTACCACGGCATAAGGTTTGTCGATTTGGCATGTCCAAATAATTAGAATGTCATTATCAATAGACCAGATATAATCACCAATGGTCTTTTTCTGTTGGGGGAGGGTAGAATGTGTACTGTGAGGGAGCTTTTAGTTAAATTAACCCATTCAAGGGTAAAGGGAATCTGGCTAGGTTAGTATATGTCTACCAAATATGGAGTTGCAAATTATACGATCAACAGGAATAATTATATATTCTGACTGCTTTTATCTGCCCCAGAGTCCATCGCTAATTCTTTTGACCCTGGCCGATCCTAGGGTCACAGAAATTTTTCTGATGTCATATTCCTGATCCCAGCATCACAGGGAACGCGAGGGAGGAGTGAGGAGCTGCAAGATCAGCGCTGGCTGGCTGCCTCCTCTCTCCCTACCCCCCCTCCGGTATTTATCGGCAGAGTAGGCACCTGCCATCCAGGTGCCTACACTGCCTTACTGAATAAGGGGGGGGGGAGGGAGGGGCGCCGCCGCTTTGGTGGCCAGAGTACCACCTCCTCTCATCTTTTTTGTGGTCCTAGGCCGTAAATCCTGGGCAGGAGTTTAATGGGATGTGTAGCTCCATACTTCTTTTCATTCACACAATGACAACAAGCAGATCTTCTCTAACTATAATCATACAGTTGTTCATTTACCATGAATGTATTTTAACTGAGGTTTAGTAAAAAGGACACTATAGGCTTATTGAAGTGGTCTGGGTGCACTGTCCCTGTCTCCCTTAGGTTTAGAGAACTGCAATGTTTACTTTGGAACACTAAGACCTAATTGACGATGGATGTCCTCACGATCTGCATGAGGATATTTAGCAGTCAGTAAAATCCGATTCAGTGCTTTCCTATGGGGAGGACTTAATATGCTCGCAGCCATTGCCGCGCATGCGGATTATTCCCGAATGAGCATTGGCCCCCGTTGGACGATGTCTGAGGAGGTGGAACGGTGTCCCAGTGCCGAGGGACATCAGTGCTGGAATTGGGCACGTGAAAAAGAGCTTTTTAAACCTTTATTGGCTGGTGGGAGGAGGGGGTGAAAGGGAGGAGGAACCCAGAGGGAACTATATTGTTAGGAACACATGTTTGTATTCCTGCCACCATACAATCACTTTACGTTCACTTTAATTGACTCTTGAAACTCTACTTTATTTGCAAAGTCATGCATGATTAATAGTTTTCATTATTCAGTTGTTTTCAGGTTCAAGAGGAAATCACTGTGGATAATCGGTGCCCAGGGGATATATTTTATTTTTAGTCTATTATCTGTATCTCACCCCTTTTTCTGATTTCTGTGAGATGGAGAGGCAGGGGAACATGTCTGTATATTTTTTTTATTGTTGAAAAAAATTAAGATTAAAGGACTTGTGTTGATTGAGCTGGTAGGGAGATCATGTGCCCTTTTCATTATCGTCCATTGTATCAATTTTAAAGGGCCCCTCATTGTAGGATTTATAGGGGCTCTGTTTAGTCATTATGTTGCAGAGTATCTAGGTGACTTCCCTGCGTTTATGACAAATCTGAGTAATTTGGGAAGGGGGGGAAAAAAATGTATTTTCTCCCCCCGCCTTGGCTCATTATTACTTATTATTTGGCATTTATATAGCGCCAGAATATTCCACTGCGCTGTTCGGTAAAATAAGTACAAACATAATGATCACATGTTAATACAAAATAAACAGAAGACCTTGTCTGTGAGCTTACAATCTAGCAAATACAGTTCTGAATTATTAACGTCAGTTTTGAATTATTAATGTCAATCTCAACCAACTACGACAGCTAGCAGTGTTTGGCTGGAGGGGATTAGACCAACTATGGATATCAATATCAAATTTTTTGCTGCTCTGGTGAAAGTAAAATGAGCTCTATAGTGTCAGGACATGTATTCCTGACATTATAGTTTTAATATTGCCTTAAAGGTCACCGCCCCCTGTCAACGTTATCCAGTGCCGCATGGGTCTCCTTGTAGCTGACTCCACCCTTGCTCCGCCCCCTTGCCTGCGATCATCACATTTGATGATCACAGCCAATCCAATGCTTTTATTATAGGAAAGCATTCGTAGGCTATTGCGCATGGACGGCAAAATGCTGCGCTGCACCAATCAGCACCTCCTCATAGAGATGCAGTGAATCAATGCATGTCTATAGGGAGCATTTACCATCTTTGTGCAGAATGTGGCGACGCTGACCGTAGGTGCTGCACACAGTGCAGCTTTGACACAGAAATCTCCTCTAGTGGTCATCTGAGTTACTAGGCAGCAGTGTAAACAGTGCTTTTTATCTGAAAAGGCAGTGTTTACACTGAAAAGCTCGCAGGGACAGGCACTAGAATGACGACATTAAATCATGGCCAAATAAGATGTCACACGGTTAGTCATGGGTACGGTGTAAAACCGTAGAAATGTTTGTTTCTGGATTCTGTGCTTCCTGGGTTACAATAATGCAAAGTTCCAGACATCTGAAACCACGCAGTCTCTTTATGTGACACATGATTGGCAAAGCACAGGTGAGCATCAGTTTAACCCCTTAAGACCGCAGGGCGTACTATTACGTCCTCTAATAGGCGGCTCTAAACGCCGCCGGGCGTAATAGTACGCCCTCCGGTCTTTCTGTACTTACCCGATCGCGGTGGGGGGGACTCCCAGGGAGCCCCCCGCGGCACGACCGTCCTCCAGGAAGCCCCCCGGCCGTGTGAGAGTGGGGTCCTAGCGAGGACCCCACAATCACATGGCCGGGTATAGCTGGCTTCTGTATTGCCAGCAGGGGGGCTGCCTGTAATTACAGGGGGTCCCCCTGCTGGCTGAAAATAAAAGTAAAATAAGTTAAAAGCGTAAAAAAATAAAATTATATATACTTAGATCATATATATATATTATATATATATGATCAAAGTATATATATACACATATACATACACACATGTACACCGTGTAGGTGTATTTTACTATTAATATATATATAATTATATATATATATTAATATCAAATTACACGTAGACTGATACTGATTAAATATATATATAATTATTGTTATATATATATTTATATATATTATAAAACAAATTAAAATTAAAATGTAAATACGTTAAAAAATAAAATTAAAAAAATAATTAAAAATAAATAATTAAAAATATATAGATGTGTGTTATTTCGCTCTAACTGTATTGTGAAATTAATATATATATATATATATATATATATATATATATATATCAAAATACACGTAGAACTAAATAATATATATATCTATATACATAAATATATACGTATATATCACTATATATATACCTATATATAAATAAAAATATTTAAAAAAAATTATATAGATATATACACATACGTATATATATACATATATTGATTCTACATATATATTTATGTAATATTTTTACATAATTAGGTATCTTAATTAATTACAATTAGCAGGACCTGCATGACAACCCATGCCTAAAGTAAAGGGAATTTAATTTGCTAGCACTATATTTAACCCTATAACTTTCCGAGACACCATAAAACCTGTACATGGGGGGTACTGTTCTACTCGGGAGACTTCGCTGAACACAAATATTAGTGTTTCAAAACAGTAAAATGTATTACAACGATGATATCGCTAGTAAAAGTGACGTTTTTTGCATTTTTCACGCACAAACAGCATTAAACGGACAATATTATTGCTATGATACTTTTTACTGTTTTGAAACACAAATATTTGTGTTCAGTGAAGTCTCCCGAGTACAACAGTACCCCTCATGTACAGGTTTTATAGTGTTTTCAAAAGTTACAGCGCCAAATATAAGGCTTGCGTTTCATTTTTTTTCACATGTACCGCCGCCAGATTGGTTACGCTTTTGCCTTTGAGACTTATGTAGCCCAAGAACAAAATAGTTTTGGCGATGGTAGCGTCATTTGCATTGCAGACAAACCCGGGCAGCTGCAGTCAGGAGTGTCCAGTTTTAGTTATTTTTCAGTCAAACACTGGCCAAAATTGGCGCTGCATTTTTCACACACAAAACAAATATCATTTTCAACGCTAACTTTGGCCAGTGTTTGTGACCAAATGGCTACTAAAAAGACTGGACATACCCCATTTGCAATACCTTGGGTTGTCTACTATTGCAAATAGTATGCCATTATGGGTGTAAATTTAATTCCTGGGCTACTATACAGTCCCTAAGGCAACGTAACCAATTTGGCGAATTTCAATTTCAAAATGTAACGTGCTATATTTGACCCTGTAACTTCCAAAAACGCCATAAAACCTGTACATAGGGGGTACTGTTTTACACGTGAGACTTTGCTGAATACAAATATGTGTATTTTATTGCAGTAAAAGCAAACAGTATTATGACATTGACAGTTAAAATGTCATGTAGAACTAAAAAAAATAAAAAAAAATCTTATTTTCTCCCATTTTTTTCATATTAAATTATGTTTCATAGCTAAATATTTGATATTAAATGAAAGCCCTGTTTCCCCTGAATAAAATGATATATAATAAGGGTGGGTGCATTTACTATGAAAGAGGTGTATTACGGTTGGACAGACATGTAGCGCAAATGCCAGGTTTTGTTTACATTTTGTTTTGTTCACAACGTGTACATTTGGCTCCGTCCTTAAGGGGTTAAATACGCTAAAATTGTATACTGTGAGTAGCTGACAGGAGATACCTTGCATAGATTGCTGACTTCCTTATACAGGGAGATACCATAGGAGACTGCTAGGTGACCAGCAGTCTCTCATCCTGAAGTGTAACATCTCATTGTTCATTCTTCACAGCCATCCACGTCTCATACCCACCCCATCCCTGCCATATTGCACAGTTACATAGTAAAAATACTCCAGTCCATCAAGTTCAGCCTTTCACACAACTCTATTAATGGTATCCAAAAATGGTGGAAAACTTAAATTTGCAGTTATTTCCAATAAAAAAAAGAAAAGGAAATTCCTTTTTGACTACAAAAAAATGAGCCTCCTTTGTCATTGGATCAACAAGCAGCACATACCGTATATACTTATATCCTTAAATATTCTGGTTTTCCAAAAAAAGACATCCAGATGTTAAAAAATCAGTACAGAATCTGATAGAACGAGCTCTTTGGACAGAGAATTCAAGGACACATATTCCAATTTACTCTGCCGTAGGTGAAGTCTCCTTTTGAAAGGTGAATTTAATTCCCAGGTAAACTACCAGTTGAGAAGAAGAAAAATAAATAAATACTATATATATTGAGCTGGTAGGGAGATCCCCCCCCCCCTGCACACATCCTAGTGTACAAGTCAATTGATATTTTTAATAGTTTTTTGTTATTTTGTAGAAACTATCTTGGCAACTGGTGTTATTTAATTAATTAAACCGTGAATTACAATGAGTGAAAAAAAAAAAAAATTATAATTAAAATATTAATGGATTTAGAAAAAGCATCTCCAACTCTGCTTTAGCTATGCAAGTCTGAATTTTAAAGATTACACCCTTGTTTTTGCTTCTGCATGGTTAGTGGGAACTTTCCCCCCTCCCCCCACCCGTCTTGTGGTAATAGTGACTGATGTCGGTGGGTTTCCTTTCCTGTTTTCATGGCTGATTTTATATCAATATGTATGTATACATATATTTTTTTTAACCTCCGAATCCCTCCCCCACACCTGCTGAGTGTGTCTGAGAGAGCTCATTTTCCTAGATGCGCGCACACCTGTCTGTTAAACACCTCTTGCGATTTGCTAAGGCCTCTCTGTCTGTTGCGGTCTCAGAGGTAATTAAAGCTAAACAAACAATGGGACAGGGTTGTCTCTGCAGGATCTTGTCTGGGCAGCTCTATGGAAATCAAAGACTGAGACCTATGTTTTGTTTTCCTACCTTAGAGAACCGACAAACAACCCGCAGTGTATAGCTACCTAGAATGTCACAACTCCCAGCTCCCCTAGCTGCCTGGAGACTGGCTGGCAGTGATGGGTGTTTGCAGTTTACAGCTAGGTTTCTAGGTTTCCCTATCTCTGAATACATTTTCCAGATTTTTGTAGATATACACAATATTTACATTATATACACAATATTTTCGTGTGACACACTAGAAGATGAAACTATCTCTTCTTTTACGTGAAAGGTATCTCTGTCACACACTATATCGATAACTGGGGGACTGTTTAAAATTTTCAATTAACACGCTAGTGTTTCAGCAGCCAGATGGGCTATTTTACTGATTAGCCTATTATTTTTGGCACAAATAAATGTCCGGTTCACATCTCCTTATTACAGGTGGATGTGTTGCCATTAGCACTATTTGCACGATATCTACGTTGGCCTCATCCTGCCATATTGCCACATATATATATATATATGCCTAAAATGTGTGACCGAAAAAGTTGCAGTGAATGGCTAAGGCCTCTGAATTTTACCTGTAATTTGGAGTTCTCTGGATCTATTCACTTAACGGAGAATTGAAAATGGAATTGCAAAATTAAGGTCAATATATTTTGGCGTGAATTTTACAGTAAGGCTTTCAGTTCACCGAAATTCACTCTTTTAGTGAATAAGTCCTTTCATGTATTAATGGCAAACACAGAGAGATGGATTGCATCAAGGCCTAACAGTCTTCTCCAGAATTTAGGATTCATACATGTCTAATGGAAGCCATCTTGTTTATTTAAAGTGAACCCATCATCACAGGTTCAGTTTAATAAAATTGTACCCTCCGTCCCAAAGATTATGACTAAATGATAAATTATATGTTCAATTTTAAAATGTGGGCAAATTGACTCGCCTCACTTCCAGTGCAGCTCTATGTCTGCACTTCACTTGAACTCTAAATTGTCCTGCTTCAAGACAGTTCCCCAAGTAGGGCAATACTCCATGACAATGACATGCTAGTCACGTCAGTCACTCAATTCCTATATTCCCCTAACCAGTGCTAGAAATACTGACTAAAGGAGTAGCAACAACAATCATTTGCATATAACCAGTAGAAGGTCTCTCCTGCTTTCCCTGTCTCAGTTCGTTCTACAACATAGACGCTGTGGTGAGGTATTGGTTGACATTTGCTAAAAGGCCTTTGTTTTAGTTTTTTTTAATTAGAAATACCCTCTTCCCCCTCTCTCACCCCACCTCCAATCTGTACATTACATTATTCTGCAAGCATAATGTATCAATGGGATTTTATGCTCTTTAGAATGCGCATGTGAGTTGTGTACATTGACAGGTTTTTCCATAGAGATCTAAATAAATGTTCAGTGGTTTATTCACTAAATCAGAAATTGTGGAGGATTTCGAAGGGCATTTGCAAAATTGTAGATCTCAGTGGCCACACTGGAATGTCAGAAAGGGATTTTTTTTTTTTCCCTCATTTTTTTATTTTGTCCTTAAAGTGCGCACCTGTCATGGTAAACTTGTTTCCTGAAATTATTTTGTAAAATGAGCAGTTAATTGAATTTGGAAACATAAAATGTATACTCAATCTGTCAGTAAATTCTCGTTCTATATTGAGTGACGGGGGAGTGCATGGAAACCCTTCTACAGCGCGTTTCTGTTGTGCCAAATCCGCTACAACGCAAGCAATATCGCAGAAAGACTCTTGTTGCACTGTTCAGATGTTGATGTCCTGGCAGTGAAGCCAGCGGGTCTACGTCACGGGGCAGAAGAGGAACTGCCAATTCCCAGGATTCTTAAAAGAACACTAAAATGATAGGTATTCAATAATTCCTAACGCTATAGTGTTCTTTTACCAAGGTACTCCCTCCCACTTTCCTTGAAATGGTTTGAAAGGTGAATAGGCATTTATTTCCTTGGCTTGGTGTAAATACTGCCTTTTCTCTGAAAAAGCAGAGTTTACATTAAGAAAACAATGCAGGGACAGGCTATAGACGCCAGAACCACTACAGTAAGCTTTAGTAGTTCTGGTGACTGTAGTGTCCGTTTAAGTGTATCAATGTACCACCTCTTTAACCTGCAACTGAGCCTTTTCATCTTGGCTCCCTGTTAATCATTGTTACAAGCTCTGTCCTTAGTACCTGCTAGTCTGCGTAGAGAGAGCATACAGAGAAAAGAAATTTGCAATGTGTGTGGCCTGATTTTATCTTGTCTGAATAGGATTATGATGTAAATTTCTTAAATCCTTTTTAAATATGAATTTAAAAGAAAAAGGAGCACCTCACAGGGGAACAAAAAGGTTAACACAGGGTTTAGGGGATTTAAAATAAATACATTTTATTCAATGGTATAAATTCCAATAAAGTGACCGTTTTCCTTTTAAACAGTGCCTAAAGCAATGAAAATAAAAATAATAAAAAAAAATATATATATATATATATAATTATACACACACACTTTTTTTTTATTGTGAATTATATATTCATTACTGAAGCAGCTGTTGTCCTCTTCAAGTGAGCTTGTCATGGCACGTTCCCTTTTAAAGTATTACTACAACCATCCTAACCAATACAGGCCACGTTAGTACTAGATATGATGGTAGGGGAACCCTGGGGCATGGACAGGGCTAGAAGGGGGGGGCATTAATACCCCCCCCCCCCCTGTTTCTTGACCACTAGTATGATGAGGCTTGTGAGCAGCTACAGCACTAAATATATCATGTTACTATATTCAATCATTGTTACTGCAGTATTAATATAAAATATTTTAGTATTAAATTAAGGTAGTGGAGTGTGCTGGTTTGGCCTCAAATGTGGCTGTTCGTTGTAGCTGCCCCTCAGGCCAAATATAGCCAGCACTCCTCTGCACTGGAAGGCTTGTAACACTGATTTGTAACGGTTTTACATTTATTTACCCTGTTACATGGGTCCCCTGTGCAGAACGACATCCTGCTTTTGTAGAGCTGCAAAAGGTAAATGGCGATCCTGCATGTCATTCATTGGCTGAGAGCATCAGCTGTTTGCTTTTAGCCAATGATTGCCCCTCTGTGCATAGAAATGTCAGAATTGACACTGGCAAGCCCAGAGCGCTTGTTCCGGGCTGGTCGATGAAGTCCCAATGATGCTGCCAGAGGTGGTTACACCAGGGGCAGCTTAGAGGTTAAACTCTGCTTGTGCAACGTTGCAAAGCAAAACACTGCACACTCAGACTCCAGGCACCATGACCATTTCAAATCATTGAAGTGGTAATGGTGCTTGGTGTAACCCTTTAAAGTAGCAATCCCTTTGTCCATGCTTCCCACTTCAGTTAATAACCTCCTTTTCTGTTTACTGATTTCACAAAAAAAGGTATGATCCTAGTAAAACAAGCAGAGTTAAAGGATCACTATAGGGTCAGGAACACAAACATGTATTCCTGTCCCTATAATGTTAAAACCACCATCTAGCCCCCTTGCGTCCCTCATGCCTCTATAAATATAGCAAAATCTTTCTGTATTCAAGCCAGAAGCTTTAACTCTTCATGCTGTTAGACTCAGAAAAACAAGCAGGCTGCTGACATCATCAGAAGTGGTAACCTGATCCAATCACAATGTTTCTGAAAGAGGCAGATCAGGGGCAGAGCCAGCATGATTCAAACACAGCTCTGGCCAATCAGCATCTCCTCATAGAGATGAATTGAATCAACGAATCTCTATGAGGAACGTTCAGTGTCTGCATGCAGAGGGAGGAGACACTGAATGTTTGGATGCATTTTAGGCAGCCATGACCCAGGAAGGATCTCTAACAGCCATCTGAGGAGTGGCCAGTAAAGTTATCACTAGGCTGTAATGTAAACACTGCATTTTCTCTGAAAAGACAGTGTTTACAGCAAAAAGCCTGAAAGTAATGGTTCTACTCACCAGAACAAATTCAATAAGCTGTAGTTGTTCTGGTGACTATAGTGTCCCTTTAAGGTGAGATAAACTTCATTGTTATTTAATTGTTAATGGGGGCATTAATATGAACAGGCATGAGATGACTTCTTTAGTGATCGTTTAGCTGTGATGTGCAAGAAGACGTCTATGGCATTCTGCTTCTGTCTTTAGTAGAATATTTGAACCTGTAAACAAAAAAAGAAATTGAGCAAAAAATTAATGAATAGCTTTTTATTTTGTTTCATTTTTTATTTTTTTATTTTAATCTTAAAAAGCTAGGACTGCCCTAGGCATTTGCAATACACTCATTGTTCCTCTAACTCATATGTAAGACAATAAGATGCCTTGTTTAATACCAGTTCGTAAAGTGGGCCCTTATCAGAATAGCGTTCATACTTCGAGCATCACGTACAAGAGTTTGAGGCCCTCTGGGTTGCTTTTATAGCAGTACATTGCACTTCCTGTGTCATGTTTGCTGTTCAACTCTGAATGCATATTTTAATGGTTCCCTATTATGCCTTGTTCCAGGAGACCTGGAAACCACATAATAAAACCACGAGAAAAACAGTCAAGCACAAACATGCCCCAGTGTTTCCTGAAATAAGTGGATGTTATAGAGTCCCAGGAGCTGACTATTTCAGCTGCCGTCATTAAACATGCACTTGATTTTGATGTTCAATTTAAAATCCTGGTTGCCACTCACAAATCACTTCCTTACTGTGGCCCATATACCTATCCTCATTATTAACGAAGTGTAAAAAGTGCACGGTTTAAACAAAATAAGATTTAAAAAAATTCCATTTCAGACTTATAGAATTTTCGCTATGTTGACTTTCGTAACCAAAACCCACTGGTGGCGGGAAGGTTAACCAAGTGGTGGCCAACCGCTTCCTAGTCAGCTACCACATAAAAAGAAAAAAAATGTGGGTTTCCATATGAGCACCATACTTGTATGATGGACGTATAGAACCGCGAAACCGGTCCTTTCCCTTTCCCTTCCTTTTTCAACCCATGGAGGTCTGGATTTGGAGTCACACTCAAAATTAAAGTGGAAAAACACACTACAGGCTGATCCAACTTTGATGTAATGTCCTTAAAACAAGTCAAAATGAGGCTCAATAGTGCCTACAACGCCTGTGCATGCTCCTGATGAGGTGGCGGATGGTCTCCTGAGGGATCTCCTCCCAGACCTGGACTAAAGCATCTGCCAACTTCTGGACAGTCTGTGGTGCAACGTGACGTTGGTGGATGGAGCCAGACATGATGTCCCAGATGTGCTCAATTGGATTCAGGTCTGGGGAATGGGCGGGCCAGTCCATAGCATCAATGCCTTCATCTTGCAGGAACTGCTGACACACTCCAGCCACATGAGGTTTAGCATTGTCTTGCATTAGGAGGAACCCGGGGCCAACCGCACCAGCATATGGCCTCACCTGTGGACGTTGGGCCTCATACCACCCTCATGGAGTCTGTTTCTGCCAGTTTGAGCAGACACATGCACGTTTGTGGCATGCTGGAGGTCATTTTGCAGGGCTCTGGCAGTGCTCCTCCTGTTCCTCCTTGCACTGCTGGGTTGTTGCCCTCCTACGGCCTCCTCCACATCTCCTGATGTACTGGCCCAGGGGCGGACTGACAACTTACAGGGCCCTCGGGCAATGGGAGACCAAGGGCCCCCTTCTGGTGCAATGTTTTTTAGATGCTGCTACTTTTCTCCCCCTTCTTTGTGTGGCTCTCACACAGATATTATAGGCATGCTGCCCTGCACCCATAATGGCTGTGTGAGAACCACACAGTCATGACTCCTACAAGGTTTTGCTTTTAAGAGGTTAATCTAACCAAAAACAGTGTTTTAATAAAACACTCTTTTTCAAAGAAGTAACCCTGACTGGCATGCTTCGACCCCCCCCCCCCCTATTCCCACTAAAATAAACAAATAAAGCCAATATAATTATACACTTTCTCTGTGTTTGCTGGTGACATCACAAGCAGTGTCCCCCACATTTGTTTTCAAGTCCATGTAAGTAGCCTCCAACTGAGGTGGGTGAGGGCAAACATAGCCTCCCACTGAGGTGGGTGGAGGGGGCATGGGGCTGAGGTGGGTGAAAGAAAGATGGGTGCTGGGGAAATGGGTGCCGAGGTGGGTGGAGTGTGCGTGGGGCCGAGGTGGGTGGAGTGTGCGTGGGGCCGAGGTGGGTGGAGTGTGCGTGGGGCCGAGGTGGGTGGAGGGGGCGTGGGGCCGAGGTGGGTGGAGGGGGCCAAGGTGGAGGTAGGATTGTATGGGGGGGGTTTACAGACCTGCTGTTTCTGTCAGGCTGCTCCTCAGCTTCAGCAACTCAGCAGATTCAGGAGGAGAGGAGGAGTTCTGGAAGTGATGTCACTTCCCCTCTCCCAGGACCCGCCCCCTCACATGGAGCTCTGCACAGAGAGGATGGAAGAGACCTGGCAGCAGCAGGATTGCTGCCAAGTCTTACTCAGTAGGTGAGAGGACACATCGGGGTAACAAATCCTGTGTAACTGTGCCTCTCTGGCCAGAGTGAGTGCATGGCTGTTTAGCCAGCCGGGCCCCTGACTGCCTCGGGCCCTCGGTCATTGACCAATCTGCCCGAGTGGTCAGTCCGCCCCTGTACTGGCCTGTCTCCTGGTAGAGAGAGATATATACACACACACCCGAAAAAAAGTCTGCATAGACTGTAACGTTGGCTACCTTATATATCACTGTATTTGCTTAAGAAAGCAGCAGTTAAAATTGATCCTACAAGATTTAAGAGTGCTCTCTACTAGGAATATATATATATATATATATATATATTTCACGCTGGGTCCCGCACTCCTGCTCCCAGTCTTGTTTATTGCCTAGGTGCCACTCCGACCTCAAAATATAAAATACCTTGTTGGAAGTGCACTCACAGGACTTGATACTGTTGCCAAAAATGTGCCATTTATTCAAGCTTCAAAAGTTGATTACATAGTGTCAATGTTTCAGTCCACTAGGGACTTTTTTCCAGACTTGAAATAAATAAATAAATTTTATATAAAACATTTTTGTGTTTTTTTACTTTTTAAAAATAAAATCATTTTTGGTCTACCTGGATTTTTGTGTGTGGTTAAAAAAATAAAAATAAAATAAATCCTGACCAGAAAAGAATGGGTTAATTCTCCCTGCTTTGAGCTGGAGATTACAAGGATTATCCCAAAGCTCTGTCTTCACCAAATGATTGTGTAAACCAAACAGTTATATTAGAGATGGTGCTCGGTTCCTCGGGGCAGATTCCTGCTGTTCATTCCATTACAAGGGATTCCTGATGCTCTAGCTAACTCCATTGACCGCTTCATTTGATGATTGAACGAGGTACTTTAGTTCCTGGGTGAGGTCTTGTGTTTTTGTCTCTCGGCAGTAACTGCCCTTCTGATCAGTGGAAGGCTAAAACTGTGCGATTGATTCCAATCTTTATTAGTCAAACGAGGGCAAGCTCACCAGCTTGTTGATACAGTGTAAAGTGCATTCATGGAACAGCGATTTATTTTATTTTTGTGAATTGCAAACCAGACTGCATCATGTTGACTAAATAAATTGGAGATTTCTCTCAAATCTGCTATGGATGCCTAAACTTTGCAATTTGATTTTCAGTTTAATATGATTTTTTTTTAAATGTGTAATAATTAACCCCCTGTGAGAGAAACTGGTTCAACGCAGTGCTCTTCCCAAAGAGTTAACGCACCTCCGTAAATATAAAAGTAAGAAATTAAGAAGTTTGGTGTAATTAGGGGCAGGGAGATGGAAATTAGGAGGGGGGGTCTATGAGTAGCCGGGGGCCCTGAGGGGTGACTCACTCTTTGGATGTCCTAGTTATTTTGCATGCTTTGAGGAGAATCCTTTTTTGTTCCAAAGAGGCCTTATCAGAGCCCCTTGGACAAAGAGTGGCTTTCACAGGCAGTGCTGGCACCAAACTCTAAGGGATGAGGGTGGGAGGGGGAGGTCAGGGTCTGTGCCAGGCAGGATGACTGCCTCTGTGTGTGTGGGGAAGCCGGACCCTCGCCTCCAATAACTATATTGTTGGACAATCTCTCAAATGTTACCCAGATTTCCATCAATATCTATACATGGTGCACTTGTGTCCCTATTTATCCTAACAAAATTTTTTTGAAAGAGGAATTCTGTACACTTCATTTAATTAAACAGTGAAAACTACTTAATCATAAACTTTTTTTTATTTTTCCATGTGAAGCCATTTGCTGTTGAATTTTTATTAAATATTTAGCAGTTCACATCACAATTCAGTACAGACAAGGCAACGCCACAACAAACCTTGCAGAGAGGAAGTAGAAAAAAACATTGGTAAAATTTATTATTTTTTTAAATGCCGCTGCGGTGTTCTTGACACCTGTCAGGCGTGTTTGCGCCTCTTTATTCCTCTATGTATGCGCTACAGTTTTCCATTTTGTGACTTACCTATCATTTTTGTTCTCACTTCTCTTATTCTGATCTAATTTTCAGATCAAAATTTGTAACTCTTCCTACGATAAAAAAAAAAAAAACAACAAAACCCCAAGATTTTCCTTCTTATTCTGTGTGCTTCAGTCGCAAGCAATATTTGCATGTGAAATCAGTCAAGCCATTTTATATACATGACCCCCACAGTTTAATTTCGCCTCTTCCCTCTAAGCTACAAAGGACAGTAACGATGATTGAAAGCTAACATGGCGGTGTCCAGTTGCAGGATAAATTGGCGTGGATATCTACTGTAAATTTTTTGTACTTCATACATATACATATTAATATAGGGATAAAAAAACAAAATATGAAATTTTGCGAAATTAGTTACCTTATAATTATTGCAATAAAATACCAAGCATTTAAACACGGTTAAAGTAGTTGGTATGTGAGGTTAGACTGACAGAAACCTGACCTCTAGTGAAACGAGGATGCCGGTAATTTTGTTCAAATTAAATTTTATGTGGAAGAAATCAATTTAGTTAGAAAAATAGACATACTGTACTGGTAGTCCTGTATTAAATCAAAGGGGGGTTGGAGGTGGGTGCAGTACTCTCCAGTGTTTTGGCAAATCGAGCTTTTGATTTTGAGGTTTTTATTTTTTTTGTCCTACTTTTTTTTTTTTTCGTACAATTAATATGAAGTGTTTGCAATGCGCTGTGTGAACCCTGGCTTTTAAAACTGTTTTAACCCGTGTAATGTTTGTGAATTAAGTCACCCAGTCAGACCACATAATTTGAATGATTTGGTCTGGGTGCTGTGTCCCTTTATTTGTAACCCAACCTAATGAAAGCATTGCTGTTTTAGTAGATACACACCTCTAATGGATGACTTCCTGACAGCCATTAGAGTTGCGCTTGCACTGAGAACCAAGTCAAACTCTGTTCTTAAACATGCCTCACAATGTTGGGAGGTATGAGATTGGGACAGATGGGCGGGCTAGTGCTGCTACTCGTATAATTGGTGACATCCATAATGAGAAACGTGTCGGGCTCACGCTGTGCTGCCCAAGCATAGTTTCGTAGTGTCCCCAGATGCGGGACACCAGGGAACTAAATTAGGACAGTTGAGACGGCGGGAGCCTCCATAGATATTGTCTTGCAATGAGTGAAACAATGCCATATTTCTCACCAGCAGAAGTGACAAAACTTGACAATAGGCACATTTATCTTTAAGTTTTGCAAACCAGAGGACAAATGCACAAGTCAAAGTATATTAAGAAACAAAGATTGAAAAAGAAAAACAGATTAAAGTGAGGAATAGGAGATGAACAGTTTGGAGAAAGGTAAGTATAGAGTGACAGAACCGCTTTAATCCAAATAGGCCCAAGACTTTGTGGTGTTTGTTTGGAAATCCGGCTCAGCCTATATATATCTACCTGTTCTGTGCATAGAGAATGACTCAAAGGGCGGTGACCATCGTAAAATATATTGCAAAATTTTACCTTTACCAACATGCTGCCAAAATAGTTTGTCCTAGTATCCCTCAATATAAAGATTAGTATATATGGGAAAATTGTACATTTTTATTTTAACCACTTAAGGACCAAACTTCTGGAATAAAAGGAAATCATGACGGAATATTTCCATCATCTGTCCTTAAGGGGTTAAGCTGCATGTGTGTTGTGTTTTATTTTTCTTTCGTTCGTTCTCTCTGTCTTTGCGTATTAGTGTGTTACTGCTTGCATGCTGGAGTTATCTCCTTGTCTGATATCATTTGTTTGCCATGACTGTGTCTCACAGGCAGGGCAGTGGGCACAGTGTTTACTAGTGGTGCCTGTCACTACTTCCTACCCGCATCAAGAGTTGGCAGAACAAACAGTGGGTCTAGGAGCTTGGTGGGTGAGGGCATGTAAACAGATCATATTTGGCTCGTTGGTAGAGAATTTTAATTGGGCTGTAGTGCCAGCAAGGTATTTTTTTTTTCTTTGTATTTTTGGCTTGGGGTGTGTTGAATAAAGCACACTTGGTTAAAAAGGTTTGCCCCGCCACCCACTGTCTCAAACTCTGGTTATTTTCACAGAACAAATAATGCGTTCACTGAAAATGTTTGAAAGATAATATTTCCCGGAGGGTAAAGAATTCACACTTTGGGTGTTGGAGCATAGTATTTGTGTCATGAATGTATTATACCTGGGGGAGGAAATGGTGTTAAAAATAATAGTATCAAATGTTCGCTCTGTTTCCCAGATGGTGGATGATGAATAGTGTAATATCTCTGGGTTAGAGTTTAGGAATATTAACCTGACTGGAGGAAAAACGATTTAATGCTGGAGAGGTGATGAAGGCTATCCTGGGTGCGATGCTAAGGATTCATTAGGTAGAGTAGGATAAGGATGGCCTGTGATCGATTTACTGGCTGTTGGAACTGTACAAATTTACTAGCTGAGTAATAATAGACTGATGTACTGCCTGGGGGTAAGTTCAGGCTCACTACCTGAGAGATTCAGGCTGGTATACAGCTGGGGGGGGTACACTACCGAAGAGATTCAGGCTGGTATACTGCGGCAGTGGGGGGGTTCAGGCTCACTACTTGAAGGATACAGATACTGACCGGGTGGGGGTACAGGCTCACTAACGGTGTTTAAGGCTGATATACTGCTGGGTGGGGTGGGGGTACAAAAGCTGAGTGATTCAAGCTGGTATACTGCTGTGGGGGGGAGGGTACACTAGCTGAGAGATATAGGCTGGTATACTACTTGGGGGTACAATAGCTGAGAGATTCAGGCTGGTATTCTGCTGGGGGAGGGCTGGTACACTAGCGGAGAGGTTCAGACTTGTATACAGCTGGGGGGTACACTAGCTAAGAGATTCAGGCTGGTATACTGCTGGGGGGTACATTAGCTGAGAGATTTAGGCTGGTATACTGTTGGGGGGGGAATACACTAGCTGACAGATTCAGGCTGGTATACTTCCGGGGGGGCTACACTAGCTGAGAGATTCAGGCTGGTATCCGCACACTCAGCTGAGAGATTCAGGCTGTATTCTGCTGGGGTCACTAGCTTAGAAATTCAGGCTGGTATAGCTGGGGTAACATTAGCTGAGAGATTCAGGCTGGTATTCTGCCACCAGCTTGGGGGTACACTAGCTGAGAAATTCAGGCTGGTATACTGCTGGGGTACACCAGCTGATGTGATTCAGGCTGGTATACTGTTAAGTACACTAGCTGAGAGATTCAGGCTGGTATAAGCACTAGCTGAGAGATTCAGGCTGGTATACTGTTGGGGGGTACACTAGCTGAGAGAGGCTGGTATACTGTTGGGGGCACACTAGCTGAGAGATTCAGGCTGGTATATGTTGGGGTACACTACCAGGCTGGTAGATTGTTAGGTGGTACACTCCAGGCTGGTATACTGCTGGGGGGGTACACTAGCTGGAGAGATTCAGGCTGGTATACTGGGGTTACACTAGCTGAGAGATTCAGGCTGGTATCCAGCAGGGTGATCCAGGCTGGTATACCGTTGGGGTGGTACACCAGGCACACTAGCTGGAGAGATTCGAGAGACTGGTATACAGCTGGGGTACACCAGCTGAGAGATTCAGGCTGGCATCCAGCTAGGGCTGGGGGCAAATACTTTAGCCGAGAGATTCCAGGGCTGGTATACCGCGGGGTACGCATTAGCTGAGAGATTCAGGCTGGTATACCGCGGGGGGCTTACACTAGCTGAGAGATTCAGGCTGGTATAGGCTGAGAGATTCAGGCTGGTACACTGCGGCATTACACTAGAGATTCAGGCTGGTATACTGCGGGGCCTACCTAGCTGAGAGATTCAGGCTGGTATACTGCTGGGGTACACTAGGAGAGATCCAGGGCCGGTATACTGGGGGCTACACCAGCTGAGAGATCCAGGCTGGTATACTGTTGGGGGTACACTCAGCTGAGACCGGGTTGGGGGATTGAGCCGACCAGCCTGCGGAAGTACCGTTAAACAACCAGCCAGGAGAGATTCAGGCTAGTGGCTACACGTTGGGGGTACACTAGCTGAGAGATTCAGGCTGGTATACTGCTGGGGGGTACACTAGCTGAGAAATTCAGGCTGGTATACTGCTGGGGGGTACACTAGCTGATAGATTCAGGCTGGTATACTGTTGGGGTACACTAGCTGAGAGATTCAGGCTGGTATACTGTTGGGGGGGTACACTAGCTGAGAGATTCAGGCTGGTATACTGTTGGGGGGGTACACTAGCTGAGAGATTCAGGCTGGTATACTGTTGGGGGGGTACACTAGCTGAGAGATTCAGGCTGGTATACTGTTGGGGTACACTAGCTGAGAGGGACCAGGCTGGTATAATGTTGGGGTACACTAGCTGAGAGACTGTAGGCTGGTATAATTGTTAGGTGGTACACTCAGCTGAGAGATTCAGGCTGGTATACTGCTGGGGGGTACACTAGCTGGAGAGATTCAGGCTGGTATACTGCTGGGGGTTACACTAGCTGAGTAGATTTGTGGGCTGGTATCCAGCAGGGTTATGGGGCACACTAGCTGAGAGATCCGGTGACTGGTATACAGCCAGTACACTAGCTGAGAGATTCAGGCTGCGCTACCGCTGGGGGCAAATACTTTCACGAGAGATTCAGGGCTGGTATACCGCGGGGTATCATTAGCTGAGAGATTCAGGCTGGTATACCGCGGGGGGCTTACACTAGCTGAGAGATTCAGGCTGGTATACCGCGGCACTCAGGGGCCGAGAGATCCAGGCTGGTATACCGCTGGGGGCTACACTAGCTGAGAGAGATTCAGGCTGGTATACTGCTACACTAGCTGAGAGATTCAGGCTGGTATACTGCTGGGGCTTACACTAGCTGAGAGATCTCAGGCTGGTATACTGTTGGGGGTACACCAGCTGAGAGGATTCAGGCTGGTATACTGTTGGGGGGTAAGCACTAGCTGAGAGATTCAGGCTGGTATACTGTTGGGGGTACACTCAGCTTGAGAGATTCAGGCCGGCATACTGTTGGGGTACATTAGCTGAGAGATTCAGGCTGGTATACTGTTGGGGGGTACACTAGCTGAGAGATTCAGGCTGGTATATACTGCTGGGGGGGTACACTAGCTGAGAGATTCAGGCTGGTATACTCTTGGGGTGTACACTAGCTGAGAGATTCAGGCTGGTATACTGTTGGGGTACACTAGCTGAGAGAGGCCGGTATACTGGGGGAGGGTACACTAGCTGAGAGATATAGGCTGGTATACTACTTGGGGGTACAATAGCTGAGACATTCAGGCTGGTATTCTGCTGGGGGAGGGGTGGTACACCAGCGGAGAGGTTCAGACTGGTATACAGCTGGGGGCTACACTAGCTGAGAGATTCAGGCTGGTATACTGCTGGGGCTTGTACACTAGCGGAGAGATTCAGGCTGGTATACTGCTGGGGCTTGTACACTAGCGGAGAGATTCAGGCTGGTATACTGCTGGGGCTTGTACACTAGCGGAGAGATTCAGGCTGGTATACTGCTGGGGCTTGTACACTAGCTGAGAGATTCAGGCTGGTATACTGCTGGGGGTTGTACACTAGCTGAGAGATTCAGGCTGGTATACTGCTTGGGCTTGTACACTAGCTGAGAGATTCAGGCTGGTATACTGCTGGGGGGGAGGGTACACTACCTGAGAGATTCAGGCTGGTATACTGCTGGGGGGGTACACTAGCTGAGAGATTCAGGCTGGTATACTGCTGGGGGGGAGGGTACACTAGCTGAGAGATTCAGGCTGGTATACTGGTGTCAGGAGTTGTCTTGCTGTTTAGGACGGAGGCTGTTTTTGCTGGCTTGGAGAATAGTAGTTTCCTGGGAGCAGAGGGAGTGACCTTTAATGCCAAGCCTCTCCACACAATCTCCCTGTGAGAGCTGTGACAAGTTCACACACAATCCCTGGAAACAGAGTTACATTGTTACTGAGTTCTGTGTCATCCTGATAGCAGGTCTTGTTCCTACATACTGGGAGTTGTCTCCCAGCCTGCCCTGCTGCAGTTATAGGCTGATGACATCCCAGATTACACAGTAATGCTCTGCAGACCTGCCACAGCCAGGGTTAGACCCTGCTATAACCCTGTTTAGAATGTCACCAGTTCTCACCATGTGGCAGACGCTGTCACTGTAGCATTAGGAAGAGGAGGGGGGGGGGGCTCTTTCCACTCCCTGAATCATTTGCAGTTTCTGCTTCATCTGTGTCAGCCCCCCATGGGGATTGCCTGGTCCCCACATACAAACATCTGCCTATTGTTTCGCTTTCATGCAAAGGCTGCTCAGGGTGTCTGCGGTTCTCTGGCCATAAGACGTTAAATCCAGTTGGCAGCAACTGTGTCCAGCTACAATTTCCACCTGTACGTACAGAGAGCTGACACAATCACCCGGCTTCTAGGCTTTTTCTCTACAATTGTTGCCTACAAACTGGGTGGGTGTGGTGGGGATCAAAGTACCGAGCATAATTAAACCCCTTGTTACAAACTGAGGAAATCTCGAAAATCCTTTCCTTTTTGAAGGAGTCCGACCGGCTTGTTCTTTGCAGAACAATCAAGAGTGTATAGAGACTTAACCCTTTAATTGCCAGAAAATACACAGGTCCTACATGGGTAAGGCTGCAAACCGCTTCGCTGTATTCTTAATTGTGTAATTGTGTTAATACACCTGCAGTCATCCAAACCCGCAAGCTACAGTATTTCAAGCAGAATTTATTTTTGTTTTCATTTTATTTTTCTTTCTTTGTTTGCTGATCCGCCTGTGAGCGAAGGGGTTAGTCTTGGTGTTTTGTAAACGTGATTCATATTTACTAGTGGATCAAGACTGTGGTATATTGTCATTGCGTGCAGCCTTTGTGTTTTGAATACGTAGTATTTATGTGGTTGCATTTTATTTTACAGTGATGTTCACAATGGCTTTTGTTATGCTTTTATTGTGTTGTTTTGTTTTCTGTCAAAGCCAATTGCAATTTTTTTTGTTATAACCAGTTATCGTTTCATAATTTTCTTTTTTTTTTTTTTTTAATATAATTAAATTTTATAAATAATTTGCTGTATTAACTATAAATAGTTAATAATAATTGAGTTAACGGTTCTATTTTTTTTATAGTTTTTTATGTTGATCTCGTAATTGCTTTGGCTTGTTCACAAAAGGATGACATTTGCCCAGACTCGACTTTGCATTTAATGAGCCTAGGCTTAACATTTAATGATGTAATAGAATGGTATTTTTTTTTATCACTCTCACCACCCCCCTTTTTAACTTCCAGCAAGTTAATATGGCGTACTGATTGCGAGTTGAGTAAAACTCACTCTGGACATAGTATCTAGTATCTTCAGTCAGTGGGCCTATTCATTTAGCCAAGGTAACCTACATAATCAATAGAATTTGATTTGTTTGAACAAGATGGATGATTGCTCAACTTTTCTTACCTGGATGTAACCGAACTGCATTCTCGATTATGATGGCTGAGCATTTTGGGAAATGTAGTTCACAAACCAATACCTTGAATGCCAACGTTAGGCATCACTGATGAGTGATAGTTTGACTATTAAGTTGCTAAAGTGTTCAAACGTTAAAAAATGATATGCCTGAAAAAGTCCCTAGAATTCTGTCCACAAAAGATGTATCTGTGCACAATTTAATTTTTTTTTCTCCAACCTAAATTAACATAAAGCACTAGGTCAACTTTTAAGGATCATGGGAGAAGGGTCTACTGGGTAGCATGTGACTGTTCGGCCTGTATGTGTTTGTGTGTAAATGCTTGAAGATAGTATCTCGGATATCCTTATTACACTGTATCATTGTCTAGCTGTAATATCTTACTCCCCACCTCCACCCCCATCCTAGTTTGTATATAAAAGTGTTTTCATTCTAAAGCCCGCTTCCCTCCCACTTTGAAGATTTTATATCTTCTCATAAGCATTGGTGCATTTCTTAGGCACTAGGTGAAGAGGAGGTGTAATTAAAATATATATATATATATATATATATATATATATATATATATATATGTTTTTTATGATTTATTCATCCTTGAACACAGTGTTTTCTTTTATGGCTTTGTCAAATCGCAAAAAGGCATCTATAAAATCAACTTGCCTTTACCAGGTGAGGTGTGTGACAGGCTTTTATCCTAATCCACATTTTCAGTGATCTGTAGTTTCTGAAAATCATGTTGACATGGGATGGGGAGATTACTCGACATTGTTTTGTGAGTTTCTGAGTGCAAATCATGTGAGATAAAAAGCGTGTTACATTCAGGGCCCTTGGCTGTTCCTCTCCAGAAGGCAGCAGCAACGTCTGAGTAGAGCAATAGTTTTTGGCCCTGGGATGGAATACAAAATTAGTTCCCCCTTGCTATTTTTGTGTTCGTAAAGCATTATTCTAACCACCATGACCACTTAAGTGATTTGGAGTGCTAGGATGAGTATGTATGTTCCGTGTTTCAGCTGGAAAGAATGCATATACGGAGATATTTTTGTGCTGGTTGCTGGTTGCACACCCAATACGTGTGAGATTGGCAGCCCAGAACTCTGTGGTCTGTGGCCTGGAGCGTGTGCTTGCCCGTGATTTTGACAGCGAGTGGTCCCACTGACGTCGGAAGTGACGAAGTCATAGCATGGAGGATCGCCTGGTGCTGGAGTCAAGTTGGGGTTAAAAAAACTTTCTTTTACATTTTTTTTTATTGTATTTATTTTTTTTACTTCAAATGGAATATGGAACCTTTGCCGAAGTGCCCAATAGAGCATATTACACAGAAAACGTCCCTCCTCTCCAAATGGTTAAAGCAACCCTACAATGGTTGGAATATTCACATCATATTCATCAGTCCACAGGCAGCAGCCCAAAAACAAAATGCTTGCCCTGCAGCCTTCCAATCGAAAACCGTGTGTTTAGGAGAAATTGCACTGTTTAAATTTTGCAGTAATGTAAAACACAATAGAGGGTCAGCGCTAATTAACCAGATAATAAGATAGGCAGCAACCCTATACAATGGAACCCTCTGAGCCCTTAAAATATAGTCTGAGAAGAACAATACAGAGTAGGGGTAGGGCTGCGCAACAATAATAGCAGTAAAAAAGTTATCCAGATGAGTACAAAACTTGTATATAGTCCCAATTCAAAGCAAGTCTTATTTGTAGTGAAAAAATACTTTGGTAGAACGTTTGAGCCAGAAGACTTTGACTTTGCGTTTACCTGCTGAACGCCGGCAGGTAAAGTATGCCAACATTGGGTGAGTGACCAGTGCTTCACATTAAGAAGCATTAGGTTCAGTGTTTCTCATTGAAAGGCACTGAATTGGTGTTTTGCGACAATTGTTGTGCGTGCACTGGTTCTGCACTGGTCCTCTATGGAAAAACATCTGATTTAGACAAAAGTAATCATCAGCATTTCAAATTTCATCATAGGCAGACCAGGCTGCAGGGGTAGTCTGTAAGGGTGCTGGAATAAAGTTAAGTTTTTAATAGTCAATAGTACATTGGTTTTCTTTCTTTCTGGGCATGTGGCTGATTTTAACTGTTATGGTGCCTTAAATCTGATCCTGCATCACTGTTAAACATCTTGCTTACCGTTTAGCAGAGATTCTTGGTCCCCTGTAGAGTGGCCTCTAATAAGGATATGTGACAGCCGAGTGTAACTCTACCTCACACCATACCAGTTCAGCCAGAGATTGCTGGTAGTGATAGGTTGAGAGCCGACACACACTCAGCCTATCACCGCCTGCTATCCTTGGTGAGGCGGGGTGTAACTCTTCCTGCACCATATAGTCATTGGGAGTTGGGCTGCAGGTTGCCAAGAACTGAGCACTTTTGCTAAACGTTTAATACTAATTTGAGACCCAGCAGGAAAAGGCACCATGACAACATCAATCAGTTGAAGTGTTTCTCTTGCCTTCAGGGTCCTTTTAACTCTGTCTGAGCGGCATGTAACGTATATTGCTTGCTTATGTATATAACATTGGTTCCATCTTACAGTAAAAGGTAACCCTTGGTGACTGTCTAGAGCAGGGGTAGGCAACCTTCGGCACACCAGATGTGCACTACATCAACTATGATGCTTTGTTAGCATTATTGCTATAAGATCATTATATGAGATGTAGTTTGCAACATTTGAAGTCCTGAAAGTTACCAACTCCTGGCCTAGAGGGACACAGCCCTCATCCGTATGGTTGCGTGACTGATGGACAATGTGGGTCATCCCACAAAGGCAAAGGAAGTGGTACTGACCAAAAGGGACAACCCTTTCTTTAGAAGTAGAGTTTTGAAATGTAAGGAGGCATGAAGGTGTGGATTTTAAATTGTTGATCATGCAGCATGGATTAAGTATTGCATGCTCGTTCTTCTTGTTAGGTGTGTTTCTTTAACTTCCATACGAACACTGCCACTGCCGTTGCTGGGGGCATTAAAAAGAGAGAACCTTAGCTGACTCCATTATTTGTACCTCGAATAATCTTCTTCCTTCCAAGATTTGGCTCCTTTACAAATGAGATTAATGAGATCCTGTGGTAGGAGTGGAGAGGAACAGGGAGTTTGAGATTGTACATTTCTTGTTGATAAGTCTTGAAGAATAGAAATTCTTTGCAATGATCATTTTGAATATTTCATTAAGTTAAATATTTCTGTTGCTAGTTCTGTCGGCTATTTTGTAATAGCCAGCTGCAGTCTTTTAATATAACCAATTAATAGGATTGCTGAGAGCAGCCATCTTGACTACAGTGAAATTATTATTATTTTAATTATATAGCGCCATGCAAATTCCGTAGCGCTGTACAATGGAATACATATTAAGAATAGTATTCATTTAAGTGTAGTTACATAAAAAGTGGCAAGACACAAATGTGAAATGCACAGTGTTTCACACGTCTATCCCTTTGAGTTATAGAATGAAAAGTGCTCCCAGTTAAATCACTTGCAATTTTCAGATCCTATTACTTGGCTGTAGTTCAAATACTGTTGGTGAATGTGGCACACAATTTCCTCTTTGGGTTAAACCAACATTACCTAGTGTAAATGTGCAAAATCTTAATATGATCACTTAGTGCGATAGCAATGTATATTTATACAATACTCTGTTACGTTGGTAGAATAAGCTCACTCATAAGATAAAATAAATGAAATACTGTAGCTTAGAAAACCATAACTACCCAGAAATTGTGGTCCAAGGTATGTTGTACCTGACATGTAGGCTTTTTCAATTGGTTTACTAGTAGACTGTCTATTGGAAAAACAAAATGGCTACTTTCTCTGGGATAATAAATAGTTACGTTTCTCTAACCTAAAGACTAGAATAATGCCTTTTTGTTTCATAGGTACAATGTTGTTTCATTTTTTTAAAAATAATATTTGTTTTCTTTCCTTTTTATTCCCTCACAGTTGATCGTAATGTTGGAATTGTTGAGATTCCTACCACTCTTCTTCTGCATCTCTTCCTCCACTTCATTTCCCAACTTTTTCCAACCCAATGTCGCCTTCAACCATATGGCACGTGACCCTGGTTCTGGTTATGTCTATGTTGGGGCTGTAAATCGGATATACCAGCTGTCCTCTGATCTCGATCTCCTGGTTGAGGATTCCACTGGACCACAATTAGACAGCCCTGAATGCCTCCCATTCAAGGACCCTAAAGACTGCCTCCAGGCCTCATCCACCCCCAATTTTAACAAGCTGTTAATTGTAAATACTCACAGTGAGGAGCTTTTAACATGCGGACATGTTTTTCAAGGCATCTGCGATAAAAGGAATTTGCACAATATCTCTAACATCATCTATCGCACAGTAGATCCTGGAGACAACCAGTTTGTAGCGGCCAATGATCCCCATGTCTCCACTGTTGGGATAGTGGAACGGACAGAGGGCCGAGATGTTATGTTTGTGGGGAGGGGCCTAACAGCAAGGCTGTCCAGTGGCATTCCTCCTATTACAATCAGGCAGTTGAACAAGTCACCTATATTCTCCAATGATGGCCTTGGCAAACTGGTGGTGGGAGACTTTTCGGATTACAACAACACTTTTGTGGGTATTTTTTCCAATGAAGGACATGTCTACTTTTTGTTTTACCGTCGTGGATCTAAGTCACAAATGGAGTACAAAACATACCTTGGCAGTGTCTGCAGCCAAGATCTTCTTCTCTACTCTTATGTGGAAGTGCCTCTTGTATGCAATGGAGGTTATAACTTGGCACAGGCGGCCCACCTGGAGACCTTGAATAGAGAACTGTTTGTGGTCTTTGCAGCAACCCAAGGTTCTGGTCCTGTTCCTAGCAATCGGAGAGCTCTTTGCTCTTATAAAATGGAGGATATAGAAAAAAGGGTAGAACGGGCAAGGAGCCTATGCTACACTAACTCAGGGAAAGGGGAAAATGACCAGGAAGAGTCTGGAATAGAGTATGGAGTAAATTCAAAATGTGGTACTCTACCTGAGGTATGTTCTGTTTGTACGTGTGTGTACTAAGCCAATAATGGTGTCCTGGATCAGTGCTTTCAACTGTTTATTTTTCCCCTTCTCGAACAGGACTCCTCTACGAATTTTCCTTGTGGTGGGGAACATACGCCCAGTCCCATCGCCAGTCGTATTTCAATTGATGCATCTCCACTTCTCACTGACCACTCTAGTCTCACTGCTGTGACCGCAATGGTTGAAGATTCCAACACTATTGTGTTCTTAGGAAATGCTGGTGGAAACATTGACAAGGTGAATACTATTTAATTATATGGGTTTTAGGGGTCCTCCCTTGGGGGCAGTTTTCCTTATTGCATGTACCAAAAGTACTCACCAAGTGCTGTAACAGGAAATAAATGTAAAGGAGAACTGTTTCCCCTGGTTTGGCATTGTGCTTTGCACACAACATCGATGAAAAGATTAGACATTTGTTTATGTATTACAGAAGGAACACTATAGTGTCAGGAATGCAAACATGTATTCCAGACACTATAGTGCTGGAAGGTAGCATTAGGTCCCTGGCACCCCTCTCACCCGAGGTTAAAGGTAATTTTACTTGCCTTTTCTCTCATGCTGTGCCAGTCTCGCCACGGCTGGTCCCGCCTGACTCCGTCTCCTTGGCTGAGATTATCAATTTTCCGATGCAGAGCGTAGAGATGCTGAATGCCAGTACTGCACAGTGTGCAGCACTGACACAGAAAGCACTTCTAGTGGCCGCCTGAGTGATTGAACCAGGTTTTTGTAGAATGTTAAACTGCATCAAAGTGGCTTATGACACAACATTGTTAAAGGTATATTTGTCTTTCACATTTAAACTATTACATGAGAAAGTGAACAAAATAATGCCTGTTGCGCTTCCATGTTTTACTTTTTTTATTTTTTTTTTACTTTAAATTTTTTTATTTGATTATTTATTTAAAACAAGGATGGCATAACAAGCGTATCCACACAGGCTAAAATATTGCTGTTCAGGAATACATAAAACTACATATTATTTAAATAATTTTACTTTTCATTTCAATGTTCCTTTTTAGAAATACCGGGGGGACAATATGAGATTGTAGTAACTCTTATCTTGTCAGATGGGTGTTGAATATTAATATAGACATAATATAGTAACAGAAATATAAATTAAGCACAAACAGAAGATTCAAGAAAAATAATAAGCAAATGGTCAATTTATCTGCAAATCTCAGTATCTTCCTGAAAGTGCCAGAATAATTTGTTTTAATTTTTTTTTTTTTGGTCATTCTTTATTTTTGGTGTGCGTAATGACAGAAACGTAAAGACAGTTACACATAAAACAAGACAAAATTACAGGCTTATAGCTACAGCATTAAATGTCAGAATAATCCACATACGGTATTTTAAAATAAGAAGATTTAGAATCATGCCAGTCAAACATGTCTAGGTGGGAAAACAAAAAAGAAAATTTCCAAGGTATCCAATCTTACACGAAGTTCCTGACCGGAGAACAAAGGATTATAGACATAAGCTAACCTACTGGGTCAGAAAATAGAAATACCACTGGGGCATTGCAACATGGCTATAATGATTAAGCATATGCTCTAAATATGTAAAGATACCAAAAATTGACAACTGGTTGAAATGAGATATTTTAGCTGGTTGGCGGCCACTGAGATTTTGGCTTTTGACATTTGAAACGGTAGGCTTTTATGCAGTGATGGTTGATTTAAGCCCAGAATCTCTCCCACAGCTGTGCAAAGGCCTGTTCCATGCGTTCCTCGTGGAGGGCCCTGGGCGTTTCGGCGGCCATCTTTGAATGGTAACTTTGAGCGTTTCTGCAGCTTATCACCACTGTCTGTATCATTCTTGTAGCTGTGGCTGGTAGGCACACCAGTGAGGACTGGGATAACCCCAGTCCAGAAGGGGAGGGAAACGGGGCCCAAAACAAGCTGTATGATTGTGAGGTGAAGGAGCAGCCGTCCCTCTCACCTAGCCCGATGTAGGTAAGTAGGCAGGTTTGCCGTTAAAAATAGGGCGAAAGACCCCTGTTATATGCTTAGTATCGATTTCTGTGGAGAAGCCTCAGCAGCACACGTCTGCCTCAGTTGACTGTCAGCCCCCTGCCCCCTTAATTTTATATATATATATATATATATAATTTTTTAAACATGCATTAACAAAGTCAATTAAAAAAAAAAAACTACTTATTTGAATAGGAAGAAATAAGTTAATGGTAAGACTAAATAAAAATAAGCGTGGAATGAGATGATGTCTTTTCTATAAAAATAGCTTTTACTCCTTAAAATTAAGTAATGGTGTTTCAAATGTATTGTTTTACACAGTTTTTTTTGGGCTGTTTAACAATGAGGCAGCTTCTACTCTGCCAGCTGCTGCTAAATATTTGGCAGTTATTAAAGCCTGAATCTATAAATTACTGTGTTAAGTTTCTCTTGGTTAGACTATCATATTTAAGCTCACAGCCATTCCAGCAGGGTAATCGTACCTATGCCACAATCATCTAATGTCTTTACTACCGCAGTCAAATACTCATCGATGTTAAACATTCCCAGGTCACCACATTAAGGTCTAAATAGAATTCTGCTCCCCAGTCTCATCTTTGTACCTCCAAACCTAGCTCCCAATTGTTATCCTCCGTCATCTGCCACACAACAGTGTCATCCATGGCGTAATATAGGACAGGCTGAACAGGGATAAGGTAGTGGACATGCCTGGGGACGTATTTCCCCAGTGGAAGTGGCTCGCCACTTTCCATCTTGCCAAAAGCCACCTAAGCCACAAGCCTATGGCAGGACAACTTGCGGTCTCATTCTACATCCCAGAAGGCCACTATAGCCCTGCTGACCTGCCGGGCACAACTCACCCAAAGTAGCAGGAACTCTCTTCCCTACTGGACCTGGGGACAATCCATCGCAGATGACATCACTGTGTTGGTGAAGCTGTTTGCTACTTAATACAGCTCTGCAACACAATGATGGAACTTGCATATCCTCTTATATATCTTTTAACTATATCATGCCTCTAGTTTAAGCTATCTAAATTCCCGTTGCCAGTTTATTTTTTCTCTAATCTGGACAGTGGTGACTGCAATGCCCCACCAGATAATTGTTTGTCATTAAGACAAAGCTATTTCCAGTTGTAAAAGAGTGAACTACTGATGTTGTTTTCCTTTCGGAAAGGGTTGATGTGCAAATTTATATTAAGAATGGAAACCTACATTTAGTGCTCTAATTTTTCCTCACCTTCTTCCACTACTGCACAAACAGACTGATAAAGAAAGATCGCTGTCTTAAAGGGACACTATAGTCATCATAACTTTAGCTGAATGAAGTAGTTTGTGTATAGAGCAACACTTCTGAAGTTTCATCCCTAGCCACATTTCACCTGGGTGTGATTGACACTACCTTCATAAAAAAAAAATGGTTTACTTTTCAATCCGATATTACTTACTTTTTAAACATTTTAATATTATGCCCTGTAAATTGACTCTAATTGCATACAGGAGGCTCCTGTAGGGTCTAGCAAGCTATTAACAGAGCAGGAGATAAGGAATTCTCAATCCAGCAGAGTTTACAGTAAAGGAAGTGTAAACATCAGATGACTAAGTGTTTAGGAAGGCTGTGCAAGTCAAATACAGAAGGGGTGTGACTAAGGCTGCATAAACAAAGTGATTTAACTCCTAAATGGCAAAGAATTGAGAAGTTAGGCTGCAGGAACATGATCTATACACAAAAACCGCTTAATTAAGCTAAAGCGGTTTTGGTGACTATAGTGTTCCTTTAATGAGAATCTATTGTGCAGTTAGGTGTGTGTAGATTGTGAGATCTGTCATGCCCTGTCTAAGAGCACTCAGACATGCTCAGCATGTCCCTAGTAGTGATTTTTGGAATGCTCCTTTACCTATCCAGTAAGATGTCTGAATTGGATGCCCGAGTGTCAAAAGTATTCGTTTCATTCAAAGTTACTATTTTGACAGTAGCCTAGAGGTAGAAAACTGAGCTTGCTATGCAGAGGTTACAATTTTTTCTCTTAATTATGTGCACATTAAAATCAGGGGGTTATGATTTCAATCATTTGCATTTTGGTTATTTCTGTTGTGTTTTTGGAATTTATTTTTTTTTTAACACAAAAGCAAATTCCGTCTTTAAAAAAAAAAGACTGAACTGACAAGTAAAAAAAAAATCAAAACAAATACAACAAAGAACACAATAGAAAAGTGTAAGTGCACACATTGGTTCTATTTTACCTTTTAAAAGATTGGCTCTGAATTATACGTGCATTTCATCCACCACAGGGATAGTTGGCTATAGATGAGGTCCCACAGGGATATCCTTCTCTAGTGGGACCTCATCTATAACCAGCAAATCCATCATATTTAAAAAAGTAAAATATAACCATGGCACACTAAGTCGACCCACTACTGTTCAACTGAACGCTGCTGGAGGAAGTCCTGCACCTTGTCGGACTTCCTCCATTATAAATTTATATTGTGTTCATACTGCACAGCCCTGACCCTTGCTAAACAATCCTACTTTTCCTCTCTTCGTTCATTCGTTCATGCTCACACAGTCTCAGTAGTCTCTTTAATACCTTCAACTTTCTTCTTCGCCCAGCTCAAGCCACCACCCCCAAACTAACCTTCTGCCGATAGCCTTTCATGCTACTTTACCGACAAGATTGCACAGCTAAGGAAAGAATTATCCCCCTTTGCTCCTCTCTCTCGCTACCACACCTGGACAGTGCATACCTTACCCTACAGGCTTTCTCCCCAGCTACAGAAAAGGTGGGGGCTGCACATCTCCTCTCGTCCCACCAAGTGTCCGCTTGATCCAGTACTTTCCTACCATATCAGATCTCTCTCCCCTCGTCTTGTACCATCCTTAACACACATCCTAAACTGCTCTTTCATCTGGTGTTGTCCCTGCTCCCCTTAAGCATGCCATTGTTGTACCTATCCTACAAACGCCACCTTCCCCTTCCAATTATCATCCCATATCTCTGCTTCCTTTTATCTCAAAGCTTCTAAATAGACTTGTCTTTACTCGTATGACTAACTTCCTAAATTCCAATTTTCTCCTCAATCCTCTTTAGTTTGACTTTCACCCCCTCCACTCTACTGAGATTGCTCTTATTAAAGTTACAAATGACCTAATCAAAGATAAATCCAAAGGCCACTACTCCATACTAATTCTTCTTGACCTCTCTGCCACCTTAGACACTGTTGATCATGTCCTCCTTCTCTAAACTCCTCAATCCCTCGGTCTCTGTGACTGTCCTCTCGTGGTTCTCCTCCTATGTTTCCCAATATCCGTTCAGTGTTTCCTTTTGCAATGACACCTCCTCTTCTCTCCCGGTCTCCGTTGGAGTCCTCCAAGGCTCTGTCCTTGGTCCCCTTCTGTTCTCTCTTTATACTGCCTCTCTTGGCAAACTAATTTCTTTTGGATTCCGCTACCATCTTAATGCAGATGACATCCAGGTATATCTCTCCTCCCCTGATCTCTCTCCCACGGTCCTATGTGTCACTGCTTGCCTTTCTTTCTGAAACTCAATCTCTCTCTAAAACTTCTTATTTTTGCCCCTCATAATGCCCCTCATTATTTTTGCTCCTCCTCATTCGCTCTCCCTGCAAGTTGATGGTGCTTGCATCAGTCCATCCTTGCAAGCTTGTTGTCTTGGTGTTATTTTCCATCCTTGCCCCACCTTTGCGCTTCATATTCAGTAAGTTGCTAAAACCTGTTGATTCCGCCTTAAAAACTTCCACATCCGCCCCTTTCTCATGCAAGATGCTGCCAAGGAGCTTGTCCATGGTCTGGTAATCTCTCAAATGGATTACTGTAATTCTCTCCTAGTTGGTCTCCCCAGAAGTCAAACTGCCCTGTTACAATGAGTAATGAATGCTGCTACCAGGCTGATCTTTCTCACCCGTCGCTCCTCCCATACCTCACCCCTCTGTTGATCCTTACACTGGCTTCCAGTATCCTATAGGTGTCAATTCAAAATACTAACCCTTACCTATAAAGCTCTAACCTACTCTAGCCACTCTTACATTTCTTCCCTGATTCATAGATATGCCCCTTTTCAATCTCTCCGCTCTTCCTGTGGCCTTCCTCTGTCCGCTGCTCGCACCCTTACTGCTAACTTGCGCTTTCAGGACTTCTCGTGTCCGGCTCCCTTCCTTTGAACAGCCTGCCTACACCCATCCGACTCTCCCCTATTCTTCAATTGTTAAAAAAGTCCCTCAAAACACTTCTGTTCAGAAATGCTTATGGACTCCCAGAGTAACTTATCTAAACCTATCTACATCTGTCCCTTGCTCTCCTAAAGAGCCACACTACACTCTTGCCTCCAGTTATGCTACTTTTCCACCTTGTTTGGTGGGTGTCACCCTTGCTGCCCTGTTGTGTATTTTGTACCCCACATTCTCTGGACTGTAAGCTCGTTTGAGCAGGGGCTCCTCTACTTATTGTTCCTAGGTCGCTGTGTAATTGTCTTATTTATTGTTTATCCCCTCCCCCTTTCATAATATTGTAAAGCGTTGCTGAATTTGTTTAGCGCTATATGTGGCAAACCTAGCCACTTCAGACTATTCTTTTATATAGCTAAAGGTTGTCCTAGAAAAGCTGGTTAACTTATGTGATTTTATGGGTTCGCTTATAAAACCGCTAGCATTCATATGCTAGTTTCACGAACAGTGACTTTCAACACTGTTCGTGAAACGAACAAAGTACCAAATGGGAGACCACTCACAGGAGGTCGTGTGGCTCCCATTAACAGATTGCAACATTGTAGCGTTCCCCAGTTAATTGATTCGCGGGGTGGCCGCCGTTCGGATACCAACCACGCGGCGGCCATCTTGGATTCACTTTAAGCCCAGCGGTGTTCGGTCGTCGAGTGCCTGGAACTAAAATCGGCTACTCAACGGCACGAACACCGCTGAACTTCCAGACCGTTCGGGAACACCGGTCTTTCAGTACTTTTCGTCAAAATGTGCATTAGTGTGTTTTATTGCGAGTTCATGTTAAACTGTATTTTATGTGGCGTTCGGCTGATTGTGCTGGGATTTGAGCGGTAATCTACCAACGTATGCGCTCAGATACCAGCTATCTTACCTATAGGCCATTCGGTACAATAGCCCGAATAATGTGCCAGTTATGTATTAAGTGAAAAGCCCGGTTCTGCTGTACGGAGGGATAATCCACTTAACAGGATATTCTGTGGGAGTATCCCTCTCGTACAGCAGTGCATGGTGGGAGAAATGTCTTGCATGTTCAGTTCCAAATGTAGTCCCCTACTGTATAACCTCTGTAAAAGGACCAATGAAACCCCTTGCATGAGGAACCACATAAATACTGGAGCATGTGAATAAAATCGTCAGTTGACTCCCAGAACTGTGTTTCGTCCGGTTACTGGGGGGATTTGGGATATTGCCCTAATTTCAGCGCTTTTCTTGGATTACCCTCTTTTACCAGTGGAGATATTGGGATTTAATATTGCAGCTCCGCTACACTATATAAATCCCAATAATAATAATAATGTGTGCTCTTTCACTTTTGTATTTGGTTTTATCTATTTTTTGAGTGTACTTGATGACAATACATTCGGTAGTTGTGGTTTTACAGCACTTGGTGATATTTTTAATAGCGCTATTAATTCCTTATCTATTCTTTTCTGTATTTAAAAACAAAACACTATTCCCTTTTTTTCTTCATATAAAACATCACCTGGAACATATCTGCCCATTGCTCTCCCATGGCAATTTGTTTCATGCCTTAGTGGCACTTCATCTGATATTCACCCATGAGGCACAAAATGTTAAAAGTTTTTTAAAATTATTATTATTGCTACCCTTACTTGCTGATTCGGGCTTCTTTCTTCTTGGAAGTCGACATTGCTTTTGTATGTAGTTTGTACAGGAACAGAACTTACGTCTGACACTCTGTATTAGAATTGTTGTTCTTTATGTTCCATGATGCTGACCGTGTGATAGCATGTGATCTCCGGTGACTTTTCATATGATTTTAGTTTAAATTCTCCCCTGCCCAACAAAGATTGCAATAGCAAGGCAGTGGAAAAGTCCAGATGTAATCCAAGGGTCGAGAGTGTTAAGTCAAATTTCCCACCAATGCTTAATGGAAAAAGGGTACTACTCGTCTAGGCAGAAACATTTTTTATTTGATAGAATTTGGAATCGATGGCTTACCAAAGAATTTTAGGGTAATACCTAAAGACTTAAGATTTCAGAAGTCAGGTTACTGATTGAGCGAGAAAGAGGGGAGACATAAGGGAGGAGTGAGTGGGGAAAATAAAGAATTGGGAGAAAAAGTGAGGTGTCAGCGGGTATGGTAGGAATAGTAGGAGTAGGAATAGTAAGCGATCAGTTGGGAAACATATTGGCCCTTTTTTAGTACGGATGGTATCTTAGTAAGGAGATGGTTTATTGTTAATAGGTCTTGCTATCACCTGTACTTACGGTTTTGTCTTTTTTACTTTATATATGCGTATCTTTGATAGTTTTATCTTACAAGAAAATATTGATGCATATATTGTTTTGTATTTTATTTGTCTATAAAATAAAAAGGAGAAAAAAAAAAAAAATCTCCCCCCCACCCCCCACAAGTTTAATGTAGTTATCACATTGATATTCCGATGGGATAAATTAATATACACCTTCAAATAGTTGGTGAATGCCCTTGCTGAAAGTTGGACAAACTACATTCATTTTACTTATTGTGTTTCTGTGGAATGAACACACAGTGAGTAGGTTTACAGATGTGTCGGTCCATGTAAAATAACATATTTCTTGCATGTGACATTCAGACAATATTTGATTTAAAAAAAAAATTAAAAAAAATCTCTATATATATTTTTCCCTCTAGCAGCCGATGTTTCATATTGTGTAGAGATAATAAAAGGTTCGGCGCCATTGGACCAGGTGTAAGCAACCTTTCTGCACTCCAGATGTTATGAACTAAATCTCCCATGATGCTGTTATAGCCATAATGCTGGTAAAGCGCATCATGGGAGATGTAGTCCACAACCTCTCTGGTTTCAAAGATTGCCTACCCCTGCGCTAGGCTATAGGGGAACACACAACATAACAAAGCTTTGTATCCATACCAGCACTGTGTGTGTCTGCTGATAATGTGTTTTCTAATAGCAACACTGTGTGCCTTCTACAAATGTGTCCCTCATCTCTGCACTGTGTGTATGCTGAAAATGCGCTCCCCAATCCCAGTACTGTGTATGTAATGGTAAGGTTTCCTCTGTGAGCCGTCTTTGCTCATGTCTGTCAAAGAATGCAGCCAGACTATCTCATGTTCGTATGGAGTAATACACAATTAAAGGGATACTATCTAATATCTTTTTTTAGGCAAATCAGCTCTTTAATTTTGTAGAATCATAAATATTGACGGCAGATGAAAACCAGAAGACTTTTATATGGTCTTCACCTTCCAAATCTGTAAAGTAGACCTTGACTTGAGCACTGTTTTTGGAAGTTTATCTTCGCTAACCACACTATTTCTTCCAGAGAGAGTTAAACGATCTTTTCTGTGTAAAATTAAAAACAAAAACTTATGACTTGTACTTTTTTGATACAAACATATCTTCATCATGCAGGTATTTGTATCGCCTGGTCAAGGGCTGGTTTATAACACCATGGAAGTTGTCCCAGGATCTGCTGTCAGCCCTGACCTCCTTCTAGATGAGAGTGGAAGACTGCTGTATGTCATGACGGAGTCACAGGTGAGATGCCACCTCCCGGCCTTTATAAATGACATATTGCTTCCCGAACTCGTCTTCAGTAGTCACTGGATCCATTTTATTTCGGAATTAATTTTACTTTTGAGTTAAAACTATGTGTACATTTCCATCTGTGTTTCATCCTTTACTCACTACATCACTGGTTCCCAAAATTGCTTGGACCAGATCTTACCCCATTGAGACAAATTCCTGATGTGCACTTTTTTGTTTGTTTATTTCTTTTTATTATTTTTTAAAAGCCAAAGGAAAAAAAAAAGTTACGTGCACCCTTTCCACATCCCTATGTATTTTTAAACAAATGGAGGTTTTTAGTTACCAATGGCCATGAGAGGGTAAGCCCACCTGCCACATCAAGGCAGACCTCTGCCTTGCTTCCTTTAGCTTCTGGCAAAAATATCTCTAATGAGACAGGGGTATTTTTTATATACATCCCTACATACTTATTAACCCTTAATAGGGAACACATGGGATGGGCAGCAGCATTGCAACCTAGTTGTGTGTTACAAAAGTGAATACAAATACAAAGAAACAAGTCCTGCGCTCTGTGACGAGACCAATCTCGCCACTGTGCGTTTTAGGAGCCTGGTTGCCTGCCTGCTGCCTCTTGACTAAGGACCGGCATTTAAATACTTTATTTTCCTATGCAGAAAGGTCTATTCATGTATTTCAGCACCGGATGTTCGGTAGATTCTATCTACCGAACAAACAGCCGTCTATTGGCCTCCCAGGAGCCGCGGTTAGCTGGCAGGCGCCGTTAATTGGCCGCCCAGAAGCTGGCGAGCGCCGCCAATTGACCACCCAGTAGCTGCTGTTAACCGCAGCTTAATTGACTATACCGGGTGGCCACGGCTACGTATACTGAACACTGGATGGCAGCAGTCATGGAGCCTATTCGTGTAATAAAAGACTTTGGCTCCATGGCAATTGAACTTTATGTGTGTGGTCTGAGCGCCATTCAGTAATAATGTGCGCTCAGACCTAAGCTATCTGGGGATATGTTGCATGTCTGTATTTTATGTAATAAATGTAACCTTGTGTATTTTATTGTATTTTACTGCCATGTGCTTAATGGAGTTTTGCCTCTGTCCTTGGAGATAATTGGATTGCTTCCCAATTATCTCCAGGATAGAGAGGAGGGATTGTGATGTCATTGTGGGAGTGTTTATCTGTGTTGTATGTTTTTGATTGGATGTTCCACAAAACCCTGTGGGTGGGACTTTGGTCTCTAAAATATGTATATAAGGCCAATAAAGACACAGCTCAGTCTGACCACTGCTTGACCCTCAACACTGAGCCTTGTCTCATTCTTGGGGGGATTTACTGCAAGGGCATTCAACAATTCCAGTTCGACTGCTAGGAGTGTAAACCTTTCGTATGGTTTTTCCTATTCGTCTGTTTACAGCATTCGTATGCTTCTCCGGTTCCGTGGATTGGGGTCTACAGTAATCCACCTGTATATCTGGAAGGGAATATCTCCTAAACTGCTTTTAACCCCTTTTTATGCCTGGGGGTGCCATTACACGCTCAAACTCCCATTACTCCTGGGAGGCAGCAATGACTATAGTTCACATCAGCCAAAATACATATAGTAAAAACCAAAGGAATAAAGTTACCTGTGCTCTTTCCACATCCCTATGTATTATTAAACAAATGGAGATTTTTAGTTACCTCCAATGGCCATGAGAGGGTAAGCCCACCTGCCACAGCAAGGCAGACCTCTTAGGTGGGTCCTAACGCTAACCATTCGCCTCCATTTGTTTAAAAATACATAGGGATGTGGAAAGAGCGCAGGTAGCTTTTTTTGTTTGGTTTTTACTATATGTATTTTGGCTGATGTGTACTATATTCATTGCTGCCGTCCAGGAGTAATGGGAGTTTGAGCGCAGGACTAGTTTCTTTGTATTATTATTTTTTACCTGAAGCAGAAGCTTAAAACAGGTCACATGTACTTTAAGCTTTACTGGAGTGATGTGCATACTTCTAGCCAAATTGATCTATTTGTTTAAATTGATATGTGTCAACATTAAATCTGATCCTTCTTAGTTAACGTATTAAAGGGCTGCAATCGCCCCTTTTACAGCCCTCTGGTCAACATCAACTCATTGCACACTTTGAAATGGATTGAGGGTCACCAGTAAGCCATGGCATAGCATTCGTTCCTACTCTAGTAGGAAGAAATACAAAGTAAGTTGTTGGTGTTCCACAGTTATGTTCTAAGGGTTTACTGCCACTCTGTAGATGTGTCTTGATTGCTAATAAAAGCTGTTCTTTAATCCTCTAGCGTCACCTCTGTTGACTTTTCTGTTGACTCTTTTCAGGTCACCAGAGTCCCAGTGGCCGAATGTTCAAAATACGATACCTGTGACTCCTGCCACCAAGCTAGGGATCCCTTTTGTGGTTGGTGCGTCCTTGAAGGAAAGTAAGTAGTTTGGGAAGTCGCGAACAGGTCTGATTGAACACCCTGTGCAACATTAGTACTTCTGATGTTTGTGGACTACAATTTCATGGTATTCTCCCAGCTATTGGGGTGGCAGAGCGAAATGGAAAATGTAATGTACAAACCACTTCAGAGCAGTAGTTTGCCATTGATCTCCTGAGTAGATCTTTCAGAGTTCTTTTTTATTTTATTACCTGTCCTGCTTAGGGACCAGTCCAAAATACTTTGTACTTGACTGAGAATGCTTGGAACAATGTCCCTGCATGTAATATCCACACAAGGAAGGCACAGCATTATTTGTCTTTGAGTAATATCTTGTAGTGGTATTACATTTAGAGGTAATAAATTGAAAGTAAGGAATAAAGGGTAGTGTGTGTGACCTGCTAAGCTGATTTCAGTGTGCTCAAATGTAGTATTATAATCCAAACTCTTACTGTGAAATGGAAGTGGACCCAGTGCTCACTGTGCCTTGAGGGATATCGGCTACACCTGAATGACGAGGCCCAAAGAAGGCCAAAATAATAGTCTGGGGATGATGTATCGCAGAGAGAACTTGCCAACATTACCGTTCTGGACTACACTTACGGGTGGGATCAGTCTATGTTTTGGAATATATTCTCTCTGTAATGGCACAAGTGAGCAAAAAACTATTTTGAGACCTGAGCAGGGATTTACCGAAGAGCAAGCTACTGAGTTTCTCAAAGCTTTTGTCATTTCTCAGAGTTCTCATATTCCTTGTTGTTGTAGCAATATATTGTCACCTTACATTCCTTGATTCCGTATGTGTAAAAGAAAAATTGAGATTACCCTTCTGCCCGCCTCTGTCTGCTTCAAAAGACTTCCTACGACAATTAAACAATGTCTGCCAGAGCTTTGCTTGAGTGGGAGGATTGTGGCTTGCATGCAGGTTAATGATCAGCTATAATCAGACCGGAAAAGGATTCCAAAAATTTCATGTACAGTTGAAATGCGTTCAAGCGAACAGCTTTTCTTTCCCCCAGGTTGGGATACACGTAATCTTTTCCAATTTCCTGACTCTGGAGGTGTAATTAAAAGCATTGTGATGAAAGGTTCCATTTGATCTCCCACTAGAAGAAATATTTGGAGGGACTGCTCCAGACAGTAATTCACTCTGCGGAGTTCCTCGCACCATCACTTCATATTTGCGTGTGTTATTTTGGAACTCTGTGCATTGTCCCCCACCCTATCCTCTTCAATGCATGTTGAAGTAAAAGGCAAAGCATGTCCCAAAGTAATCCACATTCAAATATAATTACTTGCATCAATGGTTTCTGGTCATGGCATCAATGTATTATTTTTGGATAAGCTTTTCAAATGAATTTTATGAAAAGAATTGTAATATTGTAATATTTTTTTATATTCTTTCAGGTGAATTTTTTTTTTTTTTTTTAAATCAATGCTTTACTATGGGGAAAAATCTGATGCTGGAGGTCCTCGTGCAGAGTGTGAGGACGTCCAGCGTCAGACACCAGACCAGAGGTCCATTACGATTTAGGAAGCCCTCTAGTGGCTGTTCTTTGGAACTGCAATGTTTTACATTGCAGCACTAAGTGCAAAAGGGTTGTTGCATCCAAACCATTTCAAAGAGCTGAAGTGGTCTGGGTGCCTACAGTGTCCCTTTAAATTCTGAATGTCTCTGTAACCTTTGCGTGTTTTGTTTCCTAAACCAACTCTTTACCAAACATGTCTTGTTTAGGTTTTATAACCTTTTGTAGGGTTGGTTTGCCAGCCTTTTAAGGTTCTTGCCTATTGTGTGCCCAGCTGATGGCTTGTATCTTCCTTGTAGATGCACACAAAGAAAGCAGTGTGACAATTACTTGGAGAGGAACCACTGGCTGTGGAGCTTTGATAATCTCACACATTGTCCGATCATTGAGGATGTTGTTCCAGCCAATCAAAGTCGACAGGATCAAACCGATGTATGTCGTGTGTGTGTGTTTGTATTTCACTTGTTTGTTTCAAATGTATATATTTTTTATACTAGATAGTCTGTGCATCTTATTTGTTGTAATCTTGTGCATGGATAGGCGACCTTTGGCACTTCAGATGTTGTGGACTACATCTCCCATAATGCTCTTACAGCCATTATGCTGGCAAAGCAACATGGACGATGCAGTCCACAACATTCGGAGTGCTGAAGGTAGCCTACCCCGATCTAGTGCTTGCATTTCTCAGTGATCATTTTTGCTTTTTCTTTAGATATCCATGACTGTGCTGCTGTTGCCTGCGCTGGCAGACCAGGGTAGCTGGCAGTGCCTATTTGATGAGTGGTCACATTTGGCACATGTAGAAGGCAATCAGATCACCTGCCCTTCACCTCCATCTGAAGTGCTACCACCTAACCAACAGGGGAAAGGTGAGACACCGGCCTGGCAAGCATTCAGCCTTCTTAAAATTACCCTGATATGTTTAAAATTTACACTACAGGCACAAAAACCTCTTTAGGTCAATGAAGCCGTTTTAGTGTGTAGATGATGCAGTCTCACAGATTGATTCTTTGCCATTTAGGAGTTAAATTGTTTTGTTTATGCAGCCCTAGTCATACCTCCCTGAATGTAACTTGCAAAGCCTTCCTAAACGCTTCCTGTAAAGTAAGATCTAATGTTTATACATACTTTATTGCAAATTCTGTTTAATTTAGAATTTCTGCTCTGTTTATAGCTTGCTAGGCTGTGCAGGAGACGTGTGTGTGTGTGTGTGTGTGTGTGTGTGTGAGATTAAAGTTGAATTAACAGAACAGGAGATAAAAACTTCTAAAGCAAGTTAACTTCTGATTGAAAGGGAAACCATAAAAAAAGAATAAAAAAAATGTATGCATGCACCTTCTGCCAGCAAAGTAAAAGGTGAGATTACTCTTCTTTCCAGAGCCGTGAGAGAACGTCTATGAAATACCGTAAAGAAACTACTATTATTATAAGTACTATCTCTAGTTTCTGGAGTATACTCTCGCTAGTTCTACTAATCGCAGGAACTTGTCGGCACAAAATCAATGTCTTATATCTCACTCATCTATATTAAATTGCCACCCTAAACTCCCTGACGCGCGTTTCGCCTGTCAGCTCATCATCGTTTCGCCTGTCACCTCTGATGAGCTGACTGGCGAAACGCGCGTCAGGGAGTTTAGGGTGGCAATTTAATATAGATGAGTGAGATATAAGACTTTGATTTTGTGCCGACAAGTTCCTGCGATTAGTAGAACTAGCGAGAGTATACTCCAGAAACTAGAGAGAGTACTTACCTCTCCTGATAATAGTTTCTTTACGGTATTTCATAGACGTTCTCTTTGGGGGGTTGATGTGCGGGGTATTGGGCTTGTTTCCGAGCCCTCCTTCCTTTCCCCTCGTCACACATTATCACGAGAAGTGGCTATGCTGAATATTTAGGCGTGTATAGGGCTAGTGTGCTTTTATGCCTTTCGGTGGAGTTGGGCATTTGAATAGACAGGGACAACACTAACAGTAAATCGGTTACATTTCTCTATTTTTTTGTAACAAGAGAAGTCTATCACAGTAACAACAACAAGAAACATTGTTACATGAGGCTAGCTACTTCCAATAAAGGATATATGAATATCCAGATATACTTTACCTGATTAGTAAACCCTAAATTACAGGAGATATTCGTAATATTTTTTATTTCCTATTGTGGTTGAGAGATCAGGAGCTATCATTAGAGATCGGACGTAGACTCCTCTATCTTTTTTTACACTAAATGGGTTACTAATAAATAAGACCATTTATAGAAATCCACTTAGGAGAATACATGATTTCATTTTGCACACCCTGCAATTAGCTTACTAAAGCAAGACATTGTAGGTAAATTTATTTATGACATTTCATGATTTCATTATAAGGACTAAGAAAGTCTGTAGCGGGCATTTCATCATTTAACCTCGCTCTAGTGAAATCACTAAGTCATCTACTTATGGAGGTTAGCACCATTATGTGTGTAGTTGTATGTAATTTTTTGGTGTAATTGTGTGTAGTGCCCTTAGGGTTAAGGGACTTTTTAGAGTTAAAATACTAAAAGTGATGTTTTAATTGATAGTTTTAAAACAATATTTTAGTGTTCCTCTGGTGGTAATACAAAGTAACACGGGAATCCCCAACCTCTTCTTTTCTTTTCTGTAATAAAGTAGGTTTCACTGTTAAACAAAGGTGTTTTTTGTTTTTTTTAATTCTTTATTTTATTGAGGCTTTAGAGAAATACACAACATAAAATAGCATTAAGAACTATAGGCACATAAACAATAAATGCAATCAAACAAAATAGGCTCAGAGGAAAAACAGACTTTTTTTTTTTTTGCAAGCAGAGAATAACAATGCATGTGTGATACATGAATGAGATGAGAACATAGGATAAACATATGCACGAAGATTAAATGTGATTGAAAAATAATAAAAACAATTGAAAATGATGAAAAGCATGGTGCATGTGTGATACATTAACATCTGAAAATATAGGCTGATCATATGCACTAAGATTGACTATGAATGAAAAAGAACTCCTCGGTGGCCCCTATAGCCAGTGAGCTGTGAGTCCCACAGATAAGAAAAGTAATGCAGCAATAATCACGTTGTAGATATAGTTGGGACCCGTTGCCAGGAGTAGAAAGTTAATCAGATCAGCCTAGGATTAAGGAAAATGCTCACTTGGGGAAAGACTGAGTTCCACATGGAGAGTCCCGGGTGCTGGCCCCGAAGTCCACATGAGGAGGAGTAGAGAAGCACAGTATGGTTTTCAAGTAGGTTGCTTGAGGGCCACCTGACATTTGCCTGCGATGACTCGATCCTGCAAGGTGTGGGGTGCGGGTTAAGTATCTTGCCGCATCTGTGCGTTGAAGGGCACAGAAGAAATATAATTATTTTTTATTTTTTTTGAGCTACAATTTCACTTCCTTCCCCCACGTCTTTTTGAGAGCTGTGGATGGGGAAGTGATCAGGTCTCTGTTTTTACAGTGATGAAATAGCTCTGGATGGTAGTAGGAAGATTTCTTTGTAGACCTGGGATCTGACTGTTTCATAGATTGCTGACTCTAGCTCTTTTAGTCCATAATAAAGAAAAGATACTCATGTTCACTCTACTGCCCAAATACCCCCCAAAAAATAAGGCCACTATTTAGTACATTAGACTGACAAAAACAAAATTATAACTACCTGCATAATATCGTGTAGGCTTTCCTTGTGCTACCTAAACAGCTTTGATGCATTGAGGCATGGACTCCACAAGACCAGACACCAAGACATTAGCAGAAGATCCTTAAAGTCCTGCAAGTTGCAGGGTGGCACCTCTGTATGTTGGATTTGTTGTTCCAGCACATCCCACAGATGCTCGATTGAATTGAGATCTGGGGAGTTTGGGGGCAAGGCAATACCTTGAACTCCTTGTCTTGTTACTAAAACCATTCCTGAACAATTCTTGCAGTGTGGCAGAGTGCATTATCCTGTTAAGAGACCACTGCCATTAGAGAACCCCATTGCCATGAAGGGGTGTACGTGGTCTGCAACAATCTCTATGTAGATGGTACGCTTCAAAGTAACATCAACATGAATGCCAGAACCCAAGATTTTCCAGCAGAACATTTCCCAGAACAAAACACTGCTGACCTGCCTTCTTACCATACCCCAGGTAAACAACGCGTATGTACCCGGCCGTTCACGTGATCTAAAAGAAAATGTGATTTCATCAGACCAGGCAACCTTTTTTTCACGAATCCAAGCTCTAGTTATGGTGCTCACGCCCCCACTGAAGGCGCTTTCGGCGGTGGACAACGGTTATTGCAGGCACTCTAACTGGTCTGCTGCTTCACAGCCCCATACACGGCAAACTGCGATGCATAGTGTATTCTGACACCTTTCTGTCATGGCTAGAATAAAGTTTTTCAGCAATTTCAGTTACAGTAGTTCTTCAGTGTGATCGGACCAGCCTTCACTTCCCACATGCATCAGTGAGCCTTGGGCATCCATGACGCTGACGCCAGTTCAATAGTTGTCCTACCCTGCGGCTCTTTTGGTAGGTACTAAACACTGCATACCAAGAACACCCCAGAAGACCTGCTATTTTGGAGATGCCCTGACACAGTTGTCAAGTCATCACTATTTTGTCAAAAGCCACTCCGATCTTTTCACTTGCCCGTTTTTGCTGCTTTCAACACATGGAATTGTTCAGTTGCTGACTAATATCCCACCTCCACTGAGCTAAATAAACCAGGAAGCAACAGGACCAGTTGTCTGTTTGACAACCGGAGGGGGAGGTAAAAAGGTTAATTTATAGATGGTTCAATTTCTACAGAAATTTGCATGTTTGTAAAATGGAAAAAAAAAAAAAAGTACACACTCTTCATACATGAAGCAGTTCAGAGGTTTGGAGTCTCCCTTTAAGAAATCTTTTCTATATATATATATATATATATATATACATCTCTATATCCAACAGATGTATTGCTTCTTGCAGTGTGAAACGTCTAAGCCAGGTACGTTTGTGCATAGTTCATTTTACAAAGAAATGAAATACCATTAGTGATGATTTTTGTGTTGAGACTGTTACCCTGTGCATGTCGGTCATATTCTTTAATTTTTATTTCATGACTGCTCTTTGTCTCCAGATCATGTGACACTCAAGCTGGCACTTTTATTCCACGACATAACGGTTGCCGTGACAAATTTCACATTCTACGATTGTGGCGCAGTGATGGAGCTGTCTACCAATGCCCCGTGAGTTTTTCTTTGCGTGGTGGTCTTTGTATAACTGTTGAACTAAAAACATGATGTCGTAATTTCCAAGTTTTCCTTCAGCCTTCTAACCGTTCACTGTTCAGGGCTGTGTTTGTCAGTCTGTCTAATAAAATAAACGGTTTACGGCAACTAACAAGAACGTGATGAAACCACTGATCCGATATAGTGTTTTTATGCTACTCTCATGGAAGTCTTTTATATCTACAGGTGTGGTGGATGCGTGAGCAGCCCGTGGAGGTGTAACTGGTGCCTCTCTGATCACCGCTGCACACACACTTCAGATTGTGGCCAAGATCAGACAGTGATATACAGCCAAAACCAAAACGTGAGCAACATTCGTTAGCATGTTTTAAGAAAATGTCTGTTGTATATTTGAGAGATTAATTAAGATAGGGAGCAAGAGCTGCGTGCGGATCACTGAGTGGGTTATAGGGAGAGCTGTGTGGAGGGTTAAAGGGGAGATCTTCGTGCAAGCACTGAGAGAGGGGAGTGGGAGAGCTGTAGGTGAGTCATTAAGAGGGAGAGGTGCGTGCAAGTGACTTAGAGGGAGTGCTGCATGCTTCTGTGGTATCTACCACCTATATTAGCCAGTTAGATGATGGTATGTTAGAATTCAGTTCCTTGTGTAAATCATATTAATATACCTGTGTGTCAATGTGTCACTAACAGGATATGCAGCATTTTCTCTGGGGTCCAGATGCCTGTCCCAGGATAGAGCGTATTGTGGATTCTCGGTTTATCCCTGTCGGCATTGAAAGAAAACTGGATCTTATTGGGCGAAACTTCCATCTCCTAGAGGCAAGTTGTGTTTATTGTGCCGTATTGTGGAGTGTAAACATGCAACTGAAGTATAATAAAAAGAGCCTTTTATTTATTTTATGTTCTTTGCAAGCAGTGGCTATTACAAAGCCACATTCACAATCCAGTAAAATCAGGGCAAAGTCTGGGCAAACACTGCAAACGAAAAGGAGAAATAAAAACATTGTTTAATGTCTCCTCCTGCCTCTTCTATACTGTGACTCTCAGGTGCAACGACCGAGCTTTACAATATTGCTTGACAGGTAGCAAGGTTTGAGGTGTACAGTTGCAGGTTAATGAGGTGTGGATTTCCACATTTGATTTGATTTTTTTTTTTTTTTTGCAACTCGCAAACTTATATCTGTTTTTGGGAAATGAAGGGAATAAGCAAAGAGAACATTAAAAATCACGAGAGGTGACAGTCCTTCTTCAAGGATCATCGAATGCAGTGAGCATAATTCTTACTCTTTCTCGGTTTCTGAATTGTCTGTCGGAACCCTAAAGTGGTTCATGGAGTAAAGTGTTGAGTGGTAGGATCCCCACTCTGGGATACGTGGGTGGTACAGGTCCTGTCCGTGTGGATATGGAACAGAAGACACTATATCGTGCACACCATTGGATGAACACGTTGAGATAAATGTAATATTACTTACAGTGAACAAAGCACATATGGTTTGCTCATACCCTGAGATGTAGGTGGTATATACACTACCTGGATCCAGAAGGTAGTGAGCAGGAAGGTCCAGGATGTTTGATCTTTAATAATAGTAAAAATAGAAAATAAATATTATCTTGTTTCGCCAACAGAATAGGCTTATCAAAGTGTTACAAGGGCCTGGAAACCCTATCTCTATATAGCAAAGACAGAAATTTGAGGTCAAATGACATCATCACCACGAGTTAGCATAATTAAATCCCAAGTTATAGTTTACTGCATGGGTAGGAAGTAGACTCATGAAACAATGCTTGTAAACATAATTTGTTAATGTTCCTTATTTCTCTTCATACAAGCACCCCTTCATATATTCCAATCTTTTTATGTGTCTATCTCATAAATAAAATAAAAACGTGATCAGCCAAAGAGCTAAGCCTTGCACCCCCTGGCGTAGCTCAGACAGAGGGCAGCTGTCTCTCTGAAGGCTGTAGTAGAGGCAGGGAGCCACATCTGATGGACTCTGGGTAAAAAGTCAAACCATTCTAAAATGATTTAAATACTCACATTTTAGGGTCACCACCAGGGTACTCCTGGCACCATAACCACTACAATGCACTGTACTGGCCATGGTGCTTGGAGTATTCCTTTTATATTTTAAGGAAATCGATATATTTGTTAAATATAAAGGATAAATGAACAGAATACTAATAATGCTGATAAGTGAGAGTTGCCCTTTAAATCGTGCAACAGGTACTTGCTGTAATTTTCCAATGGGTGGTTTTGCCAAACATCCTATATAAATCTGTCACGTTATATGATAATCTAATTTTAGGTGCCTTAAGTTGCTGTTTTGCACGTAAATATCTAAATATCTGAACCCTTTTCTTACTTGCAGGGTGAGGAACAGGAGTACCGATGTGCTGTAGAAGTAGAAGGGAACCCCATGATCTTGCCAGCCCACATCGAGAGGGTAGCTGAGAATGAAAACCTGTACCAGGTGCACTGTGACGCTCACAAGGTGGGTGGAATGCGAAACAAAACTGTAAGACTTAAAGATTCTGGAGCGGTGGTCAAATCCAGTTTCAGGATTACACTAATGGCTCTTTCATTGGTTATGGAATATTTAACCATATGACTGTTGGGGAAAAAAATGATCCTACAACACAAATTGATTTTTGTCCTGCTTCTCTGGAATTATAAATTTTCATGATGGGACAATGTCTAAGAGCCTTTTGGCAATAACTGTGTGGAATAAAGGTAAATTATGGTATTTCATAGATAATCACTTTCAAGAACATAATACATGATTTGGAAGGCATAAAATAAAGCCACTCTTATTGTGTTGAGTGTCCCTCGGCAGCAGTTGTTAATAGAAGGAATTTGAAACATTAACAAAAACTGTGTGACTGATCCATTTTCTGAATGGTAAAAAAAAAATAACATAAATAAAAAAAAATATAATATATATTTTTTTTTTTTCAGCTTGGAAGTTCATGAAATAAAAAATAAATTAAGAAAAGCAAAAAAAAAACTTCACTTAGATTGTTGGAAATTACATAGTTGCGCAAACCAATAACCAAACAAACTATGTGATCCACTAAAAATTACTCACCATGAATAGATCCTTAACAGGACAAAACAGGCATAAAACATCAATGCTGATAATGTTACATAATGACCTGTCATTGTGGCAGAAACGGGATCCTTTCTGATAAAAATGTTTGCTTATATATACATTCTGGGGGGAAAACGGCAGCTTTTCTATGGAAAAACAGATCTATTTGTGGCTCACTATATCTTTTGTTATGTTGTGTGTGTAGTGATTTGTGACTGTCAGAAGTGTCTGATTTTAAAGGGAAGTGTCCCCAAAATGTGTTTATGAATAAGTGGAGTAAGTATGTATTCAGCTAGAATTCTTATTTTAAAACTTGGGCAGAGCCAGAGAAAGAAACTCTAAAAGAGCGCTGGGTGAGTTTGGAGGAGCGGCAGGAGAGAGCAATATCTCATAGACCGAGATTACGGAGGATGAGCAGAAGCTGTTGATGATCAACAGTATCAAAAGCAGTGGAAAAGTCAAGGAGAATTAGGCTAGAGTAGTGATCATGAGTTTTTGCAGCGAGTAGATAGTTTAATACTTTGGTCAGAGCCGTTTCCACAGAGTGCTGAGAGCGTGGTGTAACGGACCGTTTTGAACACAAGGGGAAAAAACCGTTTAGGCGATCAGCCCCCTTTCCAGAGATACAGGCACAGCTACTGCAGAACACCAAACTCCCAAACTGGATACAAAATAGCACTCCAACTCCCGAACTGGAACCTCCCAAATAGCTGCTAGCAGACGAACAGGAAAAGCAGACAATCAGCTTACACTCCTGGCAATCAGTCTCTAACAGCATACAGTGAATCCCCCCAAGAACGAGACAAGGCTCCGTGTTGAGGGTCAAGCAGTGGTCTGAGGTGCTGGCACACCCAGCCTGGTTTTTATTACAGTCTTTTCAAATACAGGACCGCCCACAGGGAGGTATAAAACAACCAATCACATATCAGTTACATCCCATATATTCCCTCCCCTTATCCTGAGAGGAAACTCAATTACACATACAGTTAAAACATACTTTCTACCCAACTTTCATAACTCTAAAACCATACATCACATTCACATAAAATTACATATTCACAATCAATCCATTCAGGGGACAACATATTAAAAAATGGCACAAATCAGACAAGGGGTTCAAAAGTTAGTAAAAAGTCCTTTGTGACTAAATGAAGCATGGCTTTCTGGCCCAAACCAGTTTCAGAGTCTTCTATTCTGGAGAGTAATTCAATTATCTCCCAGGACAGACACAAGACTCCATTAAGCACATGGTTGCAAAAAGACACAAAACACTTTAAAATACATAAAGTCACATTTATTACATAAAACACAGACATGTAACATATCCCCGATAGCTCAGGTCCGAGCGCACATTATTAAGCGAATGGCGCTCAGACCACACAAATACAGTTTAATCGCCATGGAGCCAAAGTCTTTACAGTCAGTTTCATACGAATGGGCTCCATGGGATTCCTATCTGGGGTATAACACATTCAAACAAATCTACCGAACCCCAGACAGAAAAGCACGAATGAAGCTTTTCTGCAGGTAAAAAAGATGTCTTTTAAAAGGGGGCCATAGTCCAGGGGCAGCAGGCGGGCAACCAGGCTTCTCCAATGCAATGTGGCGAGATTGGTCTCGTCACACGTGGAAACCAGACTGAAGTGGGTCGAGATAATTGGACTCGAAGTCTGTCAATCTCACATACACAAGTCTTTCAAGGATCTTGGACCCAAAAGGCAGTAGCGAGATAGGGTGGTGGATGGGCTTTCTTAGAATCGGGGTTACATTCGCATGTTTGAAGGGTAATGGAAATATGCCAGATGAGAGAGAGAGAGAGTGAGAATTTTAGTGAGAGGCAAAGCAAGAAAAGGAGACTGAGTACGATGAGATGCAAGGGAATAGGATCAAGGGAGCAGGTGGTGGGGCGGGAGGACTGAAGTAGATCAGAAACCTCTTCCACTGTAGCGGGTGTGAATGAACATAGAACAGCGAAGGGAGTGAGGTTGGGGGAAGTATTGTAAGGGGAAGGAGAGAGATGAAAGCTCTCTTCCCTGATAGTAGAGATCAGTGAAGTGAGTTGCAAAGTTTGTGGCGGTTAAGTCGGTAGGCGGAGGAGGAGCAACAGGGCAAAGAAGAGTTAAGTGTGAAATAGTCATGTGAGTTTGCAGTAGCGTGCAGTAGTGTGTGGTCATGAGGGTATTGAAGTAAAAAAATAAATCATGTCTTAAAATTTTCCAAACTCCATTACTTTTTCACTTTAATTGTTTCTATGGCCTAAACTTTCCAATTCTTCATATTTCGTGTTGCATACAAGCCCTTCATTTCCTTGGTATAACCATAACAATTGTGGGAAAGCTGGAAACAAAACACCACAAGTATTCTAGCTTTTCCCCATGTGCAGTGACCGTAGAAACCTTTGGTTCCTATGGCTTACCATCTAAATTTTTCAAAGCTAGGTAACAGTTCCACCAATAATAATATAAAATTCAGCATTTCTGAAACTTGCTTAGTTGGGCCTTAAAAAAAATAAAAAAAAATGTTGGAGGGCAAAGTTAAAGGAACACTATAGGATCAGGAACATAAACATGTATTCGTGACCCTATAGTGTTTAACCCACCATTTACGTTGCTAGCCCCCCTATAAAAGTTTAAAACTCACCTTATTTTCAGCGCCGCATGGGTCCGCCGGATCTGGCTCCGCCCCCTTTGTGACGACATCAAAACCCCAGATTTTTATCCAATCCAATGCTTTCCCATACGGAATACATTGGATTGGTTAAAATCTGCACTGGGGCGCGGCCAAATGCCGTTTTGGCCAATCAGGACTTCCTTATAGACATGCATCTCTATGAAGAAAATTCTGTGTCTCCATGCAGAGCGGGAGGACGCTGAACGTCAGGACTGCTTTTTCGGCAGCAGTGGCCATCTAAGGAGTGGCAACTTGGAGGTGTCCTTAGAGGCAATGTAAACAGTGTTTGCATGAAAAAACCTGAAGGGAGCTATTATACTCACCAGAACAACTACATTAAGTTGTAGTTGTTCTGGTGACTATAGTGTCCCTTTAAACAAATGACACTATGGAGATAGAGGATTTTAATGTTTTATATGTGTTGAATTGTTTGAGTATTGTTTATTTTTTTCCCCCCAGTATGAGTACCCCCTGCAAGTTATGGAGCAGCGTGTCAATGTGTATGCAGTGACAGGATCTGGATATCGTGTGGATAATGAGAAAAATGTACAAGGTATGTCCTCTGTCTGGTCTTTTCCAATTCAGAAAGCACACGGAAAGCACATGGGTCAAAATCCCCAGTTTAGCTAGTAATTACTTAATGGAGTGATCCCTGGAACATGAAATTATGTACTTAGCAGTTTGTCCGGGCAGTAGTATTTGACCCTTGCCTACCCCATAGTCTTTTCACGTTCTCTCCTCATACTTCTTTTTTTAGTGATTCTGTATAACTGCTCGGTGGGACAGCCGGACTGCAGTAGATGCCATGCTTTGGACCCTGCTTACAGTTGCCTTTGGTGTGGGGACGAAGTAGATGCTTCTTGTGTCCATAGCAGTCAATGCGAGAAGAAACCAATTGACATCTGTCCTACACCCCTCATCATGTCGGTAAGAGGTGACCGGAGAAGGAATTGAGATTTTATTTATTTATTTTTCCTTAACGTTTCTTTCTTAATTTTATTCTCTGCAAATCTTTGGGCCATAAGCTCTTATCTGAAAAACAATCATTCTTTTTTTTTTCTGCCATATGTTTGTCAGTACATTTTAAATGTATGTAGAAGGTCTGGAAATGCAGTGACTCCACCATGGGGTAGCTAAATATGTTTTTGAATAAATCTGACACAATCCTTTGAAAGATCTAAAAGGGCCCTATATTTAGTGAACAGACATCCGAGATAATTTTTATTTATATATCTGTACACCTTCTTAAAAGGAAATTGTGTAAAAAAATATTACCACTTTTCCTACTTTTTATTTTTTTATTTTAGAGTCAAAATAAGTAAATTCACAACAACTAGATAAAAATATTCTAGGCAGGACAGACCACAAAGTAAAGTAAGCAAGAGTAGAAGGAATGGAGTAGAACGGTTGTAGTCCATCTCAGTAGGGTTAGAAAAATTGACTGAATTCTATGACGTAATGAACATGAGGATTAGTAACCTATGTTCTGTTCAGTTCTTCCCACAGACGGGGATCATTTATGGGGGAACCACAGTCACGATCAACGGGGTCAACATGGGTCAAAAAGCAGAGGAAGTATCTGTAAAGCTGGCAGGGCATCCTTGTGATTTGAAGCCAGATCTCTACGTTGTTTCAAACAGGTTGGTGTATGTGATTGGTCCCATGTAGCCCTTTCAATGGCATTTACCGAATTTTTTATTTTTATTTATTTATTTATTTTTTTTTATTTATTTATTTTATTTTAAAAAAAAAATTGTAATTTGTTTTCTGTTTTTCTTTATTTAAAAAAAAAAAAAAAAAGTGGCGAAGCCTTTGCAAACTATTAATTCGGAAGGAGGGGAATAAACACTCTCTGGGTTATTGAATGCTGCTAATCAGAGCAACAGATGTAAAGAAGTTCTTTAGTAGGGTAGAGAGTGTTGTCACATATTGTATGTTTTTTATTCTTTATTGTACTGTGATAAACCAGTACACATGAACTATTATATTGTTGGTCAAATCAAAAACCATTATAAAGGGTAATCCCATATGCTCCTGAGTGAAGCAAAACTTTCATGGCCATCTCGTTGTAAGGTAACATTTTGTCCATCAAAAATATATGTAATATGAGCCTGCTATGTGTTTAGAACATGGCAAATTTAAGGAGCAGTGGGATAGGGGATGGGAAAGGAGTGAAGGGGGAACATTTCATCATAGTTTTTGATGGAAGATTGGCACATAATCCATACAGCCATCATCTTCAAAGTATTTGTAATGTGATTGGTTTTGGATGACTTCATTTAAGTGAGATCTCCTGAGGTTTGTAATCACTAGCCATATGGTGTGTTGTAAATTCTAATAACTATTATTATTTTCATTTATACAGTGCCAACGTATTTGGCAGGGCTTTACAATCAGAACGGAGACATTTAGATTGTATTGTACAGCGCTGCGGAATTTGTTGGAGCTAAATAAATAATGTGTGTGTGTGTGTATGTATGTATATATATATGTGTGTGTGTGTGTGTGTATATCTCCAATAAAGGTCTGCTGGCACTACACCAACATATAGATATATAGTACTCCTTGTCTGGTTGCAAATATCCCACGTTCTAATAAGTAGCATAACATTTGCAGGTCTTAGGTTAAAGGTGACTAATTCATCATTTCGGTAAACAAAACAATCAACATCTTGACCCTCTAAGGGTGTTTTCCAAGACCCTGGTATATCGTTGGGTATCTAATCGAAGGACACTTATTGGTATGGTGGTCTAATCAGCATTTGAACCGAGTTTCCTGGCAGTGCTGTTATCACTGCTCTAACCAGCCAGAAAAAAATGAACACAAAAGCTTGAACGCACTAAGGGAATGGTTTAGACCAGTCTGAATGTGGAAAGATATAAGCAACGTTACAGCTTTATTCTTGCATCAGACACCAGGGCAACTTGCAGGGGGAAGCTCAGGACATCATACTGGATTTACGTGGCAAGTGGGACTAGGGTTGGCATTTAAGTCCATGTCTTTAGTGGTTACAGCGCTAGGCTACATGTAAGCCTTTCAACTGTTATCATACAATTAGAGAAAATTCTGGGATATCTGACTTTTTAAAATTTTTATTTGCTTACTAGAGATATCCACGGCATACGAAGCTTGTATATTGGGGAATCCTGGCAAGAGCCAGTTTGTTGGTGGGAGCAGCGAACACAGAGACAAATCTCTTTAAGATCTGTAGAACCTATATGATTTTGGGTTTATGGCGGTTAAGTGGTCTCATGACGAAGGAAACCTATTTTGAAGACATGAGTGTGTCCAGTATTTGAATGATTCTGTTAAGTGTGGTTGTGAAAATGAACCCTGAGACACTAACCTTTCACATTCTTTGATGTGAGGGCTGTTCGGTTTTAGAAAAATAAATAAATAAAAAAAACACAAATTGTTTGTGTGTATTTTATTTTTATTTTTTTCCAGAATGTGTGCGGGTTTTGTAATTTATAACCCATGTAGGAAGAATTAAAGAAAAGGCTTGTGAAAAACTGTAGCGTAGCAGATTATGACTGGTTTATATGATGGTAATATGGCTCCCCCTGGTGGGTGTTAGCATTGTTGCAATCAAAACCATCGATTAACATGAGCTTCTCAGAGCAACTGGAGTACGGTTGTTTTTTTTTTCTTTTGCCCACTTGGAAAGGGATTCTGGGTGGCAAATGCCTACTCATTGACATTCTCAAACTTGAAGAACTCTGTTTCGCATTTCCTTTAGTTTTCTCACCACCTGTTACAATACATCCCCTTAGATTATGAAATATTCAACTTTATTTAATCGGCATGTGTATCCTATGATGTTTTGTTGAAACCACATTTTTAACAAATGACAGGTAGCTATGTTAAGCTTGTCAGTGTGACAGGACCGGCCAACGATACGGAGCTGGTTGGGACAGTCCAGATGGTGGATCTATTCCTCGTGGCGTTGGTGCTGCCCAAGTGCCTATTGTCATGGTATGAAGCATCTTTGCGAAACGTGTTTGGCAATGGCAGTTTACACCTACAATGTCATATGGGTAAAGGTGCCAGCCTGATGCCATTGAATTCTGACTTTTCGGTAATTTTGCCTATCTTGGTGTAAAGAAACTTGTAGCCATTGTTCTCATGGGGTGCTTACGTCATGGTTTTGTTGATCAGTTTCCCCTATTCAGAATTAATATCCAATAAACAAAGAAAATGTGCTTTATGGATGAACGTATGCCTGGAATGTATTATTTATACACTCCTTTTCTATCCTGAAGGCCTTTGACCAAGGTGTCCGACTGACACCTTATTAAATGCATGCACTACCGGGTTTCCTTAAATTCCATGTTGTCTATCATCTTCTGGACTTGTCCTGTTAAAGGGCTCAAATAATATCTAGAACGGAAAACCCAGTGAACAGATGACATGGACATCTGATAATGGTTTCACAAGTACACCACTAGTTAACTATTGTTAATCCGTGTACCCTTACTAGCCAACTACACATATGGAAGTACACAGTACACTATTAACTATCGTATTCTTAATACCTACATGTTACTCATATAAAATGTTCTAACATCTCCTCTTCCATGTGGTCTACGGGTCCAGAAAGATTGTCTAGTATGTTTCCTGTTGAATGTGATTCCCCAACCACTGTCTTTTCTGCAGGATTGTCTGCACATTGTCTGCCAGTGATGAAGAGAAATCTGGGCCAGTAGAGGTCATTGTCAACGATCGTACTCCTGGAGTCTCCAACCAACTTTTTACCTACCAGGTAAGTTGCTTGATTTAGCACCGCTTATAAATGTGTCAGTGAATGGGTGCCACCTAGGAGCGAACAACCCACTGTACACTTTGGTTAAAATAAGAGGTACAATTGTTTGTGGTGCCATGGCATTTCAGAGGAAAGGCGAACATTTTAGGTTATTGGTTCACTGAATCTGTTTTTTATTCCTTTAAGGGTCACTCAAAGCTCTAACAATCGTGCATAGGTTTATGGAAAAATACTTTTTTCATAAATCTGCCTTGTACACAGTTTCCTTTTTCTGTGGCTTATAATTGAATTACTTTAGAAAATCTATAGATAAAACCCAGGTATTTTACAAGTATTGTTGGGGTGTTTCGTTCCATATATTCATACAAATGCTTGTATGCTTTATTCTAGCCTTGTTGGCACACTTCATTTAAGTCTCCACCTCCTCTGAAACGCCTCGGCTATTGGCCCATTCCACAAAATAAACATAAATTGGGCTCTTTGGCAGTGCAGCTTACTAGCTTGCATAGCCGTTTCATTTTTGTCTTTTTTTAATTATTCAACTGTTATCTAATATCTGCTCAGGATCAAATGTTAGAGTTGTTTATCTTTTACATTTTTAAAAAAAACATTTTATATTTGTTTCTTGTTATGCGTTTAAAAGTGGGAATGTTAAGCTGAGAAACATTTTTATGGTGACAGAATTTCTGAGACTTTATTCTCGTGTGGAGTATCTTCAGTTAAAGGGACAATCTAAACACATAATCAGAGCAGAGAACCGTGCTCGGTGTGTGAAATGACCACTACGTCTGCAAGTAAAGGTGAAAGACTCCAGTGTCCTAAACATACGCTGTACAGATATTTGGATGGTTGATGAGGGAGACAAAAGATCTGACTACAATTATAACTGAAGTGATTTTTGTTAATAAGCTAACAAGCGTGTTTTCCATAGGATCCCGTGCTGCGTTCTTTGACTCCAACAAAGGGTCCAATGGCTGGTGGGACGATCATCACCATTTTTGGTTCCAAACTGTCTACAGGTGATCAAATCACTGTGACTGTTGGAGATCTCCCCTGCAAATTGTGAGTAATCTCTTCCTTTATTTTCATCTGATCTGTATCGTCTTTGTCTTTTTTTCCCTATGTGTGAAGATTGTGATGTAAAAAGAGTACCATTCAATCTAGCCCTTTTCCCTCTTTTTAGATCTGATAATGTAACAGACAAGGAGATACATTGTAAAACAAACCCTAGTCCAGAACTGCAGGAGCTGACTCTACGCGTGTTCTATGGTACCACAGAAAAGGTTCTGGAAGAAATCCAGTTTAACTATACAGAGAACCCAACCATTTCATCTGCTGTTCCCTCTAGTGGTTTTTATGGGTAAGAGATGAGTAAGACTTTGTATTTCGGTTTAGCTAACCTCTATGAATGTCTTTAGTTTTCATTTTCTTCTTTTTCTCATCTGTGGATATGATATTTTTTTCCTTCTTCTTTGTCTTAAAGTGGTGGTCGTCTTATCATGGTAAGTGGCTCTGGCTTTGATGTGGTGCAACATCCACTCATGAGGGTCCTGGCCAAGCAGTCTCCAGAAGAACTACGTAAGGGGGATGGGGAGAGCAGGAGAAGGAGGAAGAGGAGGAGGAGGAGGAGAGAAATGGATGGTTTAACTCTGCAAAAGGTGAGGTGTCGCAGCTCCTAATTTGTTTCTTGTCGGCATGGACCTAATAAAATATTGGATGGAAATAACCGTTTCAAGTATTTGTAGATTTCCTTATTTTTTATACTGCACAAAATCCCCCAGCCGTTTGTATTGGATGTTAGACGAGGCCAGAGAACTACTGTCTACTTTCTGATTGACCACTCTCCACTTGGCATAATTTGGACATTAAATAAAAGAATAGAACTAAAAAAAATCCTAGAATGGATAATATGTTCTTTGTATTCTGGGAATTGGTCTGTGGCACAAATTTGGGATATTCTCTCAGTGTTTTATCATTAGTTACTATAGGGATGTTTTGTTGAGCCCGTGGGGTCAGCCCACAACATATACTTAACTGTACTGCCACCCCCTTTCCAAGTTAGAGACCTTTAGCATGAGAAAGAGTCAGGTGTAGGTTTGGTTTTATTATATATTTGACTTTGGTTGGTGCTATATGTTTAACAGAGTAGATTTTGAGGTCCAAGGCTCAAATCATAAAATGTGGGGAGTAAATGCAGTTCATTGAAATGCAAAGAACAGATTTGGCAGAAGAATCAGGGAAATTTAAAATGCAGTACATAATAAGGATGAAATATGCCTTCCGGGGTAGAAATTAATGGATGTTTAAAGTCATTTACTTCACTGGAAGTGAGAATGGAGGAACATCCAGGAGATGGCAGGGTACCAGTTTTGGATGTGTTAAAAAATTTTTTCATGTTTACCTGCAAATAGATGAATTTGTAAATAAAATCACTAGGTGTATATGCTATTGAAATTAGGAACACTGAAATGATACAATATATGTTAACATGAATGAAGATACCATATTGCAGATAATCTTGGTGAAGGTGGATTTGATCTTGTTCCCTATTTTTCCCATCCCATCTCTTCAGTTTAACGAGCTGTGTATTCTCAACTCCTCATCCACCCTGGAGTGCATGTCTCCCTCTATCCCAGAGAATTTAGTTCCCGTGGAAGTTCTGTTTATTCTGGACAACATACAGATTGCATTCAGCAGCCTTGGCGAGAACTTCACCTACCATAGAAACCCGACTCTAAGACCTCTGAACCGAGACATGCCAAACAATCCATATAGCTTAAAACCGGGGAATGTGCTGGATATAGAGGTAAAAACTGTTCCCTTTTAACGTGTGGCAAATACCAATATTCAATCTTAAAAAGTCAGTCTAAGCATGTATTTGGAATTGAGAAGAGCTAGATCTGCAGCAAAATCTAAAATTCAGCCCCGGCAAATGATCAGTAACGAGAATTCAGGCTGCCTGATATAAAAATTTGCCAAATTGCATGTGTATGCTTCATGTGGAACTTGTGCTCATTCTCCTTTCTAGAGAGAAAGCCAAGCCATGACCTGCCCATGCTTGTATCACCTCTTGGATAATAACTACACACAACCTTGTTCACTAAATGATATTCCCATCTGTGTGTAAACTAATAGCAGCCATGTTACGGCTGTTACAAGTTTCCAAAGCTGTTCCCCTCATGCTGTGTGTCTAAAGAAACTGCTCTTGTGGGGACAACCTCAGAAACCCCAGCAGATTTCTTCCCCCACCCCCACCAATTTTTAAATGTATTATCTGTATAATGCATTAAAATAAGATACGTTTTCACCCAACAGTTAATTTATTCCCAAGAGAGTTGATATTTCTATTTTGATGACCAATACAGGACACTATTTAATGGAGATGTTATCTTTTAACATTAATGCTAATGCTGCTAACAAAGGTAAAATGTTTTCATTAGATCTATCTAGTTATAGTAAGCATAATATAAGGGGTTAATTGGATTTTACTTTTCTTTCCTCTCTTTGTGCAAAAAAATTAACTAAAAAAAATCCTTTGCCTAAATGGTGCAGCAAGTTTTGAGTCACTTGTTTTCAAATGCCAAAACTAGTAGAACACTCTGTGATATCCTAATTGTATCTATGCCATTTGACTTCTTTCTCGTTGTGGTGCTTACTGTTCTGTCTCATTGTGCTGCCAATATGTCTTGTGTTTGTTAGGGAGAGGGCTTGGACTCTGGCATCAGTAAACAAGAAGTCATAGCCATGATTGGCGATGGAATCTGCGCAGTGAGGACTCTGACTCACAGTCACCTGTACTGTGATCCTCCACTTGTGGCACCACAGCCTTTAGATGCAAGCACGTCCCTGCCAGAGTTTGTGGTGAGTTAATCAGAAGAAGCCACTTTAGTGTCCCATGTTGATCAGACACTGAGACGCTCTGTCCGTCCTTTCACAGGTGCAAATGGGAAAGCTCCAATTTAACCTGGGAACAGTCAAATATGATGTGGAAGGACAGCATAGTTTTCCAAAAGAGGCTATAATTGGTCTGGCTGTCGGAGGTGCTCTGCTAATCCCTGTTGTCTTAATAATAATCTTTATGTACAGGTAATGTGCAAGATCACCTGGCATGTAATATTTAATAATCAAATTAATATACAGAGAACCTTATCTGGACACGAATACGGGATTGTGCTCTAATCTAAGCCTATTTACAGATCTAGTGAGAAGTGAATATTCAAGAGAAAAATAATAAATCTATATAGATTATATATATATTTATTATTATTATTATTTTTTTTACTATTTTTTTTGTGCTCAAACTTTTTCCCCATTCTATAGGCTACTTTTTCTCACTTGATCTGTGAATCAAATGGCAGGAAAATGTGCATATCTGCATAGTGCAAAATATATACATAGTATTAATATTATGTGTATATATGTATCTTGCAGCGCACTAATTGGCCCGTTGTGTGTCCTCTTTGGTTTGTCGGAATGTTTCCTTGAATATTTTTCCAGGCCAAATCAAACAATAACCTATTTAAAATTAAAATTTTGTAAAAAATGTTTTGGCCGAACTGAACTTTTCCATCGTGTAAAAGTCTAGTGCATGCTGCTTTCTTAAAGTCCATCATCCTAGACCTACAGCTATGTCCTTTTTCTCTCTTACCCTAGCACTTAAAAGCTATTGCTGTAAAGACCCAACCTACGAGCATGTGGAATCTTGAAAAATAAATGCACAATGCTTCTAAGCATCCCATTATTCCATCCTCGGAATAAGTGGTGTTCCTCACTCTCTTGCATCCAATAAACGTTTCTTGTAGTAAAGAATTGCTTCTGTTCTGCAGGAGGCAGAGTAAGATGGCAATGAAGGACTATAAGAAGGTCCTGGTGCAGCTGGAGAACCTAGAGACAAGTGTTGGTGATCAATGCAAGAAGGAATTTACTGGTAACCTCCTTGTACCTCTACTTACACTATCTAACTTTGCTTGCTTTTGTATGTATTATTTAAGTAGTGCACTCTACTCCTCTCCCCAGACCTGATGACTGAAATGATGGATCTTACCAGTGACCTTGAGGGCTCTGGGATACCAAATCTGGATTATAAAACCTATGTGGAGAGGATATTTTTCCCGGGACACACCAGCTCTCCCCTCAGGAAGACCTTGGATGTGCCGGAGAGCAAAAGGGTCACCGTGGAGCAGGGCCTCACCCAGTTGTGTAACCTGTTGAATAATAAGCTATTTCTTACCAAGGTTGGTCCAGCATTTTATTTATTTTTTTGCAATCTTTAAGTTTGGATTCCAATATTGTTGAATGGGTAAGGCAGTGGCTGAGTGACCGGCAACAGAGGGTTGTAGTTAATGTAATATATTTGAAGCTTGGACTTGTCACCAGTGGGGTACCTCAGGGATCTGTACTTGGACCCATTCTCTTTAATATTTTTATTAGTGATATTGCAGAAGGTCTTGATGATAAGGTATGTCTTTTTGCTGATGATCCTAAGATATGTAACAGGGTTGATGTTCCAGGAGGGATAAGCCAAATGGCAAATGATTTAGGTAAACTAGAAAAATGGTCAGAATTGTGGCAACTGACATTTAATGTGGATAAGTGCAAGGTAATGCATCTTGGACGTAAAAAGGGCAGAGTACAGAATATTTGATAGTCCTAACCTCAACATATGAGGAAAGGGATTTAGGGGTGATTATTTCAGGTGACTTAAAGGTAGGCAGACAATGTAATAGAGCAGCAGGAAATGCTAGCAGAATGCTTGGTTGTATAGGGAGAGGTATTAGCAGTAGAAAGAGGGAAGTGCTCATGCCATTGTACAGAACACTGGTGAGACCTCACTTGGAGTATTGTACACAGTACTGGAGACCGTATCTTCAGAAGGATATTGATACCTTAGAGAGGGTTCAGAGAAGGGCTACTAAACTGGTTCATGGATTGCGGGATAAAACTTACCAGGAAAGGTTAAAGGATCTTAACATGTATAGCTTGGAGGAAAGACGAGACAGGGGGGATATGATAGAAACATTTAAATACATAAAGGGAATCAACACAGTAAAGGAGGAGACTATATTTAAAAGAAGAAAAACTAACACAACAAGAGGACATAGTCTTAAATTAGAGGGACAAAGGTTTAAAAATAATATCAGGAAGTATTACTTTACTGAGAGGGTAGTGGATGCATGGAATAGCCTTCCTGCTGAAGTGGTAGAGGTTAACACAGTAAAGGAGTTTAAGCATGCGTGGGATAGGCATAAGGCTATCCTAACTATAAGATAAGGCCAGGGACTAATGAAAGTATTTAGAAAATTGGGCAGACTAGATGGGCCGAATGGTTCTTATCTGCCATCACATTCTATGTTTCTATGTAAAAAAAAACATTCTTTTAACTGCAGTGCTATGAGCAAGTTATTTCATGGACAATATAAAGCCTGGTCCTTAATGGGTAAACAGTTTAAAAATTCTTCACCTTGCTGTTGCCCGCCACCATCAGAACTCCTGCCTCCTTTCCCCCCTCATTTCGATGTTGTGCTGCTTGCGGCACTTTCACCTTAATACATTTAATAATTTGCTCCTATAAAGACAAGTGGAGTGGTTTGTACATTTAGATTCCCAGATATTATTTGTGTAAAATCCATTTATTATAGAAAAAACATCTTGGCGGCATTGCCTATGAAGGCCATAGAGATGGCTTGAAATGCGTTGGGTAACTAATATTGGTGGGGACTCTGGAGTTGTGGCTTTTTGCTGTTGTGGCTTTTTGAGCTACAAAGACTTCATGTTAGATGAAAATTTCCAGTTTGATTCCGGCTTTACTGGATATTTTTATACGAGCCAGCTTTCTTCATTTTGTTCTTGTGTAACTTTTAGCTTTCTCACTTGCTAATTACATGAGTCACCTACCGCTCATTTTAATTTTATTTCTTTACAAATTTTTTGTTCAGCTGATCGAAACCTTGGATGCGCAACCCACATTGTCTCAGCGCGATCGCTGCCACGCCGCTTCCCTTCTCACAGTGGCGCTGCATGGCAAATTGGAGTATCTGACTGATGTCATGAAGACGCTGCTCATTGGTCTAATAGATCAGTGTGTGGCCAAGAATCCCAAATTACTACTTCGTAGGTACGTATCTCGATTATGACGAGGGCAAGAGCGTTAAATAGATTTGTACTGCAGCTCACCTGGTATGCAAATGGTATTCGTTCAAAGATATGTAAAGGAAGATGCAAGTGGGAGGTAATGGATGTTGGAAGTAAACCCAAATTCAGGTCCTCCCACTTGGTGACCTTCCTTGCAGCTTTGCTTTCAGTTTCTGTTCTTTTGGGATATGGAGAACAATCCAATTAATCAAGTGAGGAACTACAGTTTTAATGAGATGCTGCTGTTCTCTACTGAGTAGAGTGATTGGAAAATATCCGATTACAAATCGAAAATTTGTAGTGGGAGTCATATCTACTATATGTGGTGTCCCTGTTGTGCCTAACGACTTCATATTTTCAGACAGTTTACACAGACTAACAGTCACCGTAGCCTTTAACATTGGAGTATTACAAATGTGCATTATGCAGGCCAAACATCTGCTGGTTGATGGGATTGTGTGAAACAATGAAAAAGATTGACTTTTATATCTTCTTAGGACAGAGACCATAGTGGAAAAGCTTCTAACCAACTGGATGGCAATCTGCTTACATTCTTACTTGCGGGTGAGTGCTTGGTCACTAGGCTAACTCTCTATATTTGATGAATGACTATGTATATGATGAAGCTGGTGCTGTATGTGAGTATGTAATTTCCTCTCTGAAAGAGACTTCTCTCAATAGTACGGTTTCTAATATTGAGGTGAATCTGTCAGTGGACATTAGAGCTATGTTCTGTTTGGTTTATTTGTAGGAAGCTGCTGCCGAACCTCTATACATGCTCTTCTGTGCTATTAAGTACCAGGTGGATAAGGGTCCAGTCGATGCAGTGACTGGGAAGGCAAAGCGCACTCTGAACGATGGACGCCTTTTACGGGAAGACATTGAGTACCGGCCAATGACCCTCACTGTGCTGGTCAAGAGTGATGGTGAAATGCAACGTGTGCCTGTCAGAGTCCTTGACACGGATACCATTACCCAGGTCAAACAGAAAATTCTCAACCATGTCTACAAAGGGACCCCATTTTCAAAGAGACCCCCTGCGCATACACTTGACTTAGGTAAGGAAACTCAAGCTGTGGGTAGAACTAATCCAGGTACATTTTATTGCTTATTTCTGTTGTGTTTAGGTAATAATTCTGTGCAGAGACGCTCCAACTAGTCAAGAGCCATTTTTTCACCTCTCATCTATGTAGGAGTAATTGTGTAATGCATTGTTCATGATACAAAAAAATGCACTAGAAGCAATGTTAGCTCAACATCTCATCACAAAACTGGAAGAGAACCTGATTAAAAAGAGGAAATTTGATTTCCTTCTGAATGAAGCCATTAAGTATTGCTCTTCTGAATGGAAGTGCTTAATCCTATTATCAACGTATGTCTTATTAAAATGATATTTGGTTGTCATACCCATAACCAAAGTTAGTTTCTTTGTTTATTATTCATAGAAAACCCTTTATGTATATTCCATTCTATAGTACAAAGTTATTTTAGGAGGGTTTTGACAAAAACTGGGGCACTTAAATACCACCCTCTCTGTAGAGGCATTGATAATGTGACCTTTTCACTTCCAAGTTATTAATGTGACTTTATTATTAATATTATTATTTATAAAGCGCCAACAAGTTCCGAGGCGCTGTACAATGGGTGGACTAACAGACACGTATTTGTAACCAGACAGGTTGGACGCAGAGGGATTGAGGGCCCTGCTCAATTAGCTTACATGCTTGAGGGAGTGGGGTATAGTGACACAAAAGGTAAGGGTAGGGTAGAAAAATAGGTTGCTAGGATAGTATTCATTAGGGGCTTAGTGTTTTGTTTTGATTTCAGGAGAGGAATCAGGTTGAGGGGAGGGAAAGCTGTTCACAGTTTAATTGATATGCTTTCCTAAAGAAGTAAGTTTTCAAAGATTTTTTTGAAGGAGTGGAGATCGAGTGAAAGCCTAACAGAGAGGGGAAGGGCACTCCATAGTGCCATGCAGTGCCACTGTGAGAAGGTGAGCATCAGAGGTAGGAGTACGAAAAGAGGTTAGACGTAGGTCTCCGGCAGAGCGTAGGGGCCTTGATGGGACATATTTGTGTATTAGTGAGGATAAGTAGGTTGGAGCAGCATTGGGTATAGATTTGTAAGCAAGTGTAAGGATCTTAAATTAAGCCCCTATATTTTACGGGAAGCCAATGGAGGGACTTAAAGGGGGGGTGAGGCGTGGGAGATGCGGGCGGAACAGAAAGATGAGCCTCACTGCCGCATTCATTATATCCTTTAACGGGGCAAGTTGGGAACACGTAACACCGACTGAGAAGTGGATTACAGTAGTCAAGGCGAGAGGACGGCAGCATGGACAAGCACCTTTGCTGTATCAGGTGTTGAATAGTGTCAGATGGGCGCAATGTTTTTGAGATGGAAGCAGCAGTATTTGGCAATTAATCGGACATGTGGGGGTGAAGGAGAGGTCCAAGTCAAAGAGAACACTTTGGCAGTGGATGGTAGCGCCATTGACTTGGAGGGACACAGACAAGGGAGTAGCAACACTTGGGGGAGGGAAGACCAGAAGTTCTGTTTTGGACAGGTTGAGTTTAAGGAAGTGAGCACCCATCCAGTTGGAAATCACAGAGAGGCAGTCAGAGACACTAGTTAGGAGGGGTGCTGAGAAATCAGGGGAGGACAGATAAATTTGCATGTCATCCGCATAGAAATGATACTGGTAGCTGAAAGAGGCTGATGAGTTTACCAGAGGCAGTGTAGATTGAGAACAATAGGGGACCAAGGAAAGACCCTTGGAAAACACAAACAGAGAGGGATTGGCGAGAAGAGGCAGATAAAGAAACACTGAGTGAGTGCTGGGAGAGGTAGGAAGAGCACAAGGAGAGAGCTTTATCTCGTAGACTGAGATTACGGAGGATGAGAAGCAGCTGTTGATCAACCATGTCAAAAGCAGCAGAAATGTCGAGGAGAATTAGGATAGAGTAGTGTCCATGGAATTTAGCAGTGATAAGATCATTGTATACTTTGGTCACAGCTGTTTCAACAGAGTAACGAGTGAGGAATCCAGATTGAAGCGGGTCAAGCAGAGAGTTGGATTTGGAGAAGTCTGTTAATCTCGCATACACAACTTGCTCAAGGATCTTGGAGACAAATGGCAGTAGTTGGACGGGGAATTGGGGTCAAGGTTGGGCTTTTTCAGAATTGGGGTTACAGTTGCATGCTTGAAGGGTAGAGGAAATGTACCAGAGGAAAGGAAGAGATTGAAAATTTTAGTGAGAGGCAGATCAAGAGAAGGAAACAAGTGTGGATGAGATTTAAGGTAACAGGTGGTGGGGCGGGAGGAACGGAGCAGAACAGAAACTTCTTCTGCTGTAGTGGGTTTAATTGAGCGTAGGACAGCTGAGGGAGTGTGGTTAGGGAAAAGGGTTTGTAGTGGATGGATAGAGATGAGAGATCTCTTCCTGATTGTAGAAATCTGCTCAGTGAAGTGAATTGCAAAGTTTGTCGGGGTCAAGTTGGTAGGAGGAGGAGGTACGAGAGGGCAATGAAGAGAGTTCTGCAAGACTGATGTGGTGAGGGTGGTGTACTTTAGGTACGGGGTATGCAGATGTCAATGGACCGCAGATGGTGGTCAGATAAAGGAAATGGAACATTGGAGAGATTAGAGGTGGTACAGAGATTGGTGAAGATGTGGTCAAGAGTGTTTCCTGCTTTGAGTTGATGAATTACACCACTGTGTGAGTACAACAGAGGAGGTTATAGAGAGCAGACGAGAGGCATCAGGGCAGCTAGGGTTGTTGATTGGGATATTAAAGTCCCCAAGAATGAGGGAAGGAGTGCAAGAGGAGAGTATATGGGGTAGCCAGGAAGGAAAGTGTTCAATAAATAGCCTACGATGACCTAGTTGACTTTGTCCAACTTTGAAGGCATTGATGAATTGAGAGAGCTGGGCTAATCTGCATCAAACCCTTTTGGGCACTGGGTCCCACCACTGTCCAGATGTGACCTAATTGTCTAATGTCAATTCTGCATTATTAATATGACTAAGAGGCATCTTCAGGTGCCATGGAAAGTCCTAGTTTTTGTCAAAATGATTTGAAACCGTTTCAAATAAAATATTTTCATGTAAGATGACGCTCAGAGCTTCCACATAATCAAACTACCTGTAGTGGTAATGCTGCATAAAGTGTCCTTTTTAATCCTACCAGGATTTTACACTGTGAACACAGACTTGTTTTTGAACATTGTGAAACTATCTGTGGGCAATGCACAGCAAATGTTGTTTTCTTGCATAAAGAGCGTACGCTGCACTCTTTCACAGAAAACCTATCCTCCATTTTATAACAAATATAGCCACTTCCCTGTCTTTTTTTCTTTTTCTTTTTTTTTTTTTTTCTTATTTATGGTACTTTTTTCTTTTGTTTGATTTCTAACCATACATATTATGGTTGGGATCTTGCACAGTAAGTAAATAAAAAAAGAAAAAAATGATATTAAAAATTGGAGGTAGATGGGAACTAGTTGACTATATTCTCCTTTATTTCTATATTTATATATGTATTCCTTTAGTTCTACATTTCTATAATACTTATATTATTTTCTAATTGTTATCAGGAATACATGGACCTTAAGCTTGTAACATGTGTATTTTCGGTTCTTAAAGGAGCACTATAGGGTCAGGAACACAAACATTTATAGAACCCCAGACAGAAATGGGATACGGCTGTACAATCTATAGAGGGAACATATAAAGGAAAAAACACAATAGTGTGATACAGTAAATACAGTGAATAGTGCGCTTAAATGGATGCACTCACAAGATGATGAAGATGAAAAAGCATTCATAGGGTGCCTCCCCAGATAGCATAGGGGGCTAGTGGTTTCCCCTATCCGATGTAAAGCGACCAATGGAACACGGGACTCCAAGTAAGTAATAGTAGAAAAGCAATACTTTTATTTTCTTAAAAGGTGAACAAGCACCATAAGAATAAAGGTTTAAAAGTGCAGCAATAGGTCCAACGCGTTTCGTTCAAGACTAGAACTTCATCAGGGACCGCACAGTAAAAAAATCACAGACAATATCATAGATTGTAAAATAACATGGCAGAGCCAGCATGATTCAAACACAGCCCTGGCCAATCTGCATCTCCTCATAGAGATGAATTGAATCAATGCATCTCTATGAGGAAAGTTCAGTGTCTGCGTGCAGAGGTAGGAGATACTGAATGTTTGGATGCATTTTAGGCAGCCATGACCCAGGAAGGATCTGAGGAGTGGGCAGTGAAGTTATCACTAAGCTGTAATGTAAACACTGCATTTTCTCTGAAAAAACAGTATTTACAGCAAAAAGCCTGAAGGTAATGATTCTACTCACCAGAACAAACTCAATAAGCTGTTGTTGTTCTGGTAACTATAGTGTCCCTTTAACATATTGATTCTCTATATAACAGCTTGATCTGTTAATGAAACTCTTATAAAATCAAAACCATAATAAACTGAGCAGATTTAACACAATGGGCAGTCATTGAAACCAAAATACGTAAGCACAGTGAAAGTAGATGGAATCGTCATTTCAATATGGCAAGTCAAGATGACTTCTCTAATTGAAATAAGACTTGCCATCCTGAAAGAATAATTTGGTACTGTTCAGTCACCCATTAGCTGTGTCAGCTGAGCGTGTAGTAGAAAGGGGAGTGGGTGAAGGTAAGAGTGACCAATTGGGACTGAGTGGCTTGGTGGAGTGTGCAGAAGATGGAGTGTTAAAATGAGTTGGTTGAGTTTGATAGGGAATGCATGTTGGGTGAGAGAGAATGGACTTCAGGTCTGCTTTTGAGAAGCTAGTCTTAAAATAAAAGAAATTTAATGTTGCTTTAGATTAACATTTCTCAATCTTGGGCCCCCCAAAACAGTTTCCAATGCATTCTGGTAGAGCAATCTAGAATTTTGAATCCAAACTTCAATATTTTGAGGAAACTTTAAAATTCCCATGTTTCATGTTTTATGCGTATTCCTGTATTATTTGTAGAGTGGCGCTCTGGCAATGCTGGCCATTTAACACTCTCTGATGAAGACCTCACTTCACTAACACAGGGCCAGTGGAAGAGGCTGAATACTGTGAACCATTATAAGGTAAGGCTGGCTGCTTATGGGGATTTCTTGATCCTACAGACTGCTTCATGTTTCTCACATTGCCCTGTTTTAAGGTTCCAGATAATGCTACTGTGGCTCTGATTCCTCGACTACACAACAACCAGTGTGATACTCCGAACAACAGCTTCCTGGGTGGTGAGAGTGAGTGATCGTTTATGTGTAGGCTTAATAAGCGTTCTTTCTTTGGTCTCTTTCCTTTTGTCTCAATAGCTTAGTTGGTGTTTTCTCATGAACAAGTGACAATACAGTGTTCTCTCCATAATTTTTCTCTCACTCCAGTCCTCCCATGGACTCTCCTATTTATTTGTTGTTGCTGTAGTCTCCTCTCCCTTTTCAATTTACATTGTATTCCTCAGAAACACCTATGTTGGAAGATGGAGAGGATGGTGGCATTAAGACCTGGCACCTGGTAAAGTCTCAAGAGGAACCCGAAGTTTGTAAGAACAGGAGAAGCAGTTTGAGGGAAAGGGAGCGGCCCAAAGCAGTTCCCGAGATCTACCTAACCCGCTTGTTATCTATGAAGGTAAAAGTTCAACAGACACAATGATCAACATGAACTCCTTCCTCCTCCTTCATCTAATCTTAAAATTTGGCAAGAACCGCATTCTATTATTCCATGTGGTTCCTGGTGTAAATTGTTTGCAACACTGGCCAGCAATGATAGATCTGAGATAAGTAATCACTAAATCATGATTGTAGTGGAGTTCCCTTTACCCTGACTGGGTACCTCTGACAATGACCTCTTCCTAACTGGAACTGGGGAAAACTTGTTGTTCCTAAAAGAACTTTCCCCGCCGAATCCTCCACAAGCTGGAGCAAGGTGCTGTGCAGTGATTAGTCCTTTCCCCTCCCAGTAACTAGACAACACATAGTTCTGGGAGTACAACTGCTTTTAATGAGCCAAATGCGGCCTTTTATGCACATACCCAGCAGGGGGTCTCCATTGTATTCAATACAAACCACTCCCAGGAATCTCTGGACCTGGGAGATAATTGCGTTAAAGACCGGTAAGCTAATTATCTCCCAGGAACAGAAACAGGGGGGGAAAAAAGGAAAGCGCCAAACACAAAACTATAAAAACCTAAAAGTATCTGAAAACATAATAAAACCATAAAATAAACCCACAATAATAAATCCCCAAATAGCGCTCAGATCCATGCAGTATAGGGGAAACGCCACAGTTTTAAAGTTCTGACCGGCCGCACATGTGATCCCATGCCCAAAATAGTTCCAGGGTGTTTAGTGCTTTTGCCTGTCCTGCGGCCGCAATTCGAGGTGTTCCACCTGGCTCTTAGGTAGCGTTTGTTCCCCTTAGTCTCAGGCACCTCCCCTCCAAAAAGCGCTTTCCTGGCCGATTTCAAAGTGGTTCAAAACTGCAAACCAAGTTGTTCGGGAACCGCACGGTCACCTCATGCCAAAAACAGTTCCATAACATTCGTGGCGAAATCCCGCTGAGGTGACCGGAAACCCACAAAATCCTCATGCCGACATTAGTTCCATAGCCATCGTGGCTAAGTATCGCTGAGGAATATTTGTGAGTTTGGTTCATGCGAATGGCCACCAGAGAGTTAGCATTCGGTTCCATTAGCATGAAGGGAAAGTGCCGAACCAGGGGCACCCAGGGCAAGCCACTCTGTCCAGGGTAACTCCCAAACGGTGTCCTAAAACTAGACCATAGTCTGTGGGCAGGAGGCTAGCTTCCACACTCCTCCGTGGCAAACGTACAATGGAAGGAGCGTTTGTCACAATGACATTCGTGATTTAATCTTTTTAAAAAAAAGATTTGTTTTGCCATCAAAAGTATATTGATTTGTGCCTTAATGAATAGTTTTTTTGGTAAACGTTTTCATGGTAATTGAATCAGATTGAAGATGCGTTTATCATAAAATTTGTCATGTGAAGAAGTATTGGAATGTTCCTTACAACTGCAAACTTTGCCTTCACCCATAGGGTACTCTGCAGAAATTTGTAGATGACACCTTCCAAGTGATGCTGGGAGTAAATCGCCCAGTGCCTATTTCTGTCAAGTATTTCTTCGACTTTTTGGATGAGATGGCAGAGAAGCATGAAATTGAGGAAACAGACATAGTCCACATCTGGAAGACACACAGGTAAAACTACTGTTATCTAGCATCTTTTATTTAAAGTTGTGTATAATGCTCAATAGATGTGATCATTCATGTGTGTGTGTGTGTGTGTGTGTGAGAACAAGGTACATATGGCCTTCTAACTCTTGCAATAATGAAAAGAACAAAAGTTGTTTTTAAAATGTCCCATGCAAGAAAGGAAAAATCTGCACTGGCCCATCTGGTGTTGCACTCCCAAAACAAGGAGGGAAATGTGCATTTTTAAAATTAAAATACTGAACGGGCAGAGTCCTTTTTGTTATGAGGTATATCAGAATGCATTTTCTTTTCCAAAAATATGAATCCATGTTAACCCATTTAGTAAAATCTGCAGATATCTCTGAGCTTGTTGGTAAAATATGGTATTTGTTAAGCATTTTTACACTATTTTCCCCCCTTCTGCCAGACTTTTTATTTTGTCTCTCCCTGTTCAGTGTCTTTCTATCCGCGGCTCAATCTCCAGTCTTCTTCTGCTCACCACTCACAACTGGATTTTAAACTTTGTCTGCCCTTCCTCTATGTATCTTCCCCAGTATCTTTTATTTATTTATTTTTTTCTGTTATGTTATATGTAGTGGGACTTTGTATGTATCCATTAGGGCTTATGTGTGTGGTAGAAGTAACAGGAGAGAATTGACAACTTCTTTTTTTGAGGAATGATCCTTACTGACCTGGTGGTGAGCATGTGTAGATCTTCTTGTTCGATTTTATTTATTTATTTAAATATATTTTAGTTTCTTATGCTCTATTGTGCCCCTTTTTATATAGTAATACCATGAACAATAAAGATAAAACTTACTTTCCATCCAACACCGGCAAGGTTCTTCCACGCCCCATTTGTTATCATGTGCATCATTCCTTCCCTCTCCGTGGTCCAATCAAATGCTTCTTACAACAGTATAGCTCTAAATGAGACAGGGAAGGACAGGAGCGCGAGGCTTCCTCTCTTGTAAGTGTGCTGCCTGCAAGGGTAGACGCTCATTACGTCTGTTGTCAAAGCTCGCGGACGACAAGTTAAATTTTTGCACAGTCAGGTGTACCAGGGGTGCAACTCGTTCCCGGCACAAAACTGCATATTTTCCTGTATGTGCAATGTCTCAAGCAGAAACCGTGCACAAACATCCTTCTTTTCATTAACGTTTCCATGGAGATTGAAGTAACCCTTTAGATGTAAATTCGAAGTGATTGGTTAGGACAGTTTTGACTGTTGTTGTACAGCTGAAAGTGTGTCTTGGACCCTGACAACAGGGATGAGTTGTACTTACCTAAACCTCTACATGAGTGCCACCGTCCTTTCTTTAGATTTGGTCTTTTCGTGCTCAGGAGCCAATACTTCTGTACAGTTGCATATATGCAAGATTATACACAGAGGTCTGTTGAGCATCATGGAGATTGCAGGATCTTCCATAGACCAGCTAACAAAATGCACAAGAAGATGACAGCTGTGGGAATTGCGGTAGCTGGTATACGATATCTTGGATCCCCCTTTTTTCTTTTCTTCCGCTCCCAAACTGTGGTGTTTCTCAAGTCTGAGAGTTGTTCATCTTATCAGAAAGAACTGCAAATATTTCTGTGAAATAGTAGTTTAGCTTTCAGGATACCTTTCTTTCTTTTTGTTCACATACTGCTCCAATAATATTGTTTTGTTCCTTTTCTAGCCTGATGCAGAGGTTTTGGGTCCTGATCCTTAAACATCCTCAGATGGTCTTCGATGTTGAGGTGTCCGAAAATGTTGATTCAATCCTGTCTGTCATCGCTCAGACTTTTATTGACTCATGCACCATCTCGGAGCACAAAGTAGGAAGGGTAAGTGCATGACTGTCAATAGGTATTGGAATTATGCTTGTGGAGAGTGCTTTGACCTAAGGCTGAAATGTTCTTCTAACTTTACCTTGTAGGACTCTCCAGTGAACAAATTGTTGTATGCACGGGAAATCCCTCGGTACAAGCAACTGGTGGAAAAGTAAGTGAATTGAGCCCAGTGATACAAGAGACAGACTCCTAAACAGAGAGAGATACATTGTGTGTTCAGCCTTCTCTGTTATGAATAGATATAACCTGAGATAGCCACGATCAAGGTCTAGAACAAGGTGTGTCTAGATTGATAGGTGTTGCTACTCAGTAAGTGTTGGTTGTACTTGTATCTGCATGAAGTAAAGCTGGACTGATTAATCAATTTAATATAGAGTGTAACCTCTCAAAACGTTGTTAATGGTTGTTGGTTTTTTTTGTTTTTGTTTTTTAAATTGCTTTTCTATTTTCTGATTTAGATATTATTCTGACATCAAGCAGACTGCTCCTGCCAGTTACCAGGAAATGAATTCTTCCCTTACAGAGCTGTCTGGTGTAAGTAAAATGTAGTTGGTCCTATGTGGATGGAATGGGAAGTAATTGTTGTGTGAAGCTGTCCTACTGAGTCATTTATTCATTTTGCTGCCTCTTTGAATGACTTTACACAGTTTGTGACTAGTTAATTTACATAGAATGTATTGGTTTATTTTTGGTCTTGAGAAACCCTACATGCCCCAGATTCGGGCATTCTGTTGCTCTGGGTCATAATTAAACTAGTTTGGTAGTATTTCTGTATGTTGGTGTTATAGGCATTGCTTGTGATTGATCCTTTTTAGTTTTTTGTTTGTTAAATGTGCCTGTTTTCCCACCTAGATCCACTCTGAGCAGTTCAGCCCCCTGGTGGCCTTGCATGAGCTGTACAACTACATCATCAAGTACTATGACCAAGTAAGTAAGAGAACATGGTGACATTGAATCTCGAGTTGGTAACTAATCCAAATTTTGAATCTAGAAAATAAACCTATAGCCCCAGAGTAGTTTGCAAAAGAAGTTAAGCCAAAACATAGTTGTTAAAATCCCTGTATAATAAGATGTGATTCTGGACTGTAGTCCATCATTTTCTTTGCCGACAAACTAAATAGAATTTAATGGCTTAACGATATATCCCACAGTTAAAATATTGCCTTTCTCCCTATGTTTTTTTTTTATCTACTCCCCCACATTTGAACGCACGTCTCCTTTCAACACATACAAACCAGAGCAGGTAAATGATGAAATCTCACAAACCACAGGAAGATAGAGAACATTTTTTCTCCTTACTTCCCTAATAACTCTGGGCCCCTGGTGCAATTCAATACCAGTAGTTCTGCCGTACCAATACCGCATACTGGCACATAATTGTACTCCACCTCTGAGACCTCTTCCCCTCCAGCTAGGGACCCACTTGCCTGCAGGTTGACCTGAGCTTTCATGATAAATTTCTGAACTATACTTATTTCTCCACTTTGTAGATCAGTGCTGCCCTAGAGGAAGATCCTAATGGACAGAAGATGCAGTTGGCCTATCGCTTGCAACAGATCTCTTCTCTTGTAGAGAACAAGGTGACAGATCTGTAATTACCCCGTTTTTGTTTGTTTTTGTTTGGGGTAGTCGATATTCCTTCCTGGTTCTGTTTTTATTACTTTTTCTCAAGTAGAAAGAAGATGGATTGAGATTGAATGCCGTACAGAAGCCACAAACCTAGATCATTACACTGTACACGCATACTGAATCACTGTGTCCGGAATAGACTTTGGGTGGGCTCTCCAAATGCCTGCTTTAAATCCTTTGTGAAATTTCTGGGCAAATTACTGTGCTGTTGATATCGTGCCCTGTTCTACTTGGTTGCCTTAACCAGAATACTGCAAATGATCAAATGTGGCCAGCCAAGCTGTGCACTACCTCAGAGGAACTGTATAAGTGCCTTAGTGTAATGGATAATCTGATTCTTTCTGCGGTCTGCTGTCATACCTCCACCTTTTATCGATAACTGGCACAGACGCATGTCTGGAGAATGGAAGCTATCAAATTCACTACAGACATCACAACCCAACTCTGAGTTCTTGGTGATGTCCGTATGCCATAGATTTTTGGGGTTCATGGCCTGTTCTTCCTGTGGGGCTGCACTTAAGTTATCAATAATGGTGTCTTGGAATTTACAATGTCGTGAAGCTGAGGGTTCTCAAACCAATCCTATCAGGATCCCAGAACAGGCTTCATATTTTGACTTTGATTACTCTTAGAATCATAACCACTTTAGCCTGCTCAAACGGTTTAACACACAACCTGTGGACTTTGCCGGTGCAGTAGCAGTTAGGTTATGGTACTTAAAATGCTCATTTAAAAGGGAGAGTTAATCAGACCACCTTCCATATAACTTTCTCCATGCAGTACGGCATGTTATGGGTCCAACAACATGTTTGAGAAATAGTTTCACAGAGCAATTGTAGCTGATCCAAGATGATATTTTGGATGAATCCTGTTCTGCTTTAGTGAGTCTTACACTGTGTATGCTGCCCATAGTTCCCAGTGTGGCTGCCTTTCGAATGTGGACCTTATTGGCCTGTTCAGAAATACTGTGTCTCTCTTTTCTGTCTGTGTCCAACCTTGTATAGCCTTTTGTTTCCTAACTTATGCAAAAGCTGTAAATAGACATAACTGTATTTATTGTCATTTTTATGCAAAATGTTTTGTAATTTTTTTAGGCTGAAGTAAAATTAAACTGTACATATTAACAAACGACTTTACACATTGTGATTATAACTTCAAATGGTTTACAATGTTTTATTTGTAAATGTATTTTTGATGTGACACAAATGGGTCCAATGCAGTGCAGCTAAAAACAAAAATTACCAACATGCCCTGAAGTTCTTACAGCATCCATATAGAAATATACATATTTATATTCTGGGACAAAAGGCTGTGACACTGAGGGCGGTTTAAGTCTGTTGTGATGTGCCAAAACTGAGTTACTGGTTAACCCGAAAAAGAGAGCTCAAAACGGTTATTAAACGCACATGTGCTTATTAAATAATTCAAAGTACAATATATTCTATAGGGAGGCCATAAAAGGCCTGGCCTAATTCCTTTTATGTACAATATTCAGCCTCCTCATTTCAGAACGATATGGGCCGAGATATTTTTACTGAGGCAGATCCTTTTCTTAATGAGTTGCCCGAATATGAGTTCGGGTTAAGAGCTGGCTTCTCGAGAAGAATCCTTACGAACAACATGAACTTTGGTGCTGTTAGAGGAACTCCATCCAGAGACAGGAGTGTGAGAGTCAGAGAATACTTTCCTAGTGTAAGAAAGAAGTTAAGACAAAAAAAAAACAAAGTGTGCATAGATAACCGTGAATAATAACCCAACAAAACAAAAACATAACAATGGTGATAGAATACTGACAATGCTTCTGTATTTGGAAACACGGCAAAGTGATGTTTATATCGCACAGAAAAAGAAAAATCTCATATATGCAATACACAATATGGCAAGTGTCTAGGTGTAACCACAGGAATAATCTGGACACCAGTTAATCTCTCCTCTAGAAATCTATTTTATTGCACACACTGTTATTAAAAGCAAAACCATCAAAAATGGCCTTTAATGTTAAATAAGCCAGAATTTATGGTGAAGATTAGTAAAAAGAACAAACAGTGTATCTCAGGTGTTTCTGAAGCCCCCAAACCCACATAGGATCCATAATGGTAAACGCTTGCCTTCTGTCATGCTTGTCTGCAGGACTAATTAAATGCATGCAAGTTTTAATTTGAGGGATATCTACTAAACAGTGATTTTTATTCATTTTGTGTTTGGGCAGTGGAGTGCCCCTTTAAATGAAAACTTGCATACATTTAATCATGTAAATTTTGAATTAGGATATATCTAAAATCCGCTTTAAAAACCTACAGTTCTCTTGTCTGCTGCCTTTGCAAGCCCTCCCCTTCTAACCCCGCCCAGACCTTTTGGGGCTGTCCAATCACAGGTTTCCCAGTGCAGCTCAATGAGAAGTCTTTGTTAGTTAGGTGCTCTGGTCAATTGCTGCCTCCTGAGGTCCGCGGCATTGAGCTAACCGAATCAAAAAGTGACAGTACCAATTGTCTGCTTTAATGCCAAGAGGGTGTAACCAGGTTAATTTATAAAAGTGTCAATTTCTATTGAAATCTGACCTTTTTGCAAAATGAAAAAAGGACCCACTCTTGACACACACAGCTTTTCAGCAAGCTAAAGTTGTTTAGGAGTCCACAATGACCCTTTAAATACAGGAGGCTCCTACAGGTTCTAGCAAACTATTAACAGAGCAGGAGATACAGAAGTTACAGTAAAGGAAGTGTAAACATTAGATGACTCTACAGGAAGTGTTTAGTAAGGCTGTGTAAGTCCCCTGCATGGATGTGTGACTAGGGCTGCATAACACAAATGAATTTAATTCCTAAATAGCAGAGAATTGAGCAGTGGGAGGCATGATCTATACACCAAAACTGCTTCATTAAGCTTAAGTTGTTTGGGTGACTATAGTGTCCCTTCAAACAATTATCTGTGTTGCTTGAGCTCGTAATCATAAATTTTCTGGAAGCATCTGGCCTTATCAGATTTGTTTGGCTTTTGAATTGTGTGCTATCCAACAATTCCAAAAGAGCTCTAAATAAAGAGCCACCAATAGGCAGTCACTTGGGAGCTTGTGGACTACTTGATTGCTGTATACTGTTATGAGAAATAGAACTGAACCAGAAATTCTTCTAGATTTAAAAAAAATCAATTTAAACAGTACAATGAAGATTGCAAAGGGTTAATAATTTACAGCAAATCCTAAACTAACCATCTCTGGTTTTGCTTCCCTCCCCACACACTTTAAATAGAATCACAATTGTCTTATTTATTTAAAGTGGTTTTTTTTTCCCCTCTCTTTTTTAAAATTTATTTATTTTCTCTCTCTCTTGATAAGTGGCAGGGTAGGGGATCTCCATTTACAATCTCCTGTTATCAGAAAGATTAAACTTTCCATTGTACATGATGAAAGTCTGATGGCTATCTAGACGTTTCTCAAATTCAGCTGTTTCGATGGTGATCATCCATTGTGTCCAAATTGTCATATATGTCTCAATACCACCAGAGGTGCTGAAAATAAGCTCCTCCATTCAGGGCCGGTGCAAGGATTTTTGCCGCCCTAGGCAAAAGTAAAGTTTGCCGCCCCCCGCTGACATCACAATGCCCCACCCATATGACCTGCCACGTTAACTAACGCCAGTGCTGCAGTGCCGCTGTGTTTACATTAAAAGGCCTGCAGGGACAGGCTATAGACACCAGGACCACTACATTAAGCTGCAGTGGTTTTGGGGACTGTAGTGTTTCTTTAATGTGAGGTAAATTAGAGATTAGTGCCACGAATAATATACTAGATTGCCTACTTACAAGCAGATGAGGATGATGATGGGCTGCAGTCTGGCTCCACTGGTCTGGTGTATAACAGGATCTCTGGAGGCTGTTTGTAATTGTGGTCACAAAAATCAATGTTCTGGGAGAACGAGAAGCAGCTCCATTTTTTGGGGGCCCTTTACACAGCTCAAGGTCTGGGTCCCAGGGTCCACCTTCATGTTCCACCAATGAGTTTGTTCACAGGGGGTGGAGTGTGTAGGGGATGTCCTGATTTGTGTGTAAGGAATGCATTGTGTGAATCTGTGTTTGTATGTGTAAGGGCTGCAAGGTGTGTTTCTGTGTATGTAAGGGATGAAGTGTGTGTCTGTAAGGGGTGCTTTGAGTGTGTTTAAGGGGTGCATTGAGTGTGTGTAAGGAATGCATTGTGTGTTTCTGTGTGTGTAAGGGATGCATTGTGTGTAAGGGTTGCATTGCGTGTGTGTGTGTAATGCATTGTGTGTTTTTCTGTGTGCAAGGGGTTCATTGTCTTTGTGTGTAAGGGGTGCATTGTGTGTGATTGTGTGTGTGTGTGTGATGGATGTCAATCTCTCCCCCCTCCCTTGTCACTCTCTTCTCCCCCCTCCCTTGTTACTCTCATTCCCCCTCCCTCCCCTGTCACTCCCCCCTCCCTGTCAATTTCTCTCTCCCCGTCAATTCCCCTCCCTGTCAATGTCTCCCCCCTCCCTGTTAGTTCCCCCCCGTTAGTTTCTTCCCCCCACCTCCCTGTTAGTTTCTTTCCCCCCTCCTCCCTGTTAGTTTCTTTCTCCCCCCTCCCGTCAGTTTATTTCTTCCCCCCTCCCCTCCCTGTTTCTTTCTTCCCCCTCCTTCCCTGTTTCCTTCTCCCCCTCCCTCCCTACCTGTTTCCTTCTCCCCCCTCCCTCCCTACCTGTTTCCTTCTCCCCCCTCCCTCCCTCTTTCTTCCCCCTCCCTCCCTGTTTCTTTCTCCCCCTCCCTCCCTCCTGTTTCTTTCTCCCCCTCCCTCCCCTCCCTGTTTCTTTCTCCCCCTCCCTCCCTGTTTCTTTCTTCTCCCCCCTCCCTCTGTTTCTTTCTTCTCCCCCTCCCTCTTTTTTTTCTTCTCCCCCTCCCTCTCTCTCTGTTTCTTTCTTCTCCCCTCCCTCTCTCTCTGTTTCTTTCTTCTCTCCCTCCCTCCCTCTCTGTTTCTTTCTTCTCTCCCTCCCTCCCCTCCCTGTTTCTTTCTTCTCCCCTCCCTCCCTCTCTTTTGGCCTGGCTTCTCCCCCTCCTCCCTCCCTCCTGTTTCTTTCTTCTCCCCCCTCCTCCTCTCTTCTTCTCCTCCCCTCTTTTCTTCTCCCCCTCCCTCCCTCTCTTTTCTCCTCCCCTCTCTTTTCTTCTCCCCTCCCTCCCTCTCTTTTTCTTCTCCCCTCCCTCCCCTCCCACTCTCTTTTTCTTCCCTGCTCCCCCCTCCACTCCACTCTCAAAAGCAGCTGCTCCCAGCTGCGCTCCCATCACCATCCCCTCCCTCCTCGCTGTGCTCCCCCACCTCCTCCTGTTTCTTTCTTCTCCCCTCCCACTCACTCATGCTCCCCCTCCCTCCCTCTCTTTTTTCTTCTCCCCCTCCCTCCCTCCCTCTCTTTTTTTTTGCTTCTCCCCCTTCCTCCCTCCCTCTTTCCTCCCCCTCCCTCCCCTACCTGTGTGGTAGTGTGGCCGAGCCCAGTATAGTCCGACCGGTACAGGGAGCTGTTGTTTCCTGTACCCGGCCGGACTAACAGAAAGTGAACACTCAGTGTTCACTTCCTGTTAGTCCGCCCGGGTACAGGAGACAGCTGCTCTCTGTACCGGTCGGACCATGCCATAGAGGGCTCGGCCACGCTACAGAGAGGGAGCTGACAGGAGAGAGCGCTGAGCGCTCCCTCCTGTCAGCCTCTCCTCAGGCTGCGCCCGGGCGGTGCGGTCCGCCCTCATGGACGCACCGCCCGGGCAAAGCTGCAGCCGCCTGAGGCTCAATACAGAGCGCTCGGGCGGCTGCAGGATAAGCGGGGCCGGCGCTCCTGGCGGCGCCCCCTCCCAAGGGGCGCCCTAGGCGGCTGCCTAGTCCGCCTTACAGGTAGCGCCGGCCCTGAGTGGCGTACATACCAGGGTCGCAGGGGTCGCGGCTGCGACCTGGCCCGGCCCACCAGGGGGCCCGGCCGCCCCTGCGACCCGGTATGTAGCCACAGGGCCAGCCTCTTCTCCTGGGGGGCCCAGGAGCTGGCCACCTCAGGGCCCCCCGAGGCTGGCCCTGCTGATCCCAGCGGGCGGGCTGTTTGGGTGGCCGGCGGGCGAGGGAGCACTTTCCCCTCAGTGCTTCCTCTTCCGCTCCCTCGCGCACCGCACTGATACCGGAGCCGTAAGATGACGTCATCTTCCGGCTCCGGCATCCCTATGCGGCGCGCGAGGGAGCGGAAGAGGAAGCACTGAGGGGAAGTGCTCCCTTGCGTGCCGGCCGCCTGCCCAGGAGCGCAGCAGCAGCACCACTGGACCCCAGGGAATCCCCCCAGCACCCAAAAAGGTAAGGAGGCTGGGGGGATTCAATTTAAAAAAAAAACATGTGTTAGTGTGTGTGTGTTAGTGTGTTGGTGTGTGTGTTAGTGGGTGTGTAAGTGTGTGTGTGTGTTAGTGTGTGTGTGTGTATTAGTGTGTGTGTTAGTGTGTGTGTTAGTGTGTGTATTAGTGTGTGTGTTAGTGTGTGTGTGTGTGTTAGTGTGTGTATTAGTGTGTGTGTTAGTGTGTGTGTAAGTGTTAGTGTGTCTGATATTGGGTGTGTCTGTTACTGAGTGTGTCTGTTACTGAGTGTCTGATGTCTGTTAGTGAGTGTGTGTTTGTCAGTGAAAGTGTGTGTTTTGTAAGTGAGTGTGTATGTATGTCTGTCGCTGAGTGTGTCTCTGTTAGTAATTGGGTGTGTCTTTTAGCTAGTGTGTATGCGTCTGTTCGTGAGAGTGTGTGTCTTCAGCATTTACCTTTCTCCAGCACCGGACTTCCTTGGCGCTGGGGATCCCGCCGCCTCTCAGCTCCGAATGCACATGCGTGGCAAGAGGCGCGTGCGCGCATTTAAACCGCCCATAGGAAAGCATTACTCAATGCTTTCCTATAGACGTTCAGTGTCTTCTCACTGTGATTTTCACAGTGAGAATCGCGGAATCTCCTCTAGCGGCTGTCAATGAGACAGCCACCAGAGGCTGGATTAACCCTCAGTGAAACATAGCCGTTTCTCTGAAACAGCTATGTTTTCAGCTGCAGGGTTAAAGGACCACTCTAGGCACCCAGACCACTTCAGCTTAATGAAGTGGTCTGGGTGCCTGGTCCAGCTAGGGTTAACCCATTTTTTCATAAACATAGTTTATCAATGGGTTAAGCCTTCCCCTATTTCCTCTAGTGGCTGTCTCACTGACAGCCACTAGAGGCGCCTGCATGCTTCTCACTGTGATTTTCACAGTGAGAGCACGCCAGCGTCCATAGGAAAGCATTATGAATGCTTTCCTATGTGACCGGCTGAATGCGCGCGCAGCTCTTGCCGCACGTGCGCATTCAGCCGACAGGGAGGAGAGAAGGAGGATTGGAGGAGGAGAGCTCTCCGCCCAGCGCTGGAAAAAGGTAAGTTTTAACCCCTTTCCCCCTTCCAGAGCCGGGCAGGAGGGGGTCCCTGAGGGTGGGGGCACCCTCAGGGCACTATAGTGCCAGGAAAATAAGCATGTTTTCCTGGCACTATAGTGGTCCTTTAAAACTAGACCACTTCAGACCACTTCATTGAGCTGATGTGATCTGGGTGTCTGTAGTGGTCCTTTAGGTGTGTGTGCAGTATACCGCATTCGCGGGGTCGCAGCCCTGCGAGCAGGTGCCCGCCGCCATGTGTTGCGGCCCCGACCCGCGCTGAGTAAGCGCGCGCGTGGGGGGCACGGATCAATTTTTGCACCGGGGCCCCATGGGTCATGTGTACACCACTGTATGTATCAGTGTCTCAGTGCCCCATGTCTCCCAGTGTCCCCTAGTGTCATGTCCCCAGGTCTCCCAGGTCTCCTATGTATCACAGTGTCTCAATGCCCCATGTCTCCCTGTGTCCCCATGTATCCCAGGGTCTCCATGTCACTAGGAAGACTGGAAGACCTGGGGACACGGGGAGACCTAGGGACACGGAGACACCAGTGACACTGGGAGACTAGGGGACTCTGGCTGGGACGCATGGGGACACTGGGAAAATAGGGGACACTTGAAGACATGGGGACACAGACACCAGGGACACAGACACTAGAGACACTGGCTGGGGGACATGGGGACATTGAGACATGGGGGCACTGGGAGACATGGGGACAAGGAGACACAGAGGCCACAGACACTAGGGACACTAGCTTGGAGACATGGGGACATTGAGACACTTGAGGCACCGGGAGACAGGGAGGCACTAGGAGACATGGGGACAGTGAGACACTGGCAGACTGGGGGCACTGGGAGACTAGGGGGCACTGAGACACCAGGGACACTGGCTTGGAGACATGGGGACACTGGGAGACATGCGTCTGTGTCATAATGTCTCCCAATGTCCCTTAGTGTCTCAGTGTCCCCATGTCTCCTTGCAGCCTTTCCCTCCATCATTTACTTCCCTGAGCTGTAGGCTGTCTCTCCAGGGTGGGAATTGCTGTCTGGACTCTCTGTAGCTGCACCCCTGCAGATCAGTGAGTATAGATAGGCAGGGAGGCATATGCTGGAACTTCCTATCCCTGCCTGTCTCCACACACAGTGACCCCTACTGGCCAGTGCTGGTATTGCATTGTGATCTCTTGTTTATACTGAGAAAAATACCAGCATTTGTATTGCCAGTATCACTGTAATATTGGCCCCAGCCAGGCAGCCTCAAATACTGTCTGTGCCAATAAAATAAAAGCCAGGTGGAATCCCTAAGAGTAGTGTGTGAAAAAAAAATGTAAAAAAAAAAATATATATATTTTTTTTTATAAATCAATGGGCCTATTCCATGGTCCTGGGCCTAGGTCTGGAGCTGCAGCTCCATCAGCCCCTATGTTAATCCAGCCCTGGTGTCAGTGTGTGTGTCCCACACATAAATTTATATATGTGTGTGTCTGTCTGTGTGTTCTGTATGTTTGTGTGTCAGTGTGTGTGTGCACGCGTATATATATTGTCCTTGGGAGAATTCCCACACTTTATTCCCCAGGACTTGACCCCTGAGCATCACCCAACATCACCAGATTTGTTTAAAATCTTAATTGAAATTGATATATATGTGGTTAAGCCTAAACTGGCCAAATTCCGACTCAGGGTCAGGGTATGTGTGGAAGAATAAAAATGGTTATATGGGAATTTACACAAGTCATATTTAATTTATGGTAATCCCTTCATCTTTAATATAAGAGTTTACACCAAATATTAACACTTTGTTTGCCAAATTGAACTGTCTTTACTCTTCATAGCAAAAGAGAAAGCAAGGCAAGGAAGTTTACCTTTATTAGACAGAATTTTGTGGAGCAACATGTTTCGGTTTCCATTTGATAAAAAGTTTGCATATTTATTCAGAACATTCCTGAATGCATAATGCATTTGCCTGCTGCATTATGAGTGAAGAGGATGATATAAAAGTACATTATGGAGGTGAGCTGAAATGATCTGAGAGGGAAACTGAGCTATAGAACCATAGCTGTTTCACATCTTCAATCATATATATGTAAATATGATTCATCTCTATTCCGTTGTCACATTTTTCTCACATAAAAATCCTGGGATCTAATAAAGCCGCTATTGCTGTGTATCTGCATTCTACAATTTTCAGTTATTGGCCGAATGCTATACAATGCTATACCATTTCCAAATATTATTATACTGCTGATGGAGTGTCAGACAACAATCCACTGCCAATATCCATTAATCTGTTATCAAGTTTATGCTATATAATAAAATTCAGTCTATATTCAATAATTATGTTTCTAAATGTAAATACACTACAATAAGGTGTAGTCTGTATAATCTGTGACTGATTGAGTACTATATAATAAAATATAGAGCACCTGGATGCCTTCTGGCACCATAACAACTTTATTTAGATTAAGTTGTTATGGTGACCAAAGTATTCCTTTTAATTATATGATATGGAAAAAATTTTAAACTCAGCTACAGTGTCATCTTGTCTATTTCAAACCTACTACAATTCCAACTTGATACATTTAATGTACTGCAATGAATTTTGTAAAAGGAACAACTAGCACACATTTTGGTTTTCAATTTTTATTTTGTCTTAAGGAAAAGTGAGTTTCAACTTACACATTATTTTATCACTATTATCTGAACATTTCAAGGATGTAGTCTTATATATACACTATGGTAGTACAACAAGAACTCCTGCTTGAATTGTAAACTCCTGCTTGAATTGTGGTGATGCTGTGCAGGTGGGCACAAACATAGTCTTGTAGGTCATCCAACAGCCTTCCTTTGGAAGGTGGCCGGGCATTCTCCATCCTGAATAGCATTACCTAAAATTGGTACAGGCTAAAGGGGGTGAAGAAGGCCAACTTGGGAACAGCATCTGTCACCAGGGGAATCTGTTATATGAGATTGTGACGAGACCAATCTCGCCACATTGCATTGGAGAAGCCTGGTTGCTCGCCTGTTGCCTTTGGATTATGGCCCAATGTTAAAAGGCTTGATTTTCCCCTGCAAAGACAAGAAAGCCAGGTCATTTGGTGCTTGCCCTGTTTGAGCAGTGATACCCCAGATAGCTATGCCATGGAGCCCATTCGTATAATGAAAGACTATGGGAAAGACTTTGGCTCCATGGCAATTGAACTATATGTGTGTGCTCTGAGCGCCATTCAGTAATAATGTGCGCTCAGATCTGAGCTATCTGGGGATATGTTGCATGTCTGTATTTTATGTCATAAATGTAACCTTGTGTATTTTATTGTGTTTTACTGTCTTTTTGCTGCCATGTGTTCAATGGAGTTTTGCCTCTGTCTTTGGAGATAATTGGATTACTTCTAATTATTTCCAGGATAGAAGACTCTGTGGAACTGGTTTTGGGCAGAAAAGCCATGCTTCCTGTGGTCACAAAGGATTATGATCTATCTTTTGAACCACTGGACCAATTTGTATGATTTTGACGTATGTTTGTATTTGGGTGAATGTGATGCATACTTTTCAAGTTATGAATAATGTGGAAAAATTTTATTTTTCTGCTTGTGCTAAATTACATTACCCATTGTGTAAGGTAATTGAATCACATGCAGAGGGGAGGAATTTGTGTGGGAGTGTCTGAGTGTATTGTATGTGTTTATTGGTTGTGTTCCAAAACCCTGTGGGTGGTACTAATGTGTAAGAATGTGTACATAAGCACAATAAACCCACAGCTCTGTCTGTTCACTGCTGGACCCTCAACACGGAGCTTTGTCTTGTTCTTGGGGGGATTTATTGTATGCTGTTCCAGTTTGACTGCTAGGAGTGTAAACCTATTCGTATGGTTTTTCCTATTCGGCTGTTTACAGCATTTATATGGTTTCCTGTTTGGTGGATTGGTGTTCTGCAGTAGCTTTGCCTGCATCTCTGGAAGGGGACGATCGCCTAAACGGTTTAACCCCTTGTGTGCTGAAACGGTCCGTTACAATTGGTGGCAAGCGGCGGGATCGTTCCCACAGACAACAGGACAGCTACAGGCGACACCATTCTGTGGATTTACAATTTGAGGGCAACGCATGTCCCAGTACAGCGACCATGACAGCACCGAGATGGAACCAGCAGTGTTATACGAGGAGGAGGACCTGGATGGCCGGGATGCATTAAGGAAAGGCATCTGGTACCAGGCCCTGGATAATGTACAATACCAGGGGGTGAGAGTCTCCCCAGTGAAGAGCAGCGGTTGCAGAAGCAAGTGGCCCTGCGGATGCCCTTCCTGGGAGAGCAGCTCCTGGAGGAATGGGTGAAGGAACTGGAGCTCCGGGTATGGCAGGAGATTTGGCTGGAAGATGCCTACCAGGCGCTCTGGTGGTATGGGGCACAGTACCTGCCCTGGACAGCCGAGCATGATAAGCAAGAGGGAGAGGAGTTTGATGGTCCGGGCTTGTTATGGGAGGCTTTTTCAGAGCCTGAGTTTGGGAGCCCTACACAAGCCCGGTTCAGTGATCTCTTGGAGTGGAGGGAGAGCAGGTATGACTGGGACGACACTCACGAAATTGAGCAAGACCTGGCTCACCTAGCAACCCTGGAGTGGGAACTGGAGCAGGACTACCGAGATCTCTTCCACTCCATTGAGAAGGCTCAGCAGGACAGCAAGGTGACAGATCCAGTTCCAGACCCATTCAGCTGGGAAGATATTGTTGAAATTTACTGGGAGGAACCCCAGGCGGCAGTTGGAGAGGGGACCAAGGTCTCTCCACCGGTATTGCAGGGAATTGGGAGCCCGAGCTCCATTCCCCAGCGGGAGATGTTGCAGGGAATTGGGAGCCCGAGCTCCATTCCCTAGCGGGAGATATTGCAGGGAATTGGGAGCCCAAGCTCCATTCCCCAGCGGCAGGCTGAGTTACAGGGGGCAGAGACAGGTGGTCCTGTCGCCCAGCGGCAGTGTTCCTTGCAGGGAGAGGAGAGCAGCGTCCTCCCTCCCCAGTGGCAGGGTGAGCTACAGGGATGCTGGGCAGTCGGCTCAGATCCCCAGCGGCAGTGTGAATTGCAGGGAATTGGGAGCTAAGTCTCCATTCCCCAGCGGGAGATATTGCAAGGATGTGGAAGCCCGAGCTCCATTCCCCAGCGGGAGATACAGCAGGGAATTGGGAGCCCAGTCTCCATTCCCCAGCTGCAGGCTGAGTTACAGGGGACAGAGATAGTTGCTCCTGTCCCCCAGCAGCAGAATGAATTGCAGGGAATTGGGAGCCCAGTCTCCATTCCCCAGCGGCAGAATGATTTATTGGGAATTGGGAGCTGAGTCTCCATTCCCCAGCGGCAGAATGATTTATTGGGAATTGGGAGCCCAGTCTCCATTCCACAGCGGCAGTATGAGTCATTGGGAGCCCAGTCTCCATTCCCCAGTGGGAGATACAGCAGGGAATTGGGAGCCCAGTCTCCATTCCGCAGCGGCAGGACTCTGTATTGGGAGCAGAGACAGTCGGTCTCCCTCCCCCGCGGCTGGAAGTATATATGGGAGAGGAGCTTGTTACCCCCTCTCCCCAGCGGCAGCTTAACGTACCAGGGGGAGACAGTAAGCCCCACAACCGTGCAGATGGGACCGTGGTCTCTGCACTTACAGCACAGGGGGTAGGGACGGTCGGTTCTGCCCCCCAGCAACAGGGCTGTTTAGCCAAAGGGGAGACAGTCGGTCTCCAGCAGCAGGGCTGTGTATCTAAAGGGGAGACAGTCGGTCTCCAGCAGCAGGGCTGTGTATCTAAAGGGGAGACAGTCGGTCTCCAGCAGCAGGGCTGTGTATCTAAAGGGGAGACAGTCGGTCTCCAGCAGCAGAGCTGTGTATCTAAAGGGGAGACAGTCGGTCTCCCCCTCCAACAACCAGGCTTCAACCAGGCTACCCTCCCAGTAGAGCTGGCAACAGGGCAGAGTACCGCTGGTCTCTGCCCACGCAGCAACCCACTAAGTCGGCATTCCCGTACCAAGCACAGCCGTGGTGAGTCACCTGGACATGGACAAGCTTCTCCTCTACCCAGGTGTAGTAACCATTTATTGTGGGTGGGCTGTGCTGTTGATTGTGTTTTGTGGGTGGGCTGCTGGACTAACAAGGGCACTGACCGGCAGGAGGTCAGATACCCTGTTAGTCTGTTTGGAAAAGGGGAGAGATGTGACGAGAGCAATCTCGCCACATTGCATTTGAGAAGCCTGGTTGCTCGCCTGTTGCCTTTGGATTATGGCCCCATGTTAAAAGGCTTGATTTTCCCCTGCAAAGACAAGAAAGCTGGGTCATTTGGTGCTTGCCCTGTTTGAGCAGTGATACCCCAGATAGCTATGCCATGGAGCCCATTCGTATAATGAAAGACTATGGAAAGACTTTGGCTCCATGGCAATTGAACTGTATGTGTGTGCTCTGAGCACCATTCAGTAATAATGTGCGCTTCAGAAGCTATCTGGGGATATGTTGAATGTACCTGTTTTGTGTAATGGCTGCACAGTTATATGTTTTTATGTGTTTTATTGTCTTTTTGCTGCCATGTGTTCAATGGAGTTTTGCCTCTGTCTTTGGAGATAATTGGATTACTTCTCAATTATCTCCAGGATAGAAGACTCTGTGGAACTGGTTTTGGGCAGAAAAGCCATGCTTCCTTTGGTCACAAAGGACTACGATCTATCTTTTGAACCACTGGACCAATTTGGATGATTTTGACATATGTTTGTATTTGGAGTATGCTGATTCTGAAAATGTGAATGTGATGCGTACTTTTCAAGTTATGAATAATGTGGAAAAATTGTATTTCTCTGCTTGTGATAATTACATTACCCATTGTGTAAGGTAATTGTATCACAGGCAGAGGGGAGGATTTTGTGTGGGAGTGTCTGAGTGTATTGTATGTGTTTTATTGGTTGTGTTCCAAAACCCTGTGGGTGGTACTAATGTGTATATAAGAACAATAAACCCACAGCTCTGTCTGTTCACTGCTTGACCCTCAACACGGAGCCTTGTCTCGTTCTTGGGTGGATTTATTGTATGCTGTTCCAGTTTGTCTGCTAGGAGTGTAAACCTATTCGTATGGTTTATCCTATTGAGCTGTTTACAGCATTTATATGCTTCTCCGGTTCAGTGGATTGGTGTCTACAGTAGCTGCCTGTGTCTCTGGAAGGGGAAGGGCGATTTAACCCTTTTATGCCTGGGGGTGCTGTTACAGAGCACACGGCGGTGACACTCATATTGAGTTTGTTTAGTGTTATGGAAAACTGATCCCTTTCACTTAACTGATAAGATGCCTTACCTGTATGTTTCCTGGGGTCTCTCTATTTACATCATACGTTACAGTGAAGACTCCATCCAGTAAGGTGTCAGCACAGGTTAAACATTTGCGTTGCTGATCAATTGTGGGGTTGAAAGAGATATGGCCCTGGAAGATAACGTCAAATTCAAACATGACTCTAAATATTTTAAAACTGTCATTTGTAGCATAATGTCTGTATGCAGTGATTATGTATACATGGCAATGTGTAGTCCAAACACCACAGAGTCACAGGCACTCTATTGTACATTTAGTGAAATTAATGATTATAAATAAATCTGCTATACTTTTAAAGCGTATACCACCTCCATTCTAATTTGTAGCCTTCCTACAATATATTAAGGGACTAAACGGAAAAGGATCAGCGCTCTAAAAAACAAACACAAAATGTAGAATATATGTAAATGAGGCAGCACGCCTAAAGTGTTAGGGCTCCCTCTAAGCCCCACAAGTATATAAAAACTAAACAAAAAAAGCGATAAGGTTGCACTAAAACAGAATAAACAAAGTATAGTTACAAATATACAAAAAATCCAATATAAAAACAAATCTAATATAAAAAAAATAATAATAAGTCCAGTAAAAGTCCCAATAAAACTTGCCAGAAGATATAGCCTCAAATATGTCCAGAATAATTCTTCTGAAACATTGTCAAATCAGGGTATTCATCCGTATGTAAAAACAAAAGGAAAAAGTAATAGTGCAATATGTCCCAGAGATAGAAAGTATAATACAGTCCTACTCACGTTAAGAGCTTATAACCAGCTCTAGTATAATTAGCATGCAGTGGTACAATCCCCACTAAGGATACATGATGATGTGTTGTTAGGTAGATGTTTCATCAATATGTAGACCATAAAAGAGACTACAATAGTGCTTACTGTGTAATAAAAGCCAGGAGAATGAAATAATAAATGGTTACTCACATTTAGTAGAGCAGACAAACTGCTCACTGTTTAGGGTGTATGTGAGTAGGACTATATTAGACTTTATATACTGGTTTAATCTATCTCTGGGATATATTGCACTATTAGTTTCTGCTTTTGTTTTTACATACGGATGAATACCCTAATCTGACACTGTTTCATAAGAATTATTCTGGACATATTTGAGGCTATATCTTCTGGTACGTTTTATTGGGACTTTTATTGGACTTCTAATTTTTTTTATATATTGGATTTTTATATCTTTGCAAGTATACTTTGTCTATTCTTTTTTGGCACAACCTTCTCTCCTTTTTTGTTAAATTTTTCCTACAATATGTTACCTTCATAATAAAATCATATAATGAGTACAATGCAGTTATTGCTGTTCATAGTACATGGAAAGTTGTCATTTGATAGACATCAATAATATACTGTTAATTGGATACAATATTTAAACTATATGGCTTCTTTGTAACCTTCTTCACTGTGTCTGTGAAGTTAAAATTCCTTGGGATCATGGCTCCACTGCTATTGTTAGGACTCTTCTCTAACCTGGGATCAAAATAATTCATAATCTTTTATTCCAATTTTTTTACTTAAAATTCTCCTCCAGGGAGGGGACATTTTATCTTATTTTTTTTCCCCATATAGTCCCTGTTCTTTCTCCACCATATTATGTAACACATCATGCTCAACTAAATGTACAATGTCGTTATAGTTCATACTAAACCCAAAAAGAAATGATATCCTATACAAGATAGACAGTATGCATAGGAGACCTATAATGGGGGTAACCCAAGATACAAACACAAACATGATTTATATACCCAACAGACTTAGTTCTGCAATAAACTTTAATACATTTAATATGTTTCTCATATTATTAATCTATGCAGACATCCCAACTCTCTCAGACGTTCTGGGAGTCTCCCGCATTTTAATTGCGGCTCCCGGACGCCAGTGAGTTTTATGTAATATCCCAGTAACAATTTTTTTTTTTACTCTCTTACTATAAAAAAATAATAATCGATTATCGGGATATTACGATGTGGCGGTTTCAAGGAGCCCCCTCACCTGCCATAACAGGTAAAACAGCAGGGGCAGCTCCAATCTTTGTGTATGCAGGTGTTGTGGGAGGCAGCTGATTGCTGCTTGTGCAGGAGGGAGGCACAGGGAAGGTAAGGAAGGGGGGTATGGGAGAATTGGGGGAAGATATAAGGGTATGGGAGAATTGTGGAAACATATGAGCGGCTGGGAGAAGTGGGGAAGGATATGAGGGCTGGGAAATATTGGGAAAGATATGAGGGAGTGGGAGAATTGGGGGAAGATATAAGGGGCTGGAAGGTATTGGGGAAGATATGAGGGCGTGGGAGATTTAGAGGGGAGATATAAGGGGCTGGGAGAATTGGAGGAACATATGAAGGGTTTGGAGAATTGGGGGAACATATGAGGGGCTGGGAGATATTGGGGGAAGTTATGAGGGAGTGTGAGATATTGGGGGAACATATGAGGGGCTGGGACATATTGGGGGAAGATATGAGGGGCTGGGAGAATTGGGGGAACATATGAGGATCTGGGAGATATTGGGGAAATATATGAGGGTCTGGGAGAATTGGGGTAATATATAAGGGGCTTGGAGATATTGGGGGAAGATATGAGGGACTGTGAGATATTGGGGGGAGATATGAGGTGGTGGTAAATATTGGGGGGAGATATGGATGGAATGGGGGGTGGGAGATAATGGTGCCCTTATCCCTCCCACTACAGCATCTATCACCTCACGTTCTGCCCTTATCCCCTACTACAGCCCCTAACCCCCCTTTTACACCCTATACCCCCGCTACAGACCGTACCCCACACTTCAGTCCCTAACCCCAATTGCATCCCCTTCCCCCAATTGCAACCATCCTCTTTAGTCCCTAAGTCCCCTACTACAGCTCTTATCCTGCACTACATTTCCTAACCCCCAAATTACAGCCCATACCCTCAACTACGGCCTGTATTACCCAACTCCGACCCAGTACCAGTGCCCCTCCCAATATTGCATGGGGGAGACAGTAGCTGGTAAGTCCACCTCCCTGAAATGAGGTAGCCATCTACCTGAAATGTGTTTTTGCATGTTGGGATGTCTGTCTATGCCTTATATGCCTTTGAGTATATAGGATTTTGGCTATTGTTGTGTTTTAGTTCATATGTTATGGGATATACTTCTTAATGCTTCTATATTCTTTGCAAAAGTAAAATAAAATAAGTTTTAAAAAAATCAGGCACTGTAATTGCTTCATCTTCTATTCCGTGTTTAACAGTTTTGAGCACAAAACCAGATTCCCTGGCAGTCTCTCTATTGATAGGGTTATTGAGAGAGCATGGTTGTCAGTGATTGACTGCCACATTAATAATGGTACTATTTGCAAACTGAGAGTGTTTTCCTATTCTACTTGACCCTCTGAAGTCTTCCAAACATAGTTGCCCTACATACATGTTAATGGAGTTTTAAGTATAAATGTGATATAGAATATCTATACTCAGATTCAGGAAAATGTTGTTAAATGTATAGACTGACAGGGGCTGAAGACGAATATCTAGCAATCTTACTTTATTTCCAGCAAATGATTTTTTGACCACTGGCAGCAGATCATTTGTTATGAAGGTCGCTGTAGCATCCAGAAAGTTAATTCCTTGTGGCTCATAAATATCAACTTCAATCTGAATGGAGATGAAAGAGAAATATCATTCCTGCTGCAACATTTAAGAAGGAAATATTAATTGTTTTCTCCCCATTCTAGTTCCTATGCTTATGTTTTAAAGGGACACTTTAATCAGCAAAACATAACTTTAACTTAATGAAGCAGTTTTTCGAGTATAGTCTTCCAGCTTAATTCACTGCCATTTAGGAGTTTAATAACTTTTGTTTCTGTTTATGCAGCCCTAGTCATACCTCCCCTGGATGTGACTCACACAACCAACATGACAAAATGGTTTAATTGTCAATGGATTCTTGAAAAAAAAAACATAAATGTGTGTTTGCTTTAGAAGATTGTATGTCTTGCACTGTTAACAAACTTTAATCACACACAGGAGGCAGATAATTGAGCAGTGAGACTGCATGGGCATGATTTATACTCTGAAACTCCTTTATTAAGGAAACATTATTTTTGTGCTTAGAGTGTCCCTTTAAGTGCAAGTAGAAATGTGTATTTACCTTGAACTGTTTAACAATAGTCTTTGGTTTCACCTGGATTAGCATTTCATACTTCCCAAGATTGCGTTTTAACATTTCTTCGTACACCAATTCGAAGGTGACTTTACTTTGTGACGCTATATTGACTGACACAGAGAACTTTTCAGTTTTTCTCCCAGATGCTCTGTAAACATATTGCATTTAATAAGAAACCAAACTTAAAATAATGATGATGTTCTGCATTGCAGTATTAGGACTTTACAAACAAATGCAGTGTGTCTCATTAACAGGGTGTTTCATCATTCAACAGTTTCAGGGCCATGGACATTTTTTACATTTTCTCCAAGGGAATAAAGCAGTAGCCCAATCTACTTGTCTGTCTTCTGTTTGGTAGTTTGGTCCAGTTGGGCCAATAGCCTTTGTGGTCAAGTGGGAGATATATTTTCCTGGTGGGTTAGTGGGGGTTAAATGAGGACTAAAAGTGGTAAACGTAGTAAGTGCCAAAAGCGAAACTGTTGGGAAATTGCAAAAAAAATAAATGTTTTTTGTACATATCTTGCACTTATAACATTTGACCTCTTTACATGCTCTTTTGAACTACTTAGAGGACTACCAGGCACTTTTCACGTTAACCACATTATAAAGCATTGCTCATTTGACACTTTAACGTGAAAAACAGTGTTTGAATTTTTTTGGCACTTACAGCGTATACTACTTTTAGTTTACAAATCTGCCTGCCCGGTGCTCAGAAATGCATATCCTGGGTGTCAAGCAATTGGGATTCCCCATCACTGAATCCATTTTTAATCAACCCCTTGTATTAATGTTAGTTAATGCATTGTTAATGCATTGACCTCAT